>WSUB01000003.1:3479-56144 GCA_019633425.1 Tulasnella sp. 424 | reverse complement strand
AAGGTTAGTACTCGAGTGATAGCCATGAGTTACTTCTCCAGATGAACCAGGCGGAGAATCTTCACTCTGCTTGTTACTTCACGCTCTTGACAACGCTCGGCTCCCCACCAGCGATCTAATCGAGCTCTGATGCAGAGCCTCGAGCCTTTATCCCCCATCTTTTAGGCCTAAAACAATGCAGCGACGTTTATTTTCTGCTTGAATTCGTGACAATTATACCCCGGCTAGGAAGGGAGTGACGAGGGTCTCCAGAGCCGATCGGACCAAGTGCAGCGACATGATGTTCGCTCCACCATCAAAGCCCATTCAATGTAATTCTACTCCAGATGAGAATTTTGCGACGTTTGCTTTGAAGATTAAGTCCAGACATGAGTTGTTTGCTCCAGATTCATGGGCACCTGTACCCGGAGACCCAGCTTTGGCGAACGTTTGCTTTGTGACCAGAGTTATGGGAACAGTTTTCAAGAGACCGTCGTGGAGAGAACTAATTTTCCTTCAAGATGATGTCTTTTGGGCCTCCTTTATAGAACTTGAGGCACCCTCTCCGTCCAAATCCCGGGATAGGGGCTAGCATCCGTTGAGTTCCCAGATTCGCCCCAATCTCACTGTCGACCCTTTGACTTGCTTGGAAGTATAGATGGATGTGGACGTAATGAGGGTCAAGCCACCTGTGGCGCTGACGAACATCTCACGAGTTCCCTCCTTGATCGTGGTTCCTCGTCATGGTTGGAAATAGGCCAGAGGGTCATCTATCTCCTAAATGGAGAAATAGCAGTTTACACATCGCCTTATTCGGTCCACTAAATACTCCGGCTCAATTGCTGAGAAGTGATAACACTGTGAGACAGACGGTCACAGGTTCGAATAAACCCAACCCGGATCGCCCCTAAATAACCTGTCCTGGGCACCGACGCCTCTCCATTCCCCGACTCTAGACACTTTCTCTCGTACCAAGGATGAGATTCAGAGCTCTTCATGGACTTTGCGACGTAGGGCCTGTGCAAGGCAGCCGCCAAAACGGCAAAAAGGAACTGTGTGACCGGCTGGAGATCGGAACCATTCACTCTGACACTTCACCACCTCTCGTCAGTCCTTATTCGAATCCCCCTTTGGCGAGCCACTTCCATAGACAATTTTATCGCTCACGGCTCTGTTTCGAAGCACTCATCCGGAAACGGAAAGGCATCGACACCGAAAACTCGTAGCCTGCAGGACCAGCCTTGGCACTGTGCTCGGAATCAGGTGTAAGCTCGTTCGCCTCCCATACCGAGTACATCTCCGATGCTAACCGTTCGTTCCTGTTTCTTATACACCATCTTAGCTCCCTTCAATGACTGCTAATGCCTCTCCCATCCGCTTGACTGTCACGGTGGACCTGGTGCCCCGCCACCACGTCAATACCCCGAGCGACCCAACGCATTCCGGAACCGTTATCGGTCTCTCTCAAGTTTCATCCGCGAATATCATAGACGTCTCTGAGACTGTAAGTACACACATTGTTTATACTCCCTCACTCTCCGTTAATCATGGCACCTGTCCAGGTCCCACTCGACCGGCAAGCTGCTGCTCATATATCGCCAAGTGTTAGCGTAGTACCGCCGAAGAGGAATCGTTCATCTATGTTGGCCAAATTTGGACGACGGGTTGGGGCAGCGATTGGATTGTTTCGCCGCGCACGATGGCCCATCGAGGGGCATATGGTGTCTGACGTTGGAACGAGGATGGCGCATCAACCGCAAAGCACCTCCGCTCATCATAACAACAGATCATATATAATTGAATAAGGGAGACATCCAGAGACCCCTCATTCGATCATAAAGCAAGCAGATTGGTACGAGTTTCGACCTTCGCTTGATGGACCCTACGCCCTGCTAATAATAAGCGATCGATCACGTCACTAGAAAAGTCATTCGAGTCAAATACTCTCAGAATTAGATTATCCAGAAGTTCGAGGGCCCGTAAATGGCCCTTGCTCGACGTATGGTTTGAATTTTAGACAGAGTTTCTTTCTGCCCTCCCCGCGCCCTAGGCGGACCGGGATTCTCAATCGCCAGAGCTTCACTAGACCCGGAACAGATTTTCTACATCTCTCCAAGTTGTAAAATGTACTTTCAAGGCTGTTGGATATGCTCGCGTTAGCCTGTATACAGGTTGCGGGATCTTTCTGCTCGCATGCGTCATCCGTCTTTCCGTTGATTATTCCCTGTGTCCAACGTCACGTTCTCCAGAGCTCTGTCGTGAACGTAACGATTGGCCATAGATACATAGTGAAAATATTATGCAATGTACCATAAACTTGTCGCGTCATTTGAGATTGGTCGTAATCGCGCCGTTCCCAGAGCATCTAAACTCGGAGTCTCGAATGTCAGGGAATCTATTCGAGTCTGGCCCGCATTGCCTTCGCTTGGTCCTAATTTTATAGCGATAAACGAACATATTTATTTTTCGGGTGCTGAGAGGTCTGAGCCAACCGGTTTCATTACGATGACCGATTCCGCGCGGGGCGGCTTAAACACCAGCTCTGAGGGGACAGGGTCTCCGTCGTGCCGAAGCTTCAGTTGGACCTCCAAACACAGAATAACACGTCCGTATTGGTAATACGATGGTATCTTGGCTCGTTTGAGAGCCTCAAAGAATTGCACGGGGATTGTTTCGACGCCTCGAGCTTTCAAAGGCAGCACGACACGAGACAACATTTAGGGCACCGAAAAGCAAAGGAGGAATGATTTGATATGTAAATAAGCAGATGGAGGTTTTCCCAGGTGATGGCAAGTTCGCAAAGTCGAAAATTTCGAAGCGGAAAGCCAGTCCACATTCGCTTTTGGAATCTGCCACATATTTAGCAGAGCTACTTCAGCTCTTTCACCTTCCTGATGCTGCGTACGGTCTGAGGTAACATTTGCTAACGCTTCCTTGTATCCGGATCCCTCCCTATAAGGTTCTTGTATTGATTTCATGCTTTTGAGCGGAGCCATTCTAAGGCCAGAGGCGGCCAGGCTGTCACGGCTACCGTGTTGATAAGGGCCAAACTAATGTCGCCAGCCGGATATTGAATCTCGCGGAAAGCTTCAGCCGTTCTAACTAGTCGAGCACACAGCGTCGTATGGGCAAAATAGTCGACCTTTGTCTCCCGGGGCTCGTGATCATTACAGCGGGTCGAGCAACAATAGGATACTATATATTGATACTCGGACCATCCGGCAGAGAATTAGAGAGCATATGGTATGTCTTTTATTACCAAGCATTGCCACGACTGCGTTCTGCGAGTGGAGTTGCGGGTCCTGTTTTAAGCGGGGAGGCCGCGTGCACCGTTAGCCGAGCCAGACAGAGTGACGGCACCCTCCACAACGCGACAGCGGATAGTCCCAATCAGCTCAACAACGTTCTTAATGGATAAATTTGCGACCTCATCGACCTTGAAACCCGCAGTACCGGTCAGCGACATCATACAATGATATTATAATTTGCTGCTATGCAAAGAGCTCCCCAACGGCAGGAGGACAATAGCCCACGAGAAGAGCCACATGATGCCATCTTAAGGTAAGGGAGAGACGAGACCAACCGCGGTGTTCCATTTAATTGCGATATGGACCGCACTGTAGAAGGCATGTTCTTGGTTAGTTGGGCTATCCAGCCTATGAGCGTATAAGAAAAGGAATCCCGGTGTACTAAGAATGGAGGGTGAGAGGCTTGCCGCAGGACGGTCTGGTTGTGCGGTTTAGGTTGCTGGGGCCTCGGGTTGCCAGAGCTGAGCGGGACACAAGGCCTCATACAGAGATTCAATTAAACAAGCCCATGTGGGCAGGAGACAGTCAATTGGACAGCATTAGTCAGAGCGGAGGTAGCGTAAGTGGAAGTGAGCTAGCTCCGGACCAGTCTAGAATAGAATGTGATCATGAGTCTATGGAACTCGTTGCGGTTTGGTCTGGGATTCAGTCCTCTCCATCTCCTCCACCACCGTGTTGGTTTCTCTCGACGCCCCCGGCACCTTCAAATACCCACGACTCGAAGTAATGTCATGCCGGTTCTCCAAACATTGCATCTCCATGGCTCGATATAGATGGCCAGGCATCAGTTTCGTAACCTAGGCATAACCCCAAATGGGGTTTACCCTGGTGCTCGCAGCCTGATGGTGCGCAAAGACAGCAGGCAAGTTTAATTCACGCATATTCATACATGCTTAAGCTTGAAGCAGCGCTGGTCCCTAGCCATTCCGTAGTCCGAGTGAAGTTGGTTCGTCTTCAAGAGCAACAGCCCCAATAGCCTCAACAGCCTCAACCACCTAGCCGACTTGCACCACCCAATAGTCCATCCCCCCATACTTGCTCGAAATGAGATCGATCACAAAGAGGCATGCCAGAGACGGAAACTCCAAAAGAAAGTAGCCTATCCAGGCAGTAGAGACTATTTGCGTGCGCTGCGGTCCCCTAGCCTATCAAGCCTCCAACCTCAAGCCTGAAAGTCTGAAGAGTATCTTGCTGCCCACAAGATGCAATCCCCATCAACTCAGCTCCTCGGTATTCCCGCAAGGACGTTTGTGCTTGGTTATGTGTTCCGGTTATCCCATCTCTCGTCTCAACTGGAAATTGCATGGGCCGAACATGCCATTGAATAGGTCCAAAGCAGCGTTAACCGAACAAGGCAGCAGATAGCCTCGAGCTTGGTTTTCAAGACGCTGGGTATTCTAGGGCAAGAGGTTGCTGTGCTTCCCGCGCGTTCGTCGCCTGTGAGGGGCGTGTTCTTGGTTGTCTTGTCGGGTTGCTTCAAGAGAGCTGGCTCCTGCAAGATATCATCGATGCTTGAGTATTTCTCATCGCTAACTGCCGATTGTTCGTCGGTTGCTGTGTGCGAATCCTGATGTGGTGACCCTTAGAGTCGTTTCAACTTTGATTTAAGGAGATAGATCTCCCGGTCCCACACAAACCCCCGGAATTACCGGCCGACCGGGGTATCCTTCTTCGATGGTATTTAAGGAGGGAGGATGATTATCCGAAGCATCTCAATCCCTCAATACTACTTCAATGTTATCTACATGTCCCCTCAACCATTGGGATACGCCAAACCCATCGACCTTTGCCTATGCGTGCCCTTCCCCCCTCGTATTCGGCGATTGTCACTCAACATCGACTCTTCGGCTCCCAACCTTCCTGCAACTGGCTCTGATTGTCTCGTTCGAAGATAGCCTTGAAGTCGACCAACGTTCAGCAGCCAGTCATTCAAAGTTGTGGGTGTGGACGGAATTGAGTGTTCATGGTCGCCTTCTATTTGCCATTTCCTGGCCGAAGGTTGCATTGCATGTCTGATATCACGAGGCTCTGAATTGGAAGCAGGTGCTCAACCTTGGGGCTCGTTGATCTGCTAAACCAGTATCGGTGCGGGCTAGCAGCTCAGATTCTGAACATACCCAGCATTGGCGTTTCCCATGGCCTCGTGGCTTCATTTCAAGCATAAAACACGAGGGCAGCCGAGTCAATCCTATTTCCTCCTCCCACCACCCCTTCTCGTGAAACTAAATCGTTTCCCCGGAGTCATCGTTGCCTCCCCTCTGCCGCCCGTTCTTCCTCAGCGGCATCCAAGGGGTCAGCAGCTCAGCGCGAACCTCGCGCTTGACCATCCAATTTGGTCAAACTGGCATCATCCATTGCCGGTTGAGATCAAAACGTCGCTCTCCGCATAAGCTGTGAGTCATCCCTAACTTCGTATCGTAATCTATCTACCTCATTCCTGCGGTACACCCAAGGTCAAAGCAAGTCGTAATCGCCAATGGAACAGACACGCAAGTACACCGTGGCCCAAGTTCCAAGACGGGCCCAGCCCGATGTCCAGCAACCCCAACCTCCACCGGATGGCGGTGCTGAAGTATGTATCTGTTAAAATGTCGCTCCGGGGATTAATTCACAAACGATTTTGGCGCTTCAGACCTTCTTATCTCTTCTCTGGGGTATCTACAAGCTGCTTGTGGATCATTTCGGGTTCATCCTCGTCCTCGTCGTGGCGGTTTTGATCCACATTTATTTGCAGCAGTTGCTGCAGCTAAGCCCTCGAGCTCAATCATAATTCCGGGTTGGTCTCGTTATCGTCGCGCTCTTCTCGAGTACGTTCTGACATTACACTGCAGCACTTCCTTTATCTCCGGTAGGGAAGTCGTAGACCTACGCGTCTTGTCTATCGGGGGTCTGAGAGAGCGGGCGCCACATCGAAACGCCCCACATCAAAACCTGGTCCGATCGTTGACCTGTGGTACAACATCTCATCCTTTGGCTCTCCGGGGGACCTTCTCGGCATCTATCGCAAGGCGTTCAATAGCGATGGCTACCGCGGAGCTCGCCCAAGGTCCATTTTATGAGATCGGATGGATGTGTCACATTCAAGTGTGACCTAGCTAAAAGTTCCTTTCATCAACACATGTCCCGCCGTCTTGCCCATGCATCCTCATGGCTGCTGTCATTTTGTAATAGTATACGAACGATTTGAAAGCTGAAGGTCGAGACCGACCGTGCATACGACGGCTTAGAGTGGTCCTAGAGAACCTTGATGGGGCCTAATCTATCAAGCTGGAGCTGTGCCGCGCTTCGTGTATTCGATCTATTTATGTAATGGGTGCTAAGAACTAAAATGCATGACCACCAATAGTCCTACTGATGCTGTTTGCTTTTTAACTGTTCCCAAAAGACTGCCCAACCCTTCTCGAACTGCGCGCGGCCAAAGCGCTCTTGGGCGCTGAGTCTTGCTCGGCTACGAATGGCAAGAAGTTCAGCATCAGAAAGCTGGAGGAAGATCTTGTCGAGTGCAGAAGCATAGGTTTCCGCAGTCGTGGCGTGAAATCCCGTCGGTTCAGGTTCAATTGATGAGGCTGAAGGAGTATACGGTGTAACGATGTCTTTCAGCGGTCCTCCAGAGGCGTGTACCAGAGGTATGAGTCCTGCGGCCTGCGCGAAAGGGATCAGGATTCGTTTAAACCATAGTAAGAGTCTGGGCCGCACCATGTACTCGACGACATTGATACCAAAGTGCTCGTCAACCATTGTGCTTATCCCAACTGAAGCCCGAGCAAGCCAGCTGAGAAGCACATCATAGGGTGCATTCACTACAAACTCCACGTTATCCTTCCAAAGAGAACTTTAAGCCACGAGCGCTCAGAGCGACAACCAATGTGAGCTCACCCCGAGATGCAGCTCTTGGACGAGTTCTTGTAGTTTTACAACTCGGGCTTCGTCTTCCGCTGTTCTGCACCCGCCAACTAGAACGAGACGCACTCCGTCTGGCCCTGATCGGAGGTCGGGATATTTCTCAAGGAAAAGATTTAGGGCTTGTATTTGCGTGGCATGTTCCTTTTCAGGGCTGTTGAGGCGATTAGGTCTACAAACCGCTGGTGCGAGGACCCTCGCTCACCGGAACTGAGCCACGCTGAGAACCACCTTTTCTCGACCCTCCAACGCGAGCTCCTTTAGTTTCGACGTATCGCATGGTGGGTAGACGATGGGTACCGCCGCCTGTTCCAATGGTTCGAGATTCACGACTTTGGATAGCAGAGATAGCAGTAACGCGACAAGAGAGTCTATGTGACCTTGGGTCCAGGAAGAGTTGACAATTACTTGGTCGGCCTGGAGGAGAGAAAGCGAGTACAAGAGAGCGAACAAGCGGTAGTACCTTAAAAAGCAATCGTGTCAGTTTCACCCAGCATACGTGTAAGGATCTCTATCAAGGCCCTCACACCAATTTTGCCTTGCTCTTCCACCAGCTCTTCGCAATTGCATCCTCATTGGTGTGGCCAGTTTTACGCGCCTCGACCCGCTGGAGCATGTCGGTGCTGATGGTAGGATAATGGATGTAGGCTCCCACTGGTATCCGGGTGAACACTCGGGAAAGGACAGAGATAAGGTTGAACGTGAATGCATAGCCCATGGTATCTAAATGAATAGTTAGATGATTTCACATGGGTCGTATTCCGGAACGAACCAATGTAGATATCAGGTATTAAGGCGTCGACTGCCTCGAGGGCCAACAGGACCGAGCCGATGCTCTGCCCAATTAAAGTAAATTTGGGCCATGTAGCCGCATCTACTTGCTTGCGGTTATTAAGCCAGATGAACTCGAGGTTGTGAGGTGAAAGCTCGATATTGAAACGTGACTGCAATGGGAGACGTCAGGCCAAACGAAGGCCTTGGAAGCTGCGCTCACTGACCTTGGCTTTGGCGAGGATTTCGTCTTTGGTGGCATCTTTGTCTCCAGTATAGATAGCGCAGATGACATCTGGTTCCGTCCTTTGTAGGTATGCCACAGCGGTCCACAGCACAACTTCACCTCCTCCACCTGCGTTACTATTGTGTCGGTCAGACGTCGAATTTACGTTACAACTGGGCTGCTCACCAATATGGGTGAAAGAAGCCCACAATCCTCTTGCTTGTCATAGGTGGATTTTCATCTAGCGTTTGAGAATGTCGTTGGATTAGAGCTTTCCGCTTGTCGTGGGCTCGCCGACACCAAGCTCTCCATCGGAAGACTGTAGCTCCGAGTGTGAACCCGAGGATGATGAGATGAGGATAGAATGGATGTGTGCCCATCGAGTTCAAGCGCACGGCCTCTGCGCATCCTTCTAGGAATAGTACGAAGGCGATTTGAGTGAAGGAGAACATGTCCGAACGTTGTTGAGAACAGGTGCCGAGCGCGTCGCGTCGTAAGGCCCGGTCGGTGGTCTCGATGAGCCGACCGGAGTTCGACGTGGTAAAATGCGCCGCGATGGGAGCTTGAACTGCACCCAGCCGCGTTGTTTTGCCCCCTCCCTCCCTCCGATTCTGAACCACCAACATGACCACTAAGGAATTCGGAAAGAAAGCCATTGACGGTACGTTATATCTTCCATACCAACGCTAGTCTTGATAATGGCTGACGGTGGCCGTCCTAGTGGCTTTATTCGTTGCTTCTCAAGTGAGACCCCCCACGTCCGCTGCCTGATCCCGCTGACTATATGGACCCAGGTAGCGCTCTATTTCACCGTGCAGGTATGTTTACAGACCACCCACGTCTGAAGTGGAACGTCTGACTGACCTCGAACTGGCAGTATGTCTTGGATTCTCTGCAAAACAAGACGGATGCACGATCAGCGGACGCCAAAATTAAGGGAAACAAAATAATGGAACGCCTTGGCAAGAATAATCTGGAGCTCACCCACTACGAAGGTATGCGTCAACTTCATCATCTACCCTCAGGAGTAGGCTAAATTCTCGACGTGGCGTCATCGTAGAGATTATTGCCGCTGAAGTAATACACCCGGACGACATTCATATCCGCTTCTCCGACGTCGGCGGGCTCGATTCCATCGTCTCAAGTCTGAGAGAGTCGGTTATCTACCCACTTTGCTACCCGGATCTGTTCGCCGCCAAATCCAACCTAATAAGTGCTCCGAAGGGTGTCCTCCTGTACGGCCCTCCCGGGTGCGGCAAAACAATGCTTGCCAAGGCGCTAGCTAAAGAGTCTGGGGCGACGTTCATTAATATTACCGCCAGCGTTATACAGGGTGCGTACCTTTGAGGCTGCGTTTTGCATCATTTCCTAAAAGCAACGCTTTTCAGACAAGTGGTTCGGTGAGAGCAACAAGCTCGTTGCTGGCCTCTTCTCCTTAGCACGAAAACTTCAGCCGTGTATCATCTTCATCGACGAAATTGATTCTTTCCTTCGGGAGCGAAGTCGTGGTGATCACGAGGTGACCGCCATGATGAAGGCGGAATTTATGACGTGCGTGTTTTGTTCTCCGGTGGCTGGAATTCACCTTGACGGTCTCTAACATCCCGGCAGACTTTGGGATGGCTTAGCCTCTGGCGAAGCATCACGGATCATGGTTCTCGGTGCAACCAACCGCCCAACTGACATCGATGCTGCCATATTACGGCGCATGCCCAAACGGTTCGCTGTGAAACTGCCAGACTTCAAGCAGAGGGAGCGAATCCTTGAACTCGTATGTACTAGGAGTGTGTGGTGTCTCGTAACACGCTGAGCGACCCTTCTTTCAGATGCTTACGAGCACCAGCCTGGAACCGTCACTCTCGATCGAAACTATTGCCCGACGGACCGAGGGTCTCTCAGGTTCGGACTTGAAGGAAGTGTGTCGAAACGCTGCTATGGCCCCTGTCCGTGAATACATGAGGGAAAAAGGTGGCGATCATGGTGCGATGATGAAAGCTCAGAAAGAGGCGAGTCCCAACTTCGAATTATGAGTCCTTCTGTTCATTATGGACTGACCCTGCTTAACTGTCGTTGTAGGGATTCAAACTGCGACCTTTAACTCTGGAAGACTTCCTATCCGAAGAGAATGCTAGCTTCTTAATACCGCACACAGAATATGGCGGCAGCTTGGACTGAGACACTGCATATGTATTTCTCATACATACACTATTCTTTTATAATTGCTACGCATATATAGAGGGTCTTCGAGGCGAGTTAGCATTGCGAGAGGGCAGGTAGAACAAGCGCATGGGGACCAGCAAAGTTCTTGTTTAGGACGTGGTAGCTCACGATTCATTAGCCGTCGTGGAAAGTTTTGCGGTGTCTCCATTAGCGCCCGATCGTTCTAGTTTCAACCATCACGCCTCACCGACGATGGCTTCAAGCAGCTCTGAAGAGGAGCCCGTTCCATCACCAACTGAAGAATTTTCCGAATATCAAGCTGCCTTGCAGAAAGCGGCGGTGGAGTCGGGGAAGTTTGCAGCAGCATTGCCATCCAAGAACGACCTCAGTTTTCAACGGACTGTGGACCGAAAGCTAGGAACGGACCTCGATGCGTGTTCTTCTCGGATACTCGGACTGGCAAACCAACTGCTTGGGTTTATCGGTGCAGAACAAGCGTCGTCAAGTGCAAAGGGGAAGGGGAAGGCAAGACAGTTGGTGGATGATGAGGACGTCGTCGAGCGGTACCATGAACTAGTGGTTGACATGCTCGACAGTTTGTTCGAGAACGTCGTAAGCTAAGGATCACGACAAACCCTAGGAAGACATTGCTTAAGATGTCTGCCTCATAGGACTCCTGCTTGGATGAATTCAACGGGAAGAAGACACTGGCGGTTCCCCTCGCTGAGAAGCCAACCGCAAAGGTACCATTCAAGGCCGAACGCACCCCCACAACTTAGTTGACTCCCTCGCTCTCTAGAAAGAGCCCGATCGGACGAAGCGATTGGATCACACCCTCACACATGCTGCCTCGCTACCGAAGCCGCAGCTGAAGTTTGCCCGCGCCCCAGACAACACACCCCAAGTATGGAAACACAGCTTGCAATCAAAGCCTCATGCTCTAAGGCCGCTAGAACACATGTAGGCTCCCTTTACACTGTGCCAATTTTCCTTATACTGAAATATTCTCGACCAGTGATTCTCATCCATACCGTCATGAAATTGCAAACATCCAGTACCCTCCTCGGCTATTTGAGAGAACAAATCCGCGGCCTGTCAATTCCTTCGATGACACACCTTTCACCTGGATCGACACTCCATCTGGATTGTCTGCAACGCTCGAAAAGCTCAAAGTTGCATCAGAGATTGCTGTGGACCTTGAACACCACGATTACCGGTCTTTCGGAGGCTTCGTCTGCTTAATGCAGATCAGCACACGTGATGAAGACTTCGTCGTCGACACACTGTCGTTGAGAGAAGAGTTGGTCGTTCTAAACGAGGTCTTTACGAATCCAAACATTGTCAAGGTCTTCCATGGAGCGCAGTCGGACATCACTTGGCTTCAACGAGACTTCAATTTGTATGTGGTCAACCTTTTCGATACGTATCATGCATCCGTTGAGCTGGGTGAGTGTGCGGCTAGCTCTAGCAGAATAGTACAGCGCTAACAATATCCATCTTAGGCCTTCCCAAAAAGAGTCTAGCCTTCCTTCTGATGAAGTACTGTGATTTTGCGGCGGACAAACGATACCAGCTGGCGGACTGGAGAATCCGACCAATCCCAGAAGAGATGCTCTTCTACGCTCGCTCCGACACCCACTTCCTCCTCTACGTCTTTGATTGCCTACGCAACGAACTGCTGGACCATGCCGACGGTCAGCCCAACAGTATTCGGACAGTTCTCCACAACTCGGCCACCACAGCCCTCAACGTACACGTGAACGAAGACTTTTCGAAGGAGAGCGCACACTTCTTGGCCAGAAAGTGGAATAAGGGGCTCTGGGGAAAGCAGTTAGCGGTTTACGAGGCTGTCTATGAGTGGAGGGTTCGGGTGGCTCGGGAGGAGGATGAGAGCGTCCGGTGCGTTTTCTTCGGATGAGCTTTTTTACTCCGCCGCTTAATAACTTCCCTCCTCTGTAGATACGTTCTCCCTAACCAGTTCTTGTTCACATTGGCGGAGCGAACTCCAAGGGAGGCTACACAGCTGTTCAGCGTGGTGCAGCCAACACCGCCACTAGTGCGGAACCGCGCGACAGAGTTAATTAACACCATCAAGAAAGCGATTGCTGACCATGGGAAGAATGAGGCAAGAAAGGCGGAAGAACGTAAAGCTTTCGCTGCACGTGGCGCCATGGATGTCGATTCGGGCCCTTTCGCGAATGTTTCGCCCGATAATGATGGGCAGCTGATTGATCCACCAAGTACGCTCCTCTATTTTAAGCTGGTTGACTCGCGGGTTTTATTGAGTTTTGATTGAGACATAGGTTCAGCCAGTAGCCTGTTCGAGCAAGGCTCGGAGCACGTTCCCTTCGTTACCACGAACAGCTCCTTATTTGGGGATATGGACACTTCCAAGTCAACTATGTCTGTGCGTCGCATCGCACATTTTTTCGCGTAGCGAGCTCTCATCACTTTAACATTCACAGAACTCACTTCACCGTGACATAGTCCAGAAGATTCATAGCACCCTCGTGATTACTCCGTCTGTTCCGGTGAGTGGGAAGTGATCGAATGTTCATGTAAATACGGTTTTGACCATGTGCTCCTCCAGGAAATCCTTAAAACGGCCAACATCTCCAGAGTCGCTCAGACTCCCGCGGTTCAACAGTACACAGTACCCGCAGAACCTGAACAGATTCCCTTCGTTCCTGCCTCTCAGAGACAATCCCTGTCGACAAAATTTGCGGAGTTTACATCCACTCCGGCCAGACACGTCGAGATAGATGACGATGAGGTAGTCGAGGTTAAAGACCCGGAGCTCAAGAAGAAATCCAAGAACAAGAAAAAGAAAGAAAGAGAGAAGCAGGACACCAAGACCCAACTTGCCAAAATGTCACTCTTGGCGGCTGCGGCACCTCTGGCTTCAGCGTCATCCGCACAAGGAAGCCTAAGCGATACACCACCAGGAGACAAGACCATGGAAGATGAAGATGAGAGGCTAGAATTGAAGAAGAGGAAGAGGGAGGAAAAAGAAAGGAAAAAGAAGGAGGCCGCAGAAGCACTGGAAGCAGTAGCTCCATACGACTACGGAACCGCAGCGAATCCTCTCGACGAAGGATTGGATGAACAGGGCGCAACTCAAGTTCCTTCGAAGAAACGAAAGGTCGGGAAAGGAGAGAAGAGGAAGGGGAAGCAGGGTGAGTTCGTGGCAACACTTATTCGAAGCGTCCTGCTAACTTCTCGGGCAGCCGGAGCCAACGTTCCAGCATTCCCCGCACCGCCGCGCCAATTAACGATGCCCAAGTCTGGAAATAAGTCGATGACATTCAAGTCATAGGATCACAATACAAATGACCGGCCCCCTCTCTCTGAAACGGTCCCGCCTATGGAGCTCCGTACCACCAGAGTGTTGTAACGCCCACGGGGAAGGTGTACGCTGCAGTGACACCCTTGAAGTTGATGGTCGCCGAGACGGGTTGAGGGTTCCAGCTTCCACCGCTATTGTCGTTCCAGTTCAGTACAACGATTGAATACCGAAGCCAATCGGACGAGCTGCTTCGCTCTAATTCCATACATCAGAATGAAATAAATGGCTAGTAGGGCTCGCACTCGACTTACTAGTCACAAACGCGTTCACTCTCAATGCCCAGGATAGACTGCCGGAAACGGAGGACCCAATCCTCTGACCCCAAGGCCCACCAGCGTCCTTGGGTAAGATGGCCCTTGAGCCCTGAGCAAGGGTGTAAACTGCAGGACGATCATGTTCAGAACCTCGGCGATCGGAGTTGTGCTGTCGACCTACACTCTTGATTGACAGACCAAGTCGTGTCTGAGATCGTCACCATACCGCGGCAACCAGGACCGCCGCAAGAATCCGTTCCTGGACCAACCGTGTCAGCGAAAACTCGTTATCCAAGCTCTACCACGCACCTGGCAACTTCGGGTCTCCGGAGGCGTCCAGAGCAAGCGCCCAGTTCATCACCGTCCGTGCCCAATTCTGTGGTGCCCCGATGACCCTGGAGGAGCGAAGTTAGCACCAATCGTTGTGGGTTTATCTGGCTTGGGATCACTTACAGATTGTCCATGTCCTGTATCATTGTGACAAGATCAGTTGCCTGAGTGCGAGATATTCATATTGAAGAGCTTACCCATTTGATGTCAGTCCACCAATCCGTGCCAAGCGTCCCGCTGCATTCGGTAAAATGGACTTCCGCACTCGGAAATGCGCTGCGGTGACGACAGAATTGAACGACAAGTTTGCCACATGACAACACTGATGCTCACTTGTGGAAAGTCGTCTGAGCACCCACGGCGCCTTCATAGCAATGGAACGACACTCCGGCAAACGAGGATCCCGCTTTTCCTATCTAAGTCCGACCCTTAATTGAGGAAAAAAAATCTGAGAGCTGATGTGGGGCTTACTACATCCATGGGATAATCTTGAAATACCAATCAATCGTTAGTCTTCAGCCAAGCTCCTGGCGAGCGAAGGATTCCTCACCAGTGTTAATCCAGTTATGTTCGTAGCCGATAAGTTTCACTTTGCTGAATCCATTGTTGTCGAGCAGCCCTCTAAGAGTCTGGCCAATTATGGCTTCATTGGCTGAGGTAAGGTAACCGGTCGGATAAGTGGAGTCAGAGTTAAGTGGTTCATTCTATGCAAAAAGATTGTTATTTAACTGCGCTGAGCGAACATTTCGCGAAGTTCAGCAACGCGCCTGTAGGCTCATGGCGTAAACGGAATAGCCTTTGCTGTTAAAGGCCTGGACCGCTTTAAGGAGATAGTTCGCGTACGTGTTGAAGTATTGACTTTGAAGAGAACCTCCCTTCATCGACCCACTGTCCTTCATCCATCCGGGAGGAGACCATGGAAGGATATAAAGCTTGATGCTAGGTTGAACGGAAACAATGTCGGCCAGAACGGTCCAGACGTAGGAGGGTACAGAGTTGATGTTAAATTGAGAAAGAGATGTGTCTCCCGACGTGTCGTCCCACGAATAGACTATCGAGGACAGACTTCACTACGGTTCCATTTTCGGTGCAACCCCATGAACTTACCACTGTCGGAGAAGTCAGATGCGCCGATTGGGATGCGGAGGGCCGATAGCCCAGCACTCGTCTTTCCGTCGGCGACTAGGGGGTCTTTCAGCTCCAAGACCCTTCATACTAAAACAAGGTCCGTACTGTCGAATAGGTAACCAAGCAAGTCCCAGTAGTTTTGCCACGCTGCATTCTAAAATAAAAGAAACCATCAACCCTATGAGAGACAGATATGGTTCAGATATCAGTCACCTTTAGGTTGTACATAAGCTTGGCCGAGGAATCTGTCAAGGTAGCTCCGAATCCGTCCATTGTCTGGTAGACGGTGTCGGGTGATATATCGATGACAGCATCCCCAGCAGTGACACCTGACTGGAAGTTGATTGGATTGGGTGAAAGATTGGTATATGTGAAAAGAGAGGATCTGTCCCAGGTGGTGGTGAAGACGTCGTAGATTTGTTGCCCAGAGGCGCAAAGGAATGCGGAAGTGAGAAAAATGAGTGTGGAGCGCATTGCAACTAGCGGTTGGTTGGTGGAGCTATACCCCCCAAATATCAATGCCACTATATAGCCCCTCGGGCTGAGTGGATATCCCCGGTTGCCTCCGGTTGCCTTAAGTCGGAGCAAGTGACATCGCCGGGTAGGATTCCCATGTCCAGGCGATACGGGGTACCTCGATGTTGACACAATGCGGCATAGAAGGGAGGTCTCAAAAGTTATTGAGCCCCAGAATTCCAGTAGGCATAGTGAGCGATTGTGGTACGCGCGTCAATCTCTCCATGCTGGCAAACCCTCTGCTTGGGAGGGCACAGGCACTCCTGACATGCTTACAATAATCGAAACAAGTATACTAGTCTCAAAATTATCCGGTTTTGTTATTGTTATCGAGGCGGTTTGATCGACACCGGCATTGCTCGCATAAGTATGGCACCCAAGCAGTACAGGCTGGCGGTAAAGTCCAGCGGTCGCCATACCGACGAGGCTGCGGGGAGAGAAACAGGCTGATACCTCGCCTTCCTGTAGCCTAATCGAAGCGCCTATAGTAGGAGAGTTTTCTCTGCAATTCTTGCGGTGGCTTCGAAGTGCCACGAAATTGGAGGGGTAGTGAGCAGTAGCATCGACCATGTCAACGGAATGAGCTAGCCTGTCAAGCGCTAGTCGTCGGCCTTTCCGTTAATGACTTCTGTAAGGCCGAAAAGAAGTTTGGGAAACGTTCGTAGACGGAGAAATTCACGCCGTCGTTGTGGAAGGACGCTGAGTGAGAAAACGATATGAAGAACGAAGCGCCACGAAGCTAGCTTTGGACCCCATCTGTGTATCCCGCCTATTTGGTTGTTGATGGCATACTAACACCTCTTGAACAACAGGCTGGCAAGGTCGAGAACATGAGGACTTATGGATGTGCAAGGGAGCGTTTGTCCAGGCTTTTTCAAGCTCAAAGACTGACGATCGAACCCAGCTGGCTCCCACCAAAGGTATCTCCAATGAACGGCACAATAAACCCGACAATAAAAGCCGGTCAAATACGGTTATATCTTTTGTCAGAGTAACCAAAGGCGTCTTATATGGCCTGGCATTCACAATCTGCAGGCAACCTTCACGATCTGGTAATGCACGGCCAATGGCAACCTCCTTTGATAATAGGGTTTCGGGCCGAGATCAGAGGGAATTCTATTCAACATTTATACGAAGGATTGGGCCCCTAAACTCTTCATGGCGCTCCATACCACCACAAGGTCGTAACACCGACAGGGAAGGTGTAGGCCGCGGTAACGCCCTTGAAGTTGATGGTCGCCTTTACTGGTTGTGGGTTCCATGATCCATTGGTATTATCGTTCCAATTCAGCACAACGATCGAGTAACGGGGCCAATCCGAGGAAGCTGTTCGTTCTAATTATAAAGGTCAGCTGGATAAATTCGAGAGCCAGTGGCGAGGTGATTTTAACTTACTTGTTACAAAAGCGTTCACCCTTAGTGCCCAAGAGAGATTTCCTGATACAGAGGAAGCGATTCTTTGGCCCCACGGTCCTCCCGCGTCTTTGGGTAAAATGGCTCGAGAGCCTTGCGCCAAAGCATAGACTACAGAGAACCTTCTGTTAGAGTCTACGCCGCTGAGACATGGGAAATCTCTTACATTCTTGATTAACTGACCAAGCGTTGTTGGCAATTGTGACCACACCACGGCATCCTGATCCACTGCATGAATTGGTTCCTGAGAATGGAAGGTTTACCTTTGCTTCTATCTCGAGTGGGTGAAAATGATTAAACACGTACCTGGCAGCTTGGGGTTACCCGAGCCGTCAAGAGCAAGAGCCCAAGTCATAACCGTCCTTGCCCAGTTCTGCGGGGCTCCGACTACACTAGGCGGGGGTTAGCTCGACATGCTGAAAAGAAACTCGTGAATTATCCTCACAGATTGTCCATATCCTAAGCGAACGTCAGGAGAAATCAGCTACCACCTCAAGTCGATCGCGGTTTGGAGAGGCTCACCCATTTGATATCGCTCCACCAGTCTGAGCCAATGGTTCCACTACACTCGGTGAAGTGCACTTCGGCGTTGGGGAATGCACTGGAATGCGAGTTAATACGTCAGAGTGTGGTAGCAGTTTCAACTCGACGGCGCCCGCACTTATGGAATGTCGTTTGGGCCCCAACGGACCCAGCGTAGCAATGGAACGATGCACCAGCGAACGAAGATCCAGCTTTTCCCATCTGAAAGGCTCAGGTTAATTCAGAAGCTCCTAATATTCGGATTTATAAGGTCTTACCACATCCATTGGGTATGCTTTTGCAGAAAAGGTCGTGAATAACTGCACGACGGTCTCATGAAACGATCTACTGACCGGTATTGTCCCAGTTATGCTCGTATCCAATCAATTTGACGGAGCTCAAGCCGTTACTGTTTAGAAGGCCCCTGAGAGTTTGACCGATCGTGGCGGCGTTGGCTGAGGTCAGCGTTGCACTTGGGTATGTGGGGTTGGAGTTCAAGGGCTCGTTCTGCGGACAACGTTAACATGGTCAGCGACGTGATTTCAATTGGCTGAGTTCAACTTGCAAATATACCTGTAGACTCAGCGCATACACGCTATAACCCTTGGAGCCGAAAGCTTGAACAGCCTTGAGGAGGTAATTTGCGTACGTGGTGAAATATTGACTCTGCAAGGAGCCGCCCTTCATCGTACCGCTATCCTTCATCCATCCAGGGGGAGACCAGGGAAGGACATAGAGCTTGATGCTAGGTTGGATCCCCTTGATGTCGGCGAGAACAGTCCAAACGTAAGAAGGGACAGAGTTGGTATTGAATTGGGATAGGGATGTGTCCCCTGAAGTATCATCCCAGGAGTAGGCTGGATACAACGACGTTAAGGTACGTCCACAGGAGTCGTCTGGTGCATCGTGACTTACCACTAGGAGAGAAGTCGGAAGCACCGATTGGAATGCGAAGAGATGAAAACCCTGCGCTCTGCTTTCCATCTCCGACTTGACAATAATAAGCAACACGATCGCTGACACGGATCAACATGGACCCACTTACTGTCGAATAAGTATCCAAGCAAGTCCCAGTAGTTCTGCGAAGCCGCGGTCTAAAATGAAAGCCAATCAGAGTCTATCAAGAGGCTCGGAGATCATCGCCGCCCTTTCAGCACTTACCTTCATGTTATACATCAGCTGGGCGGACGAGTCGGTTAAGGTGGCACCGAAACCGTCCATAGTTTGATAGACAGTATCAGGAGTAAGGTTAATGACAGCATCTCCCGCTGCGACACCAGACTGGAAGTTGATAGGGCTGGGAGATAGGTTCTTGTACGTGAAAAGAGAGGCCCTATCCCACGTGGTGGTGAAGACGTCGTAGATTTGTTGCCCGTAGGCACAAGAGAATGTGGAAGCGAGGAAAATGAATGTGTAGCGCATCGTGAGGGACTTGCAGCTGAGGATGAGGGCTATGAAGGGTGGCCCTTTAAATACTCGTTTGGAGGGGGATTTGCCGTCCCTCTCAGACCAGCCTCACTGAGCACTTCTACGTGAAAGTCGTATGGGGTTCAGGCAGAACATGCCGTCTCAACTTCGACAGAACTCAGCATAGAAGGTGGTATAGAGCTCGTCGGGCGACTCGGGTTGTTCAGATGGCGGGCGGGGCATTGCGTTATGGGGAAATCCACTCGCCCATTCGGGCGAGGGAAGCTGCAGAACCGCAGAACACATCTTATAGGGGAGCAACGGGCCCCTTTCAATTATACGAGATCCTTCGAGCGTGATGGACTTGGTTTTCTTGGACATCACTCTCCGGGACTTAGCACATGCCGCTTCAAGTATGTTGGCTGAGAACCGCCAAGAAACCCCTCACATCATCGCTTCGACGGTGAAGCTGCAGAGTCAACTGTAGCCATATCAACCAATTAGACACGGTTCCCCCCAGGTTTACCAAAAGGTACCAATGCGGGAAGAACTCAGCGACGACTTCTCCCGCGACGTGGCTTCCATGTGGCCCACGCGGTCGGGACACCCAGCAGCGGGTCACCATCGTCCGAGTAGCTCCCTCTGGAGGCAATGAAAACCAATCGTGAGGCGGTCGCGCCATACGTTGATTATCCTAACGAGATCCGTTGAGCACCGCAGAAGCTGAGTCCGGGCCGGGTGTCGGATAAGGTGTCAACGGATGAGAGAGTCCAAATGAGGCTATAAATAAGTATTGGAGTAATATCACTTTGTCATTGTTCTTGGTGAACGACGCTGATAGATGGTTCATCCCTTCCCTACAGCCAGGGCGAGGTTGGTTGAGAGGGTGTAGACACGTACACTGGGAACGATTGCATCTGTTTGTCGGATGGCTTGGCAATTCCCCATGGTTCTATGATCGACATCCACCAGACGGGTCGGTTCCCGCTCCTCGGCATATCCAGTCAGCGATGGCGCCCAATTCACGTCCAAGCAAGACCAGTGACGGTACGCGCCGACGAAGACCTCGGCGGCAGTCGAATCATCTGACAGCCCTGCAACACCGTCGGTAAAATCACTCGCCCGAAATTCGTCCCTTTCTCGGACAGAACCGGGTCTTTTCACTTGTCTCAGGAATTCTTACAAGCCAAATTTCATGAATTTTGGAACTCACGGAGAGGATCGACCAACAGGAGAACTCGCCTATTTCGGGGAGTCCGGCTTGGCATTCCAAGCGCGGCCAATCTGCCTTCGCTGTTTGCCCGTCGTTGTATGTATTGCTCAATAGGCGATACGACCGTCGGGACTCCCTCGGCCTGGTTGTGTCTCTGGATCGACGATATTCGAGCTTCGGCCAGTCAGAGGTTGTCCCGGTTGGAGTTCTCGGAATTTGCATCATAATCGCGGGGGGCCAGTGGGATACGACCTACGCCAGTATAAGAGGTTTACAACACGCCAGGAAAGAATCAACAAGTTCAACTCGCTCGTTGCACCCTCCTCTCATTCCCTACTCTTCCGACTCGAATCCAAAAAAAAATAATGAAGTTCACCGTAGGTCTTGCTGCAGTCGCTACTCTCCTTGCTGCCAACGGTGCTTCCGCCGTCTCTGAATGGGGTTGGTCTTAGAACAAGTCGAGCTTTGAAATCATTCACTAAATTGTCGTTTCAACCTTACAGGACAATGCGGCGGAATCAACTATACTGGCTCCAAGACCTGTGATGCCGGTTTGACCTGCGTCTACATCAACGACTATTGTGAGTGCCATCCCTCGATCGGCCCAACTGAGTTTTAACCGTTCTCCGCATGCAAAAAAGACTATCAATGCCAAAAGGGCTCCGCAACGTAAGCAGCGCTTCCGATACCTTCCGCTTGACCGCTTCGAGAGCTGATTGTGCCGCTCTTATACAGTACCACTACCACCAGGACCACCACCACCACCACCCGTGTCGGCACCACCACCACCATCACCAGCAAGACCACCACCTCCTCCGCTCCTGCTGGTACGCAGAAGTTCAAGTACTTCGGTGTCAACGAATCCAGCGCCGAGTTCGGTAACACGGTGAGAGTTCCCCTGTGACTGCTTACATCTCAGAAGACGGGCTAACTGACATACAAAAACCGCTAGAAATGGCCTGGTGTCCTTGGAACCGAGTAAGCATGAGAATTTCATCCCTTTATGGGGAACTATGCCGACGACTGCCATTCGTTTTCAGCTATACCTGGCCCACGACCTCGAGCGTCGACGTATGTATCTTGAGTTCACTTTCAGAGCCTTCAAGATTCTTACTCGTCTGCAGTTCTTCATTGGCAAAGGCTTCAACACCTTCCGTATTGCCTTCCTTATGGAGCGTATCAGCCCTCCTGCCAACGGTCTTACTGGCTCTTTCGACGCCACTTACTTGCAAGGCTTGAAGACGGTTCGTAGCTTTGAAGGGCTCGGTCACTATCAAGCCACTTATATCTCATTATTTGGTAGATTGCTTCCTACGTTACCAGCAAGGGAGGCTACGCCGTCCTCGACCCCCACAACTTCATGAGATACAACAACGGCGTCATCAGCGACCAGAATGCGTGCGTTATGCTTTAATTTCTGCGCCCTGGGCTTGGTCTAACTTGAACGATTCCTCTTCTAGTTGGACGACTTGGTGGAAGAACCTCGCCACTCAGTTCAAGAACGACCCAAAGATCATCTTCGGTGCGTTTCCGTGATTTTAAAGCCGAATTAGATTTCTGATCATTACTTGTTCATGATCAGATCTTCAAAACGAACCCCATGACATTGATGCTACCACTGTCGCCTCGATGATGCAAGCTGCCGTCAACGCTATCCGAAGCGTCGGTGCTACTCAGCTCATCTTGGTCGAGGGTACCTCCTGGACTGGTGCCTGGACTTGGACCAGCTCTGGCAACGCCAATGCCTTCTCCAGCTTCACCGACCCCGCTAACAACTTCGCCATCGGTACGTCGCGCATAGACGCCATCTGCAGAGCTGGCCACTCACCTTTGACTTTCCCGGCTTTCCTTAGAGATGCACCAGTACCTCGACAGCGATGGTTCCGGTACCTCCGCCACCTGCGTCTCCTCCACCATTGGTGTTGACCGTATCACCGATGCCACCAACTGGCTTAAGTCCAAGGGCTTCAAGGGCTTCCTCGGTGAAATCGGTGCTGGCTCGAACGGTGCGCCGTCCCTTGAAACCTGTTCCTTAGGCTTGTCAGGCGCTGACAGCAATTTCCCCGAATAGACCAATGCATTGCTGCCATCAAGGGTGCACTCAGCCTTATGCAACAACCCGGCTCTCCTTGGATTGGTGC
This sequence comes from Tulasnella sp. 424, assembly GCA_019633425.1. Taxonomy (NCBI): domain Eukaryota; kingdom Fungi; phylum Basidiomycota; class Agaricomycetes; order Cantharellales; family Tulasnellaceae; genus Tulasnella; species Tulasnella sp. 424. The sequence continues at coordinate 33,530 of WSUB01000003.1, read as the reverse complement.
CCTCTGGTGGGCTGCCGGTCCATGGTGGGGAACTTACTACCAGAGCATGTGAGTGTCGCGTTCATTTTTCCCCGGACTGTTCTCACCGCATGCTAATTGCCCTGATCCGATGCACATAGTGAGCCCCCGAACGGCCCTGCCATCGCCAGGATCTTGCCTGAGGCCTTACAACCTTTCGTGTAAACACGTGAAGGCCGGATGCCCTTTGAAAAGGGTCGTTGGCGTATATACCGTCGTCTTTCCTTCAGCTGTGAATTGTCTTTCTAGTTCCTGTGAATGCACCCGTTCTTTGCAAACTTAGTGGGGTACAATGCCAAGGCCCGCCAAGCCCACGTCCGTTCCACGCCGACGTCATTGACAGAGCTTGCCGGTGATATTCCGGTAAACACCGAGCTGCGGTTGACAGACACTTGCACTCTCACAATCTTGATCATTAATTATTGAATGCCTGCGGATATGGGATCAAGCGAGCGTGATTCGAGTGCTGCCGAGACTGGCGATGGCTGACGAATTGGGTCTCGTTCGCGTCTCGGAGTAGGTTCCATTAGAGGCACCGGTTCCGGTCATCTTCGCATGCTTTGCAAAACTTCTCGGGGGCATAAATGCCTTCTAAAATGTTGATGCGCATATATGATTTGTCGTATATTAAATTTGAGGAACTGTCGCCACTTCCACGGGTCCGGAGGATCCGCGCGGGAAGACGACCACGGGGAATTCGAATGCGCTGTACCTTTTCGCCGAAACCGGGAAAATTCCCGTCCAGTCAAATTCCCTTCGATCGCTACAAAGAACTTCTAATCACCGAGTCAGCCGTGAATCACAACAGCCTTTTGCTTGGCAACGTGACGCCTCCAATAAAGATTGACGGCGTTGCGTCCTCGGCGAATTTCGGCAAACATCACCCAGACCGCCCACGCAAGTCCGCACCGCGTCAAATTCGTTGGCTCGTCGGCTTCTCGAATAGTTGGCTGCTTTTTCTTTTCATCCGCCAGCAAATGTTGGTCCACATGAACGGCCAATAAACGCGCACTGGAACCGCGTGGGGTCGCTCCCGATTGGTTCCTTGTGCGTTACTTGGTACAGAATACGCGGTATCGCCATCAACCAGCCACTCAAATCGGTTCTCTGTCGGATCCTAGCTGCGCAAATGGGACCTTAAGCCGTCACAGACCATCACTGAATGGTCTTGGCCTCGGCTTCCCCGCTTACTGGTCCTTCCGACCCCAAGCTATAAAGACGAAATGTTCATGGCATTCATTGCTGTTAACTCAACTGCCCCATCCTTTCATTCACTCACTCTTTTTTGGCCTAAAATGAAGCTCTCCACCGGTCTCGCCGCTATTGCTGCTTCTCTCGCCGTCTCCGGCGTCTCCGCTGTTGGCCAATGGGGCCAATGCGGTGGTATCAGCTACACCGGTGTATGCAACACGGCTTGAGCTCCCGCGTCGTTCAACGCGCTCACACCAACCATTTTCGATAGGACACCAATTGCGACTCTCCTTACGTTTGCACATACCAAAATGACTGTACGTTGCTTTTGCCTCAGTTCTTAGCTCTGCGCGAGTTCTGACGCTCTTCTCTTTTGCGCAGGGTGTAAGTATTTCGCCCAATCTACCAAGCCCCATGACGCGTTTGCTGATTGCCTGCACCACAGACTGGCAATGCTTGACTGCGTACGTCGTGCCTGTCCTCTATGCTCGATTCACGCTAACCTAAGGATCGCGTCCTCCAGCTCGTCCACCGCTACTACGAAGACTACCACCTCTACCACCAAGAGCTCTACCACCACTACCACCACCACCAAGTCTAGCACTACCACCTCCAAGTCCTCGACTACCACCAGCAGCCCTACCACTTCCAAGTCCTCGACTACAACCACCACCACCACCACTTCTGCCTCTCCATCTGGAACCCAGCGCTTCAAGCTCTTCGGTGTGAACGAGTCTTGCGCTGAATTCGGCCAAACCGTCAGTTATCTTCTGAATACGATGTCTCAATCGGACAGGGGATTAACCAACTTTCGTTCCAATATAGAAATGGCCTGGTGTCCTCAACACTGAGTAAGACGCGGTTCATCGGCCTGCATGGCTTCCAAACTGACCAATATTTTTGCCGTGCAGCTACACTTGGCCCGCTACCTCGAGCATTGACGTAAGCAAACTGTGAATTGTATATTGGCGAGCGGAGACTGACAGGCCTTCAAACAGTACTTCGTCGGCAAGGGCTTCAACACTTTCCGTGTTGCCTTCCTTATGGAGCGTCTCAACCCTCCCGCAACCGGTCTCACTGGTGCTTTCGACTCGGCCTACTTGAGCGGCTTGAAGACCGTGAGTATCCTGACTTCGATGTGCGGAAAACCATGGCAGCTTAACTGAGATGTGGTACCTTCAGACCGTCAACTACATCACCGGCAAGGGAGCCTACGCTGTCATCGACCCTCACAACTTCATGAGATACAACAACAATATCATCAGCGACCAGACTACGTACGTTCCCGGTCTTGAGTGTCGCTGGAAAAGCCCGCACGCTGACCTCTTGATTGCAATAGCTGGACCACCTGGTGGACGAACCTCGCCAACGAGTTCAAGAGCAACTCCAAGGTCATCTTCGGTAAGTCATCCCTTTGGTGATGGTCCTTGTTCCGGATCTCATCGACCCTCCTGCATTCTATAGACTTGCAGAATGAGCCTTGGGGTATCGATGCTACCGTCGTCGCTTCCATGATGCAGGCTGCCGTGAACGCTATCCGAGCCGCCGGTGCTACTCAGCTCATCTTGGTCGAGGGTACCTCCTGGACTGGTGCTTGGACCTGGTCTAGCTCTGGCAACGCCAACGCCTTTGCTGGCTTCACCGACCCCGCTAACAACTTCGCCATCGGTACGTCGCGCATAGCCACCATCTGCAGAGCCGGCCACTCATCTTTGAATTTCCCGGCTTCCTTTAGAGATGCACCAGTACCTCGACAGCGATGGTTCCGGTACCTCCGACATCTGCGTCTCTTCCACCATCGGTGCTGAGCGCATTGCTGATGCTACCAACTGGCTCAAGTCCAAGGGTCTCAAGGGCTTCCTCGGTGAAATTGGTGCTGGTTCCAACGGTAAGACCTTCGCTTGTTATTTTGCGTTTCTGAGTTGCATCCCCGAGATCCTGACCGTGGCTGCTTCCATCCAGACGCGTGTATCTCCGCTGTCAAGGGTGCCCTCACTGCCATGCAGCAACCCGGCTCGCCCTGGATTGGTGCTGCCTGGTGGGCTGCTGGTCCATGGTGGGGAGACTACTTCCAGAGCATGTACGTTGCTTCAATCAATCCGTGGAGTTCAAAGCTGATCATGCATCCCTCTCCAGCGAGCCCCCAAGCGGTGCTGCCATTCCCCGTATCCTCCCCGAGGCTCTCCAGCCATTCCTTCCCGTCACCGGCTTGTAAACCAAATTATGATTGTATGGATATGTATCTCACTTTCAATGCATCTGCTTGCTTTTTATCTATACTATTTGGGGAATGGCGGTCTACCGATATCGTTGCCTTTGAGAGAATTTCCGTTTGACATCCCTGTTCACTTGGAGTGTGCGTATGTGGCTTCTAGTCGAGATTTGACGTACTCTCCTGCCGTTACCACCTCGTACCGAGGGGGCCTCTCAGCGGAGACGCAGCTCGGAATAGCCTGAGAAGGGTCCCCAGTGTGAATAAACGATGGATGGACCTGGGAAGCACAAACCTCGAGCTTGACATCGTAATCGGTTCCGAAGAACAATGGCATTGAGTACCGCCGGACACCTGTTCGATTGATAGCTCGATGAGTAGTGGATTTGAAGACGTCGTCTGCGGGAGCTGGTCATCAGGAAATTGCTGAGGTGGAGGTGTGATATTCGGCTTACTCGTCCAACGAGCGAATTGATCTCCAAGGCTGTTCGGCACAGAAGAATCAGCATTCCGTGCAGAGGAACTTTGCAGACTGGTTTTTTACTTGATGACAAAGGTTCCTGGAATGGGCGTTGCGTCGATCCATTGCCCCTCCGTGTTTAGCACCTGGAGGGCCGGGACATCGTCTTGCCAAAGTATCGTGAAGCACTGAAAAAGCACCCTCCGTCAAGCTCTACTCGCGGATCAAGGTTGAAAGCAGATAAAGGACCTCATAACTGTGGGTCGAATATGAGTTGCGCTTCGCGGATGTGTGTGGACATCAGGGCAGCTTACTCGGTGTGCGCCCCAATACCAATGACACGCTCGTCGACCACACCAGTTTGGGGAGGGTAGTGGAGTAATCGCATGATAGCTGCTGGTTTGGTGACCTAATCCAATATGCGTCAGAGAGGCGCACGCCGAGCTGGAGCGAGACATTGTCACCTTGTCGTCAAAAAAGCCCTCGTTCAGTCCGAGCGCCAGAGCAAAAATCTTGAAGAGAGTCTTTCCTAAAGCAATGAGAGCATGGCTGTTAGGCCGTTCCGTCAGGACGAACTATTCAGGAGCGAGCAAGTTAACCACTCACTAATACTTGAGAAGAGCCTCCTTGAATCCGGGCAGGCGCTGGGCGCTCGGCCAGACGTTTCCACCTTGCATCGGACCACTGTTCGGCAACGGCTCTGCGCCAAGGGCCCGCTGAGTCTCGGACGAATTGACGAACTCCTCCCAGCCGATATCAAACCCCTCATGCAGGTCCCCTCTATTCTCAGGATCGGTATTCTCTCCCAACAAGGGAGTATATCCTTTAAAGTTGTCTGATTTGTGGATGTCTAGCTCCATCTTTTCCTCCGACGGGAGGTCAAAGAACCGCTTGGCTTGGATCACCACGTCGTCCATCAGGGTCGGATCGACGCCATGATTCGAAACTAAAGAAGGAACAAACAGACGTTGTGAGTCAAGGGTTTGACTGCGGTTGGGGAAAACGTTGTACCGTAAAAAAATCCGACGTTGATGCAAGCATCACGGATTTCCTTAGCTACGGAAGCACGCAACACGGGGTCCTCGAGTGCGCCACCGTGAAGGTCGCTTTGTGTTAGGGGAGAGTCCTCTCATGAGATCGCCATGTCCACGCAGACACTAAGATAGGGAGCCACACATTATGGGTATAGCATCGAACGTCGTGTTGGATGCAGCAGCGAAATGATTTAGGAGGTCGTCCATGGATGGCTGCAAGGGGTTGGTTGTCGTCCACTACCGAATTAGGAAATGGTAGAGTTCGATTTGTCCACTGGGATTCGTGTTTAGACCGACCCGCCGCGTCCCTCCTTCCCGTCATCTTACCGCCTTCTTCACCCCCTCCTCAAACCCACCATAAGCAAGCACCGATGTCTGTGCAGATCGACCCAGCCTCGCAACTTGGCTTCAACCGTACGTTCACAGGAGCTGCTTATAATGCGTCGGAATTAAGAAGGACTGAACTTGCTTTTATTTTCGAACCTCCACGCTGCTCCTTTACACCGCCCTCCTCCGTTTGTCAGGCCCCCTCACCCAAACCGTCAAAAAAATCATCGTCGTCCGCAATACCAATGCTCAACCAGTAGCATTTAAAGTAAAGACGACAGCTCCCAAGGTCAGTAGCACTTCTGGAATTGACATGTTTGAAATTGTCACGTTGCTTGCGTGGAAGGGGCGCTGTTGGCTAACCACTTTCGTATTATTGCTTCTAGCTGTACTGCGTCCGACCCAACTCAGGGAGAATAGAGTCTGGACAATCAGTGGAGGTTTCTGGTTAGTGATCAGTTATTGTGGACTAGCCTTACGATCATTCGCAACCTATTTCGTGCTGACATCATTCAACTCGCCACGCCGCTTCCGCCTTGCCCACTTACGCTCTTTTCAACATGCAGTTCTTCTCCAGCCAATGAAGGAAGATCCTCCACCAGGTGCCAAATGCAAGGACAAGTTCCTCATCCAGAGCACCTTTATCACTCCAGATAAGGAGGGCGTTTCGCTGGCCGACATTGTTAGTGCGATTTCCCACTCCGCAAGCTGATATCGTATTGCGTGCTTTGAGGAGGGATGAGCGCTGATGGGTCTTGCATGCAGTGGTCAATGACTGAAAGCGACGGCGACGGCAGAATCCATCAACAGAAGATCAAAGTCGTCTATCTGCCTCCAGAGGGAGAAGTTATCGAGGAAGCAGAAGAGAGCCACTTCGTCATAGAACCTTCGGTGAGACCACTTGTGGTTTGCGCGTTTCTTCAACTCCTAATGTTCCTCTGTAGAAATACGCAACAGCTCGCGGGCCAACCAACGGCCATTCCAACGTTCTAGACACTTTCATCCCCATTCACCGTGAATCCACCCCTGTCGGACACGAACGATCACCTTCACCTGCCGGAGAATACATCATTGCACATGAAGACACAACGCAACATGAAACCCACTACGGTGATACTCCACAAGCCGCGCCTGGAATCGTCAACATCAACGTTCACAGCCCAGGTCCAGCTCCCATCGACGACTCGAAGCTCATCGAGGCACAAGAAGAGATCGGCCGTCTCAAGCAGCTCGTCGCCTCTTTGTCCGCTGCGAACCAGCAAGAGGGCATGCGGCGCCGAAAGGCTTATACCGACGATGGAAGCTATGTTGGAGAGTCTGTGGCGGATGATGAGACTGTCGTGGACCGGTCCGCCCCGTCAGTTATCACTGAGAGCGGTGTTCCTCTTCAAGTCGTCATCATCATCGCGCTGGGCGTGTTCGTTACCACTTATCTTTTCTTCTAATCTTCTTGACCACGATCTTCTTTCTCTCTCCGGGATTGCTACTTTTTGTAGTTTGGAAGCATTATGCGATGCGATGTCAGTCCAAAGGAACGGGAGGTTGGGGGTTGATATAATATTTTTTTTACGTCGAGGACGGTTTCGTTTGTCTTGTTACATATGTAGAAAGACCCACCCTCGTATGCCTTCACGCCATGTTTTATTTTTCTTGGTTTGGTATTTTTCATCCACACCTTGCCCTCCGCTCCTTAGCTCTCTAATCTGTTATCCAATCTCTCTTCTCCATCTACAACGGGCGTCCCTTCAACGTGGCAGCATTCCCCCATCTTTTTGAAGCGCTAGAAAGTCGAACCACTGCTGACTGATCACGTGGAGAGTGCACACGTGGGTCCTGACGTCGCGCTCCCACTGTTCAGGACCACCACCCTCTCCTCCACCTCCTCTTCCTCCTCCTCCTGTTGCGACGCTTTATGAGCTACTTGAGTTGTCTACCAAGCGAAATCCTCTACTCCATACGACGCTTCCTCTCTCTCCTCTCCCCAGCTTTGCGCCCAAACCGACGAACCCATGAGCCCATAGCGTCTCCCCTGGGTTCGTCGGCCGCATTCTCCCCAACAATTCGGTGGACCATTATACACGGGCTGACATGGAAGTGGCCACGAATACTACGGTTCAACTTGCCAGTATTGATGTTTTCGGGGACCGCTTGGGGATCGTTCTTTGCCGTGTCAGCGTCCTGGGTCGTGGATTGGTTGGGTGTGCAAGATCGGCGAGCGTCGGAGTTGGGGGACGACGGGGATCCGGAGAAGCCGAACCCCAAAACATCGAAGAGGGTGAAATCGTCGACCAAGGTTGATACTCGGCCGCCATCGGAGATTCAGCAGTTGATGAGCAGTCCCGCCTTATTTGAGCCGGTCCGGAAACCTCGGAATCCCATTGTTCTGTGTCATGGTGCGTGCAAGAGGCAGAGGTTGCAAAAGCGGCTTTCCTTTTGACTTGGTCTCTACGCGCATCTTTAGGTCTCTATGGCTTTGATGTGATTGGTCCAGCTAGTTTCCAGAGACAGTATTGGTCGGAAGTCCTCGAAATCCTGCGAGACAAGATCAAGGCCGACGTGATTGTGACGAGTGTTCCCGCGACGGGTTCCATTCAAGATAGGGCGAAAGTCTTAAATGAAAAGCTCCGAGAACGTGCAAAGGGGAAGGAAGTCAACTTGTTCGGCCATTCCATGGGTGGGCTTGATTGTCGACAGCTTATTACCCACATCCGACCGAAGGAGTATACGCCCCTGTCATTGACGACTATTGCGACCCCTCATCGAGGGAGCCCATTCATGGACTGGTGTAGTGTGAGTTCCGGGACTCTCTTTCGATTCTTGTCTTACTTATAATCGTCTGGATCACAGCATAATATCGGAATCGGTGCGCTTCAAGACGTTGTCAAGTCTGCCCAAAGGCCCAACATTCCATACAGCCTTAGCTCACCACTCTTGACCCGGTCCACTCATTCATCCACTTCGTCTCAAGCATCTACCAAGGGTCCCGACGTCTCTCCTGCATTGAGCACCCTGTCACCCTTTCTGACATATCTCGGAACACTTCCTCAATCCATCACCACTCTCATCCTTTCCTACGTGGACTCCCCGGCCTACGCGAACCTCACCACATCGTACCTCAACGATGTTTTCAACCCCGCAACACCCAACGTGGAAGGAGTCAAGTACTTCTCTGTCGCCGGACGAGTGGACAGCATGAGCATCTTCCACCCGCTCTGGCTACCAAAACTCATCCTAGACAAGTCCGAAGAAGTAGAGCAGGAGTCGCTCAATTCGTCCAGCTCGCGGTCATTGAGTGATGGACGAGACGGCGACAAGTGGCCGACATCTCAAATTGGCCGTTACCCACCACACCACGAACTCGGAAACGACGGTCTTGTTCCCATCTCGTCAGCTCAATGGGGAGAGTTCCTTGGGATCGTCGAAGGAGCTGATCATTGGGATATTCGTGGTGCGAGTGGGTTCTCAGCTCAATACGAGTTGGCTGGTGCAGCTGGGGGTTTGGGCTGGGTTAGCGGAGTGGATTGGACCAAGTGGGGGATACCAATACCTTGGATCGGTGGTGGCAGCAAAACGACGGACTCGAACGTAGCCGAGAAGGCTGCTGAGACCGGCTCCGCTGCTGAGAAGGTCAAGGCTGCCATTGATACGGCTAAGGATATTGCAGTCTACAAGCAAAAGGCGGGCAGCGATTCCGATGAGGACGTTTCAGGGATGATGACATGGATTGGGGAACACATGGCCAAAGCTACGTCGGATAGGAAGGCAGAAGACATCTTGACGTCCAAAGTGTCGAAACCCCAGGAAGAGTTGATTGAATTGCGGACGCCGCAACCCCCGAAGCCGATGGAGGAAGGAAAGTTTGATCTGGAACGGTTGTACATGGCACTCACTAGGAAGCTGTACGATGAGGGACTGTAATTTCCATCTTATTATACGTCTTAATCCGAAAGCCGTGGAATTTTCATTATAACGTGGATTTGATCGTTTGCTGGCCTCGGTGGACGGTCCGGGATCTTTCATATCCAACACGTGACATCTATCTTGCTCTTTACAGCCTCAACTTCCCCTGAACCGCGCCAATGGAGGCAGCCCGACTACCCCCATTAATACGAAATCGACACGCCGCTCACGCTCTAAGATGTTTAAGCGGACTTGGAATGGGCCAGATCGAGGCGGAGACAGCTCGGTAGGCATCCCTTTTCCCACCAGACCCATATCATTGACAGCACTGCCGACACCACCTTACAGTCTCACGTTAGCGTTCTATTGCATAAATATGTTGGATATACTAGGAATGCTGGACAGCAAAGTCAAAGAGAGTGAGCGTGAAGAATGGAGACAATGGATTTGGAATCAGCAGATCTGTACGACTTGCCTTGGTTCGCTTAGCGGGTGGATATCTTCACTCATCTGAGCTTCATCTCAAAGCAGGAGAACATGGGACTGGATTTAGACCGGGTCCATCCACGGCTATCGGAGGGGTTACTGGCAGCGAAACTGTAATCCGATATACACTGGGTTTAGAGGTGAAGCAGATGCTGACCGGATTCTCGTCAGCCCAACTCCGCGTCCAGTTACGATCAGCCTCACCTGGTTATGACATATACTGCCTTGATCTCTCTCTCAATATTACGCGACGACTTCAACAAGCTTGACAGAGATGGGATATTGAAGTGTTTGCGTGCAGCTCAGAAAGAGGATGGCAGGTGGGTTTCGGTGGTTAGATTGTCCTATCCCGAATCGAACGTATTAACAACCACGTATTGCGAAGCTTTACCCCGACTCCAGGATGGGGTGAATCCGATGTTCGACTAGTATATTGCGCGTTTATTGTGAGCTCCTTGTTGAATGATTGGTCCGGTTTCGATGTGCCCAAGGCGATCGATTTTGTTCGGGGCTGTCGGGTGAGTCTCGTATCATGGCATGGTTATTCAAGTATAATCACTGACTTCACGTCGTAGAGTTATGAAGGAGGCTACGGTCAGACCCCAGGAAATGAGGCTCAAGGCGGATCCACATACTGTTGTATCGCCAGCCTGGCACTGGCTTCTGCGAGCTACCCTCAAGCACAGCTATCCGAGGCCGAGAAGGAGAGAAGCATAAGATGGCTGACGCAACGCCAAACTGGGGGATTCCAAGGCAGAACAGAAAAGACTCAGGATGCTTGCTATAGCTTTTGGTGTGGTGCTGCGTTGAATGTAAGCACCTCTTGGGCTTCGAGATTCGAAGGACATACACCTAAGCGTTCGTTTGACTTGCAAGATTCTTGGTGCCGGGGATTTAGTCGACAAGAAAGAGAATGCTGAATTTTTGGCAGCATGCCAGTTCAAGTTTGGAGGAATTGCGAAATTTCCGGATGAAACTCCAGGTATGTTAAGACTCTGCGAAGAGGCGGTCCTCGTGACTAATTGCCACCTGCGTTAGACCCGTTCCATTCCTATTTGTCGCTCGCGTCAATGGCCATTTACCCTCCAGAGATTCACGAGGAGTCAGAAGACAAAGAGTCTTGGGTACTACCAAAGCTGGATCCCCTCGTTAACGCTCGTGTAGAGACCGCCCAGTGGGCAAGGGAGCACGTTGGTCGGAAGGTTTCGGTAGCATAGGCATTCATTACAGTCGGAAATGGGAAAAATGTATACATACTGATGAGCGCGAGGATCTTGCCGAGGACCTTGCCAACGACAATTAAGAAAGCCCTGGAGTACCTGATCCGGGAGGACCGAAGAGGAATCGAACTGTTCCCTCGTTCTTGCCCAACCCCGCTCCACCTCCTGCAGACACTACTTCTCCATCTCCACTACCTGGAGTCAGCCCGGCTGTCGGGTCAGTTTGGCTCAACGGCATCCGTTCTCGAGGTTCGTGCTCCCGTTCCTTAAGAGCGATTTTCAGGCGAGTTAGCGAAGTGCTTGATGAGAGGAGAGAAGCCGCCGAGGCTGACGGTGAGAACGGTATGGACGATTGAGGCAGGTTGTTTGGATTGAATGGGTGATAGGAGTAAGGAGACGGGGACGAGGGCGTGTTGGGAGAGGCATTGACCGAACTTGGGAAGTTGGAAGACATGGTTTGGAGGAGGTCGATTAGGATGTGGACAATATCTAACGCAGAGAAAACAAGTAATCAAAGTAGCAAGGCTGCTCAGTGACGGTGCCAGCCAGAAAGGGACGAAAACACCATACCTTCGAGGTCTTCAACATGCGCTTGGTACGTGGTTTCCCATTGACCGTTTTCGCCTAACAACGCCGCGAGTTCGTGGGAGGTTCGGTACATCGAGCCGTCGGGTGCCGGAATGGCGGGCGATTCAAACGAAGTCAGCAAGGCGCCGAGATAGAGACAGGCCAGGGCGATCGTATGTGGTGGGTACATCAACGGAACAAGAGTTCGGTGACTAAGAGGAGCTTGCAGGGTTAATCAATGTGATGAGTTTTTATTGGAAACGGCTCTTACCTGTCGACAGCGAGATGCCATGCTAATTTGATGAGGTCTTTTGTTGCTACAGGGTAGGTAAACTCAGCCTCCAGGCGGGAACACTTTCTGCACGTGGCCTACCTCCAAGGACTTTCCCCAGTTTGATCACAAACGAAAAGGACAGGCGAGTATTGAAGTTGAAGCAGATCATTTCCAAGACGAGGCGCTCAATAGCAATGATCCTCTTCCTATCTGTTTCGACCACGTTGTGATCCATTTCGACTTCCCCTCCCACCACTCTGATTTTCGCAGCTAGTTCAGGAAAGCGGACCGCATAGGAGGCCATGAGAATATCTCTGGGCTTCTTGAGGGTGTCGTGTAGCTTGGTTGCGACGTACATGCAGGCCATGGAGACCTCCTGGGGTGATAATGGGTCAAGGGCTAATGAAAAACACGACAGGCGGTCTTACATGGGGCAAAAAATCCTTCATAGGGAAGAATAGATGAAAGCGATGGTATAAGGTTTGTGCCGTGGCAATAGTTTTCCTTGGACTGTATGACCAGGTCAAGAGGTTTTCAGGTGGCGAGAGTGGAGCAAGGGGCTTACAATCCCATTTGAGTGCCCACACATTCGATCAGAGACATAGCCTGTTGCCGCAATCTGTCTCCCTGAGTTTCAGAAAGCTTTCCGCGTTGTTTCTCCGTCAGGTAAGCCACCTCCATTGGAGTGAAATATGGCTGGTGGTACCGGGTCTTTGCCGGAGTGGATGCTAGCTCGGAGCCCCCTGAGGTGAGAGCGATAAGCTACCACATCCAGTAAAAATCGATCCCAAACTCACCTAGCATGTTGATGCGCTGTCTAGGGTTTCTCAGTAGCGGGTGGTGCTGGAAGCAGGTGGAGGAGCTGTTGATCACGTGACACGTGAGAAGTCGCGAAAACATCGATTTTGGACCAAACACCTCGCTCACTCAACGTCGTTCTCCCCATCCCCTCACCCGCGCCTTGTTCTCTTTCTTGCCCTCCCCCCCCCCTCCGCGCTACATCTCAACCCGCTATGTACCGTCGGGAAAGTCTCAGCTACGACGATGAGGGGTCTCAGTATCGGATAGGAGCCGACCGCCAGGAGGAGGACAGACTAGGCATGGAAGCCGCCATCCGTATGGGTCTCGACGAGCTTTCTCTCGCTCCTCCGTCAACCGATAACGAACATGATTACTCTATCGAGTATCCTCGTCAAGGTCCCCACTCTCCTCTGCCATTCGATCCATACTCTTCCTTTGCTCGGTCGCAAAACGAGTACGATTTTGTTCCAGAAGAGGAAGGGTCCGCCATGCGACATCCAACATTCCCTCCCCGACGATCAAAACCTTCCGCTGCATTCGCCTCATATGGGCCAGAAGATGAATCCTACGGCATTGGCGGAGAGACGGTCTCGACAACTGGGCATCATCGTTCTGCAGTTACCTTCAACGCGGGTCTTGGTGGCCTTCCCGACTTGACCAGAGAAGGAAGGGAATACGACCCAGATCGCAGGCTCGATCGTCTACTCGACAATAGACCTCACATGAGCATGTTCGACGACGGTACACCACGTAGCAGGCGGGCTCATGCAGGCCATGCAAACCGTAGTCGACAATCGAACAAATCCCGCGAAACACACGTACAAGTAAGTGCCTTTTTGCTCAGCGCCTCAACATCACCCCGAGCTAACCCGTATTTTTACGCAACCCCGACAGAGCTTTGCGTCACAACCTACCTTTGATCCTGTCATCGTTGACGATACAAACGAAATCGACCGCGCTGTGGAAGCAGGTCATCTTCAATTCAACAACATCCCCCCAGTACCACAATCCAATAGTCGCATTCCGCGAAATCACCCCCGCGACGATGATACCATTTCTCATCCAGAATCCGATGGCACAAGCTTCCGTAGGAGTGAACCGCCATCTCCGCCTGCCCGACCTAAGCTTTCTGATGCCATGGAGCGTGTCGCGGACGACAGCCAACGCTATGGTCCCTTCAGCCCTCGTCGCCAAGCATTTTCCCCAGCTCATTCTCCCCGGACACGAACCGCACTCCCTTCCACAAGCAGGGCATCACCTCCACCAGCTGAGCCGTCCACCTCCAACCTGAACAGGTTCGGAAAAGCGGCCAGAGCGGTTGCAAGAGACACCGAGGGCGGCCGCGGTCAACCACCTGCATGGGATGAAGCGAACCAACGCGCCCGTCGTCACCCTCTTTTAGATGCACCGAACCGAACAGCGGATTTGTCCGCAGCGCGACTAAGAAGGGCAGCGACGGTACCGACGATCCCCACACCAATGGGCAAGGTTCAGCTTCCGGACGTGACTGGAATCACCAACGCAGTCGACACACCTCTCAAAGATCGTCTTGGATACCTTGCAGCGGATCCCCAAACTCGGCCCAATAGTAAGTTACCAGCGTCGTTGAGGTAGAAAGTGCTTACAATTTTTGCATTTTCAAGGCAAACAGTTTAACGCCGCTGTTGAGGAATTGGCTGCACGCCTTCGCGAAGTCGAACGGGAGAATGCCACATCTCGTCGTCGGGTGAAGGAGTTGGAGAGAGAGCTCGAAGAATGCAAGGAGGAAGTTCACCGGGAGCGTACCAGACTAGTAGAGGAGCTCGAAAGGAGTCGTGCAGCAAGCCCCGACGACCTCTATGACCGCAAGGGCAAGCGTCGAGAAGTTCCTGTAGATGCCGAAGGGTCCCACACGGCCGAGTTCTGGAAGGCTCGTTACGACGAGGTTGTCGAACAGAAAGAAGGTTAGTATCACATTCGTCTCCGCCGAATTCAATCTAATCCTCGACGTTAGCTCTCGAAACGCTTGTCAACACTCTGCGTGCACACATCGGACGGATGACTAAGGAGCTGGAGGAACGACAGCGCGATCTACAGGAGCTTCGTCAGATTCGTGAGCGGGACGCACTTGCACTACAGAGCAAGCTGCTTGAAGTTGAAGAGGCCCACGAACAAGTGGACGAACTTGCGGCCGAGGTCGACCGTCTGCGTGCAATCATCGACGAAGGCCTCAGGGAACGAAGACGAGCTAAAGAGGCCGAGGAGATGCTTAGTCGCGCCAGTCTGCATCCTGGAGAGCTCAGCACAGTTCGCGAAGCGACCAACGAGGATGAGGAGGACGAGTCTCAGGCCCATGATGGTTATGGCCATCACCAGTATCAGTCCCAGCCAAACCGTCAATATTCCCCACCGGCTCAAGATCAGACGCAAGAGGAGATCCAAACCGAGCATGATTACGACGCAAGGCGCGAGCGGTTCGAGGAGCAACCCAGGCATACCGTCAGGATTGCCGTTCGCGAACCGACAATAGAGTATACTGCAGGCGAAATCACTCAACCTCTCGAACCCGAGGCTGTGCCGTCACATCAGCAACGATTTGGTCGACCAAGGTCAGGATCGAACGGAACCACTGTTCGGTCGGCTTCCAGGCTGAGCTCAAGAGCACCTTCACCAATGTTTGGTCAAGTCCGAGCGCCACCGGAACCAGTCAGACGGGCGCCATCAAGGATGTCTAATTTGAGGGGAGATGGTGGACGAAGTCCCGATCCTGGAGATGATGCCGCGACCACCTCAAGTTTGGGCAGACCCGTCCCTCCAGGCTCACGGCGGTTTATTTCGGTAAGCGGCGATAATTCTGAAATACCGGAACGGGCTATATTGACCCGTATTAATAGGCAGCAGAACTACAACGGCTGGAGGCTGATGTGGAGGATCGGCGGTCAGAACGATCCATGTCCGTAAACCAGTTTGGCGAGGGCGATGGGGATACACAAAGCTTCGTAAGTCTTTTCCACCATGCACGGAGACTTTAAAAGCCTGACCCCGTCATAGGATCCGAACCAGTCCCGCGCCGGCAGTGATCCTGGCTCAACAACTTCAGCCCGTCCTGCCAAGCATGTGTACAGTGGACGGCCGGGAAGTAGACTCACGCGACATCATTCCTCGCCTCCGACCCAGACTGGCGGCGCTCCTCCTGTGCCGCATTTGCGAAGCAAGCAAGCTGAGAGGCTTTTCTTCGGCCAAACGAACCATGATGAAAGCACTTGCACCAAATGCCATAGGAGACGCAAGGATCGTTCGGAGGCTCAGCATGAAGAGTGGCTTGCTACGTTCCTTAAGAGGCGTCCCACTCGAACTGCTTCGAGGGACGGAGACCTGGCCGATGTTGATGTCGATCGACTTCCTCCACAGACAGTTCTGGCTCGGGTTGTTCGCGAACTCGAAGACGAGTTCACTCATCACAAGTCTATTTATGTGGAGCTCGCTGAGCAGTATGCCTTGATGGACGCCGCATCGAATGTAGCCAAGCGTAACGTCTTGGCTGAACATTTGCGCGAAGTAATTGATATCCTGGAACAAAAGGTGCGTCCGAGGGAATTGGAGAGTGCCTTCAGAACGCTGACCGTGATACCTCACTCAGGGAGATCAAATAGCCTCACTGTACGACCTTCTTGCTTTCAAAGACAAGCCTGTTCCGCCAAAAATCGGACGGTCATCACCTCCAACGACTGCGCCTGTCGTATAATCTTTTTGTCTCGTTGAACAACCTGGATCGCTCCCGTTGTAGCATTAGTATTTGGTTCATCTCCCTGTTCTTTCTTCTTTATCATGTTTATGCATTCGTGTTTGTATGGACTTACTTCGTTCTGGTTATTATTGGTTATGCACTCACTTTTGATTAATATTATTCCGTTTGCTTGACGCGAAATATCATTTCTTGGGGGCGGTCGAACAGATCCCGTGTCAACAAACAGACCCTGGACCAAACCAAGCCAAAGGACGCGCGTCGACGCGAAGTGCCTGCGACGACCAACTGCACCTTTCCTACACGAACCGCACTATTCGCCATGTCTTCTCAAGCACCAACCCAACCTCCTTCAGATCCCAACAAGCCAGCAGACGGCTCTCAGTCAGCCGCACCTCAGTCAAGCACTCCCGCCCCGCAAGCCATGGACACCACCTCCGATCAACCAGTGGAGGAAACTTGGGACGACATTCCTGATGAAGTCAAGGCCGCTAGCACAGACGAAATTACGACAAGAATGCGTCTTATTGATAACGATGTTAAAGTACGTTTTCCTAGACATATCGAATAATTTCAAGCCTGACTAATAGTCTCTCTTGGGTAGGTTATGCGGTCAGAGACGCTGAGGCTACAGCATGAGCAGGCAGCAATGAAAGAGAAAGTGAGAGAGAACGCTGAAAAGATCAAGCAGAACAAAGTTCTGCCATATCTAGTCGCGAATGTAGTGGAGGTATGGGTTTCTGTTCTTGGTGTGGAAATGCCGCTTGCTTACGCTCGACGACCCTAAGATTCTCGATATGGACCCCGAAGCCGAGGAGGACGGTGCAAATCAGGACTTAGATTCGATGCGGAAAGGCAAATGCGCTGTTATCAAAACCTCCACACGACAGGTAACGCTTGCTTGGATCGCTACCTCGTTGGGTGACGCGGTGCTAACGGTTTGCTTAGACAATATTCCTTCCTCTAATTGGTCTCGTCCCCGCAGAAAAACTCAGACCAGGAGATTTGATTGGCGTCAACAAGGAGTCTTACTTGATTCTCGATACGTTACCGGCAGAATACGACTCGAGAGTGAAAGCAATGGAGGTTGACGAACGCCCGACGGAGACATATACAGACATTGGTGGACTGGACAAGCAGATTGAGGAGCTGGTAGAAGCTATTGTGCTACCAATGAAGCACGCAGAAAAGTTCAAGACGCTGGGAATCCGACCACCGAAGGGATGTCTTATGTATGGTCCACCAGGTTCGTCGATGATAGGCTGTCCTCCTCCGGGTCGTGTTGACACCTACCGACAGGAACTGGCAAGACACTTTTGGCCCGTGCTTGTGCAGCACAGACCAACGCCTGCTACCTCAAACTCGCCGGACCTTCACTTGTGCAGATGTTCATTGGTGATGGCGCAAAACTTGTCCGAGACGCTTTCGAGCTGGCGAAGGAGAAGGCACCCGCAATCATTTTCATCGACGAATTGGACGCAATCGGTACCAAACGTTTCGACTCGGACAAGAGCGGTGATCGAGAGGTTCAGCGAACCATGTTGGAACTTCTCAACCAACTCGATGGTTTCAGCAGTGACGAGCGCATCAAGGTCTGCTTTCTTGTTCCAGGAGTGGCATCCGTCACAGTTTGCTGAACCCTCATTTTTAGGTCATCGCTGCCACCAATCGAATAGACATTCTCGATCCCGCTTTGCTTCGGTCAGGTCGTCTGGATCGCAAGATTGAATTCCCATTACCCAACGAAAGCGCCCGAGCACGTATTCTGGAAATTCACAGTCGAAAGATGACTCTTGCCCCTGGCGTCAACTTTGAAGAACTCGCTCGGTCAACAGACGAGTTCAACGGTGCGCAGTTGAAGGCCGTTTGTGTTGAGGCGGGTATGATTGCGCTACGAGAAGGTGCCTCGAAATTGAACCACGAACACTATCTAAGTGGAATCGCGGAAGGTGAGATTACCCCTTGTCTCAAGGAGCAGATCTGGTCAGTCTGGAGATTAACATGCTTGGTTTATAGTCCAAAGCAAGAAGAAGAACACTCTCATGTATTTTGCATAGTCCTGGTACCATATTTACAGAGTTTTATTGCATCGTCTTGGTCCCGTTTTCCATTTCTACGGCAAAAATGATTTGGCACATTTCAGTTCAAAAGTACATGCAATTAGAAGGCTTGCTAGTCACATGCTCGGATTCCCTTCGGGCCGTTGAATCGTACTTCGACGAGTACTGATCGAACACGTCAGGCCGTGCGAGAATGGTCAAGTCCTTCAGCGCATGACTTCTCTCCATCAAGAATGCAAACCCCTTCCTTCAGCACTATTGGAAAGGCTGTTTCCATCCTGCTCGGCAGAGAGGATTATGGGGCAGAAACAACTGGGTGAGTCCCAACCCGGGTGTTGTAAACTCGGGCTTTCAAAATGAGTTGACGGGCCGATAATCCGTTTTCTCAAGTTCTGCGGACCAAGAAATCTCAATTAAAGCCCAAATCACCGTATTAGAAACTGCAATCAAGGTTCTGCGGAAGAAAAACAACGCCCAAGCACCAGTACATCAGCTCCCTCTCGAACTATTCTCCACCATTATCTTCCATTCACTCCCGGGCGAGCAGGTGGTGATGCGAGTGCTCGAGCTGGAACGAGTGTCCACGTACTGGTGGGATCATATCCGAAGCTCGCCTCAACTCTGGGCCTTCGCTGAACCGGGGCGCTTCCTTGCCCTGGCCCTCAAGAGGTCTGGCAACGTGCCTCTCGAAGTCCTACACCCTAGTGTATGGCGAACAGCTGAAGAGGCCGAAGAATTCGCGTACTGCGCTGGAGAACATTCCCATCGTTGGCGCGTTATCCGATATAGCGGCCCTTATCTCTCCTGCCTCGCCCCATATCTTGAAAATGCTTTACCGCTCATTGAAACCATCGAATTGGGAAGCCCTATCCTTGACCCCCACCCGATTAGCATTGTGGCGGGACCGCGTCTTCGACATTTCACCGTTCACCAGGTGAACACGACCTTGCCTGCACTTCACCCTTCACTTTCGAACCTTCAAACGCTCCGGATCGACTATCCTTCAAATCACACAACTCCTTGGACCGACATCCGCGACGTGCTTGTGCTTTGCTCAAGCTTGGAGGAGCTCCATCTCTCCGGTCTCGGTACGAGCAACGACGCTGACTTGGAGTATTCCGGGGATCCAATCGTCCTGCGGCGCCTGAAGACGATGGACTTGGAAGCTGTTGGCGACTCGGTGTTATCGCCGCTTGTTCAAGCCGTGCGCGCTCCTCTACTCGAAACTTGCTTCATGGACGTACAGGGAACCAGTCAACCAGTGATACCCAGACTCCAGGGTGTGGATTCACTCTTAAGCACCGTTATTCGGAACCAACTATCACAAAACCTTAATCTCGAAATCATATCCAAACGAAATACATTCCAACTCCATCTCGCTACACGCATTCAGGGGCACAAAGAGATACTTTCGCTCGCTGGCCCCGGGGGGGACTGGCGCCGCGTTGTTGGGGGGAGAGGGGACGTGCACTCCTTCATTGCCGAGCACAGGATACCGATGGGACTCCAACTGCAAGTGGGTCTACTGGGTGACTGCACCTTCCTTACCGCGTTACCTACTTTGACCTCCCTTGACATCATTGGTCCGTATGAAGTTGGGGATCCTCCACGCGTTGTGGAGTCGCTTTTCCGGTTCCTCGGGAAAAGTTCATCCGGGCAGAAGGAGACGCGCCAACTGCCATGTCCCCGTCTTGCAATGCTTGAGATTGAAGGGGATATCTCGTTATACAAGGCGGCGGCTAGTCTGCTAAAGACACGTCAGGCGCTTGCGAATTCAGGAGGAACCCGGGATCATGTGCTTCGGATACGACTGTGTGGTGTAGAGGTGTTCGCGTAGGGGGAAGTTGACGGGCAGCGTCGTTCCCTATGTACCCTGATGTAGACATGATCGTCCGAGAATAAGGAGGGCTATCTTTCCCTGTCTCACGCGCTCACTCATTCGAACAGCGGTGCTCAGGGCGACAGATTACTAGTCAGGTTTCCATCAACTAGCTACCTCTCAACCTGGCACTACCGGGTCGACCCCCAAGCCAACGCAAAGGTTCCGCTTTCTCGGAGCCATGGATTTGAACCCACATCGCCCACTGACAAAAGCCAAATCAAAAAGTGCTTAGTGCCTTCAGTGTGTTCCCGGATTCCATGTGGCCCTCGTGCTCGCTGTTCCGAAACGGCCGTTGAGCACCACCCTCTAACATTTACCCCTTGGCATACCTCGGGTCTACTTCCCTCAAGTGCTGCGACCCGATCACAGTGGCCAGAGAACGGACAGGAGAGTAGGCCCACTCCCGGCTAATGAAGACTAGCCTGTTCGGCATCCATGGTTACTCCATTCTCTGGGGCCTGTGAAGTCAAGGGCGCCGAAGCGGAAACCTCAGGGATCCCTGAAGTGGGCGACCCTAAGAAAGCAAACCAGTAAAACCCTCCCAATAGGTTTGTTGCCTTCAGAAGCACACTTTCCTCCCAAGATTTCTTCATATTATTCAATTTCGTAAGGTCTTTTCCGACATGTACTCAGTGGTATTGTCCAGAGTAGATTGTGTTCCAACCTTCAAGATGGAAATCCGTGACTCTTCGCTCTCATCTGACTCTTCCTCGGAGAAGTGGTTTGGCGGTTGCTGGTGCCCGTGGGGGGGGTGGGGGGTCAGGATTGCATGTGTGAGGCGATCAAACGGCTCCACATTCAATTGCAGAATTCTTTGCGTATCACACAAAGGGCCGTATGAATGACGCCCTCGAGACAAAGGCAATCTAACCTTACTTCAACGCCGTGGGTGATCAGACAGCTTTTCTTCCCGTCGGGGGTGGGGACTCGGAAGATCTAAGGGTCACGAGGTGGGTGTTCCTGTCAGAAGTTTACTGTCTCCGGTCGGCCGAGGAAGCGCGAGCTGCTCTGTTATCCATCCTTGAGTCAGGCGAGACGATACATGCGGAAGTACTAGCGGATTACGAGTTCCATGGGAGTCAAAACAGGATCGATTCAGTCCCGGGGTCCCTTCCGGTAACGAACTTTTTCCATATCTGGCCTCTCATGAATCATCGAGAATTAGAGCCAATCACAAAGTTCTTCCGTACGCCGCTGGATGTGGCTCCGGTTGGTCCGGGTGCGTCCGATGGAATACCGAATCTTCAGAGTTTTCTTAGCTTTAGGGAATCAACTCGGTTGCTATGATTTTTGCCTTGCTTCCTGAAGACCTATACTACCCGTTCTTTCACACGTCTTATCTACGTATTAGGGAGCTGTACAGCTCTAATTCAAGGGTCGTAGGCGCGTGGCCTACCAACCGCATGAACGAAAATCTACCCATATAAGTGCGAGTGATCTGTTAGATATCCACATGATACAGAATGACAATAATGGTCAACAATAACTTTGGACGGGATATGACCCCCAAGATTGCATAATTAGGGTGGAAAGTCTCAAATTTTGGGCACTCGAGGTGACAAAAACGGAGCGATGGAAGTCCAAGCGAGACAACTGCGAAGCGAGGAGATTGCACTTATATATTTAATTCATATAGCCGCGGTTTCATAGAAAGTTCCAGGACCTCGCACAAAGCGTATGTCGCTCCAACCTCTTTCGGATCCACACCGTGGAGCTCAGTGTCTACTTTTGTGGGGAAGGCACCATGGCAATAGTGTCCGAGCTACGTTTCGCTTCCGCCGAGCCATCTTGGCTTTCATTTCGGACACGTGGGATTGTGGTGCCTGTTTGGGCGTTGTCTTGGGCGACCGACGACTCTTTTGTCGGGACTTTCTGCACCGGGCAGTGTGAGTGAGCGGGTGAACGGACGATGACTTGTCTGAACAACATTGTGGCTGGGTCTACCCTACAAAGAGCCGACATAGGCAAGGATTAGACAGACGTGATGACAGTGGAGAGACTTATTCTCACTGGTTATTCCGTATAAAAGGAAAACGCTCGCTCGAGGCACGGATTGATGAATGAGGGCGACGAGATATGGAGAAACTTTGAGAGATTATAGAGGTGTCGTCAGAGAGTAAGGGAGTATACCGATGAAAGTGTGTGAGGTATTGCCTTTGGTCTCGCTTTTCGCTCGAGTATTTATATCCTCCACCTGCTTTCAATTTCAAGGGCAGCTAGAGGAGGTATCACAGCGAAAACGTTTTTCCGCAACCGACTCGTCTCATACGATTCCCTTATGACCCACCATATTAGGAGCTATAGCAGCTGGAGAGACTGGTTGATGGATACGGAGAACGTCCCGATGGTCGGAGACGAACTGGGGAATCTCGATCCAAGATCCAGCGATGGGATGCTCGTCACGGACCGACAAAGCCGGGCTCTGTTCAATTCAAAGTTCGCATAACTTAAAATCACAAAGAGCTCGAATTATACCCTACCTTCATCGCGTGCACCGTTGGGCACCGGTTCACGTACGTAATGTAAGAAGTTCATGCTAAAGTTCTTCGGCCAGTCGTAATGAAACGAACGCACCGAATGTGGATAGAGTGATCATAAGGGGATACCTACCAAATCGGGGCGCAGAGCTGGTGGCACTGCGCTACCCTACTTTCAGATCTCAGGCCTGGTCTGCCGAAGAACCTGATCCCGATTTCGAGGGACCTTTTGAGGGGAACCGTTTGGGGAAAATAATGGGATCAGCAAGATCAGGATCTCAGTTTTGGCTAGGACGAGACTGGACGGGGGACGTCATTGGAAAAAAAGAAAGAAAGAAAAGAGCGAACGGTTGGCACGCTTCCGGGGTTTGCCAACCGTGAGGCCCCTTTGCGGATGTGACCTCCGTCCCAACGGCAGGCGTATATCCACGAGCCATCCTTGGGCGGAGGAGACGTGCTTTACACCCAGACTACTGGTTCTAAGCTGAGCTTCTACCCCCGGATATCAATCGATCCTTTACCTACATAGCCCTCGTTCCGAGCTCTACAATTCCCACCCCTCGATCATTCCAACAGCTACCAAGGTCTCTTCGACGTGGTGTCCGATCTGGTCCCATCCCACTCTAAGTAGGTAAGCAAAGTTCTCTAGCTACTTCGTGAATTAGCGGGGGGCTAATTTATTGACCCTCATGGAAAAATGACTGAAATGTTCTTGGATTCCCGCGTTCACCAGGCTAATTCTAATGGGCGACCCTCCTCCTGGGGGTCGCTGGGAAACCCCTTCCGATCGGAAGAGGTGCTGCCTAATTTGCCGTCTCAGCTGATGCACGTGAGGTCGCATCCTGGAAGGGCGTAAGGGAGCCCTCGGCGCCATCCGACGCGAGTCTGTCATCGCCGCCAAGGACCAGAACGGTAACACCGACTTCGTCATCGTTGTCGTCAAAGACAATGACGCCGCTGGTGAGGATGATGCGAGCAATAATCCACACGTAGATGGACCTCTTAACCATCAGGTAGAATAATGACTAATTGGGATTCTGAGCCCTATGAACCCTACTTTAAGAGCATCGACCATGACGCCAGCGATGCGTGGATGGCGCGCTGCTCGACTGCCCCAGGATCGGTATGGCAGCCACGACACACTTTGGATATCCCGGTACAGCGCGCATATGAATTTATTGCACAAGGATTACACTAGTGAGTCTGTCTACATAATATTGCTCGGTACCATCTTCACCACACCGCGAGGAGATCGGTAAATTCGCCGTCGAAAACGTCATCGAGAATGGTGCAGATTTGTGAAATTTTCGAAAGATTCGTCCACGAAAAGGATGGAGGAAATTTGCTACGAATATCCTCAAGGTTTTTGTCCAGCGTAAGTGTGGCGAAAGTCCCTTGCCCGTTTTCGTTCCGTGGTTTCGCCGAGCGATCTTCCCACAGTTTCGTAGTACCCTTAGCGCTTTCCCGTCATTTTCGCTGAGTTTCGAAACTGGAGCGAGAACAGGCAGCCCATTTTCGCTACCTTTACAGCGGACGGAAACAATCGGCACATTCCCATGGAAAGGTCTTCATCGGTTTCGCAGCCAAAATTACATCGAAAATTACACAAATCTCTCATGATCTCCAACCCCCTCTCCTTTATCTCCATCCACTGTATGTCACTGTTAGCTCCCTCCTTGCACTCAAAGAGCTAGATGTAGTACTGAAACAGCTTCTTCCAATTGGATTGCTCTGCTCTTGGCTCGTATAAAAATTGGCCTTGACTCAGGGTTCTGGGCAAGGAGTGAGAAATCCCAGTCGATCCTTATGAGGATCTTGAATTTCCCCTAACGCAAAACCCTAGCCTAACTGGGTATGAGCACCGGGGCTGGGACACACGCTGAGGTCCAAACCGAATCGCAGAGAACCCCAGTCGTTGCCTTTCTAGCTACCGTCTTATGAATGTCGTTCCTTTCTCCTCGTTAAATCTTCCAAAAGGGAAAGGTTAGGAGATTCTGTTGAAGATGATACTTGCGATGATGCGCGACTTCATCCTTTCTCAAGTGACGGACGGATGTAAGGGCGTGTTGACAGCTGATCTCAGTTACTAGTGAGAAGTGTAATAGACAGTTCCTAATGTGATTATAAACGCCATCGGGGCCGCTGAGAGGGTGTGAATTTTCGAAGCTGCTCCAGCTATCCGGGGGGCCAGGGTGATATGTGTGTGGTGTAAAATATGGTATCGGAATAACCGGCCCAAACTTTTCAAACTATTCAGGTTTATATCTGGATGCCTCTCGCCAGTTGGCGGAGGATCGCGCACTGGCAAGGACCAAAAGACCGGTTTCGTGGTATACTTAATTCTTGCTCGCTCACGTTTTCGCTCGCCAGGGTTTGGGAGCCAGCTTGGTCAGTATCAATGGCACAACGTAACTTTCGGGTGGTTTCCGCTCGCCCGCCGACTTTCTAGGTCGTTACCTCCGCCATCCCTTCTGTAGTATTAGAAGTTCTGAAAAGAAAATACGCCCTGCATTACCCACACCAGGAGTCTATTCCGCGAAAGTCCGGCCTGTATACATGATGGGGATGGATGGATGTTGAGCGGAAGGGTTTGTTTTATGAGTCCCCCGCTCATCAAAACGGGTGCACAGGACCCCACAAACCTGACGAGCAGACCCTTGTGAGCGGCAGTGAGCAGGCCCGAACGAAGAACTGAGCATACCTATAATATATATTGCCCCTTCCCGTCTAGCACCGGAAGCAAATACCTTTTCCGGATGATGCCATAAACAGAGCTAAACACTACCCAATTTGGTCATATAGCAACCCCGCAACGCCTTCGGAGAATGAACAGTTTAGGAGAGAATTCCTGGGGATCCGGTCGCTGAAGGTTTGGCCCTATGAGATTCCTCGCAATGCCTCTAATGCATGGTTGTACTGCGGCACGTCAGAGGAAGCGATCGGCACCAAATTCCATTATCCGAGCGCACCATTCTTCGTTAAGATAACCGTATTTTTCTATGGTTGCGTTTACTGTGCAAGTAGGCTCTTGCTTCGACTAGTGGGGAACGGTGGGTGGACAACCTCACAACAGCACGTAGATCCCCCACAAGTGGGGCGATCGGGGAGGGGAACGGCAGCCTGATCATCGCATTTCCGTATTATCCAAACCAACGTAAAAGGGAACTTTTCTAGAACCTCCAAGAACGTCGAATCAAACTGCAGTACCAAAGCTAGGAAAACCGAGAGCAGTCAAAGAAGGAAGAGAACACCAAATAAAAAAACGAGCTGCTTTTCGAGTGGACAAAGTCGGCGATAATAGGTTAGAAGGATGTCATCCTGCCTATGCTGTGCATGCCGGGGAGCCATATGTAGGGGCCGGTGGTGAATGGGGGCACAGCGCAAACCCATTGGACATAAATTCTTGAACCCGCTTGGACCGACGGTCATACATCTCGGCATCTCTTGCCGATAATGAACCGATCAAGAAAATCTCATATGCATTGGTAGACTTGTTCGGAGTTACTGCATATCCGCAACATCGGTCCTCCTTCCGTAGATAGTAGAGATAGGTCTTGAAGCCTTCGGAATTTCGGATGTCTGGTGGACTGTTCTACAATGGACTGTGGCACAACCCAAAACGGATTATCACGGTGTAAGGTACTTCAAGGCACCCTCAGCCCTTCTTCCACAAGGAGAAGTTTGGAGTGGTGGTCAAGGCCTCTGTACTCTCTTGTGACAGGGTGTGCGTTTTTGCATGCTATAAGACGGGGATGTAAGCGGACATTGCCGAAGGGGGTCTGAGAGGATTGTCCACTCAGTTGAAGGCCAGTTTGGATAGGCTGACGCACTTTTCTCAGCGGAACTCAAGCCGATAAGCTTATTTTGGCAAAGAGTAGGTATTTAGGTGAGTGCTCGCATCGTGTTTTGGTCTAGAAAGCATTCCGAACATGGTGCGTTCTTTCTCAGCACATCTCCGCCGTGAACATTACCGCTCTCCCCTTGTGTCCAGTGGCAGTCCGTCTCCCAGTGCCCGCCCCACCCTCTGGATCCCAATCAAAGTTTTTTCTCTTTGCCCTCCGTTTAGTGTAGTTTACCCTCATGGGACAGGTTTCCACTTCGGTCGGGGCTTGTCTCTGGCGTCCTTAACACTGCCTGTTAGCAGCCTAAATAAAAAGGAATCATCACCAAACCCATCTCAGCCGGCCTGTCAAGGCTGTGACACTTAGCGTCAACCCTTCCTGAGGTGTTTCATCAAATCAGTGACGTTCGGGCATGGGATCGGTAAAAGAAAAGGTGCCATTTACGGGACGCCGTTCTCAAATGATAGAAATCTAGTAGATCGACATTAGCATGACCTATCAGATCGGACGCAGCCTATCCCAGCGAAGTCAGCTGTTCTAAGAAAATAAGATATACTGGCCTGTTGCTCGAAGATTGTGAAGTAAGGAGAAACGACTCGTTTTCGAATTGACCTTGGTAAGCTGGGGGGAGGACAGACGTCGTGTCCCTGACCGGATGCGATGACTGATCGCTCCTGTATCGGCATGGTCAATTCAGCATCCTGCTATCAGGCGGGAATCGCTATTGAGCACTGTAGTTTCATGACAATACGGGTCAGCGATAGTCTTCGGTGAAGTGTGCTCAAGGCCGCCTATTGATACATCATGAAGATCGAAATGAAATTACACTCGTTAGATACTCGAAAGATAGGCCCCCGAGGGAGAGAATTGCAAAGTTAGAGACTTGTGTATGTAAAGTCGATTGCCATAACAGCCACAGTATTGTAGGAAGCTCAACCCCGCGAGGGGCGTCGTCCTTCGAAGATCCTTTCGGTTGTGATCTGTCACGTTCAACGGCTCGTGAAAGTAAAGAGTCCCCCTAATCCCGGTCCCACGGGACGGCGTTCTGTCTCTTGATCGACCCACTCTCCAACACATTGCCCCTCTTGGTTAACATTCGGGATCGAAGTCCTGCGCTGTGAATAGAGTATACGAAATGATTTCCGTGTGATTTTGTCCCAACATCTGAACTGGCGAAATAGCAGCACCGCTTGCAATCCTCGAACCGAAGTGGAACTTAGGAGCAGCCTCCCTTTAGACTGAACCACCTAGCAGCCGACGCTGTGCAAGGTCTGTACATGCAGCTACTGCCTTAGCATATCGTTCAATGACAAAAAAAAACCCCATTATAGTCATTCTATACTATGGAATCCCTCTCCAAACCCCCCACAGACAATGGGAACCTAGTCATGAGCTTCAGGGAAGGCTCAGGCCACAATCAAAATATACCGATACAGCAACTTCCCCCCCACCCCTGAGCTTCTCCAAATCATAATAGGAAAGGCTTACACCCGACAGCCATATAAAGTTCTATCTGCAATGCGGTCCGTCGGCAAGTACTGGATGGAGATCGTCGACCCAATGCACGAGCTCTGGACGCGGGTCTCGTTAACGCACGATGCCAACCTTCTCTCCATGATCCTTCAAAAATCTTCAACTCAATCGCGTTCCATTTTGTACAAAAGGGAGGAATTCGATTTTATTGACGGAGCCTCAACCTCCGAAGAAAAGACCGCGGGTTTCTTACAGTATATCACTCCTTCGGCTGGGAGATGGAAGTCTCTCGAATATTGTGCACGTCCGGATGCGCAACACGAACGAATGCTTGGTCTCCCACTCCACAATCTCGAAACATTGACTGTACACATTGCGCGAACCGCTGTTAATTATAGTGGGGTTTTTGACGCTCCGAGACTTCGAGAGCTCGACGTCTGCCGACTTTCACTCAGTAATCGCACCTTGTCGGACCTGCGTTCACTCCAAATCGATAGCTGCGTGCCTGGTCCATCCGTCGACAAGGTGCACAATATACTCAAAACTTCCCCGGGCCTCGAGGTGCTCGAACTCGCACGCACTATGACCTCACCAACAGGCCATCTCACAGACCTCGACGATACCCACTGAGCACCGATATACCTTGCCCACATCCTGAACTTCCATTTCCCTAATGTTAAAGAGCTGTCAGTGAAGCTGTCGATGTGGAAACCTGGCCCTAACGGTCTACCGATTCTAGGGCGGCTATTACCTTATGGGGGAAGGGAACAAACTTGGATGTTCCCTAAGCGCTTTCTCGAGGCTCCGGAAGGTCTGACGGGTGATGGGACCCTGGAGGTAGTGGAAGCTCGTCGAAACATGAGGCAAGTGCAAGCAATCCAGAAACTTACTGTTGAGGAGGGGACAATCGGACGCGGTACCGTATCCAAGCTCAAGACGTACTTGGAAGAACTCCCTTTGACTAGCACAGCCATCGTTTAGGTAGCGATGCAGAGGTGGCAATGATGAGCGTAATATGAAAACAGCACGTACGATGATTAAGATTTGTGCAGAACACAACGGCAAAGTGAGGTAAACACAGCGAAGAGCAAAAGGGATTCGAGATGGGGAAAGACAAGACATCCGGATGATCGATTGTACATGAGACGGTTTGCGGTCAGAGAAAAAGGGATATGTTAGTTTGCAATGCTGTGCTTGTGACTGCGCTGTTGAACGTCGATGTCTGACGCCAAATAGAGTAAGCAATGAATGTGTGAAAGAAGAAGAGAGGTGGGGTGAATACCTTCGTCTCGAACGGGCACTCCCGGTAGGGAAAGACCCCAAGGCGAACCCACTCTCCAACCACCGTGGATTCGAATCCACGCCGCTTATTGAGCAAGTCAAGTCAAAAAGCGCTTGGGCCTTACTGTGTTCTGATCTTCCGTATGGCCCTGGCGTTCACCGCCTCGAAACGGCCTTTTGTTTACAGCCCAACATCTGGTACCGATCTCTCGGGTATAATTACCTCAATCGCACCAAGTTGATCGTGGCTTGAGAGCGGATCCGAGAACCGCCGCACTCTTGACCAATGAAGACTAGCGGGTTCAGCATCGGGGAGCTCCGTTCTACGGGATTTGTGGGCGAGGAGCGTCGAAGCAGTGCAAGTCGGGGATCCCTTCGGTGGCGGATCCAGGAGCCGAGCAAACCAATGTCGCAGTTGACGGGTTGCCTGCAGGAGCGCATGTTATTCAAGTTGTTTTCTCGGTACAAATCATTCTTCCCTAGGTTTGTACGAGATGGAGGACCCTGGCGGTCTTCTGTATGGGGGCAGAGGAGTTGCCTCAGCCTTCAAGGTGCGACGAGACAATGGACGTGCGTTGCCCTTGGTAGCTACTCGGACCCGTGTGTTCTGTGGAGAAGTGCGGGCGGGTCTGGCGCTGTCAGCACAGGTGTCAGGGCGTCAGGGAAGAAAGTTGCCGCGTTACCTACTTTGGCCTCCCTTGACATCATCGGTCCGTATGAATTTGGGGATCCTCCACGCGTTGTGGAGTCGCTTTTCCGGTTCCTCGGGAAAAGTTCATCCGGGCAGAAGGAGACGCGCCAACTGCCATGTCCCCGTCTTGC
>WSUB01000299.1:0-31582 GCA_019633425.1 Tulasnella sp. 424 | reverse complement strand
ATGCCAGTCGTTCCTTCGACATCTACGGATTCTATCGCAATATTCTCAAGACACTCAGAGAAGAAGAGCTTGCTGACGATGTGGAGGTAATTCAGAGCCGATGGAATGAGTCAGTTTTTGGGTTTGTCTGTAAAAAGAGTGTTTCTGATGTTCGTTTACTAGGGTCATATTTGGTGGCGGTGATTCCGCGGAGTCCGAGGAAGAAAGCGGGACTCTAGCCCAGATTTTGGCGCAGCGGGCAGCTTGATCTCAGAGTGATTATTGATATCTATGTACTTCTCTGTCTATTCCTGTATGCTTGGGACGTTAATATACCCGATTTATTCTATCTCTCATCTGTGTGACCTCCCGGCATTATCTGGTCGAGAACCTACTGACAAGCGCTGGAATATGCACTCAAACACTCTAATACAGCCCAACCTTTATATTAGCCTATAAGTATTATTTCGGATTATGACTTAGTGCATGATCTCGCCAGGCATAAGGGGATGGCATATAACATAAACTTCCCATGCTGTTATGACTGCTGTTAGGGTTTGCGGTCCTTTTGCCCCATAGCGGACTCACAAGGACTACTAGACTGACAGACATGACGGAGCGTTGTAATCTCACCATGGTATTACGGGCGGTTATCACACACCCTTATTCTCTGGTTAGCCCTGCGGACCTTTCTCTCTATATAACCGCCTTTAAGGGGTTTATAAAACCAGGTAAGAGCGGGGCGTCCGACGTGATGAAAAGAACTCCTTCATATCAACTCCTTCAATCTGGGCAAAGCGGTGTGCTTTTTCTCGAAGGACCTCCCCGGTAATGCGGAGTCCTTTGGTTTGGCCCTGAAGAACCCACGCGGCAAGGGCAGCTTCAATCGCAGGGAACTCGACAAGCCTTGGCCGTTTGAAGCTTAGATTGCCTTCATTCTCGGCTTCAGCCCTTGTGGCCTTTTCTCCCTTGATAATGCGGCTGATGGTGGATTGATTCATGGTAGGGAACCCATTTTTTCTGAAATACGCGGCAATTTCTCCTTGGCTGAGCTTTGGATTTGCCTGCGCAAAGTCGAGGATCCTGATGCAATCATGCAGGGTCATGTTGGATCGGTTCAATGCCGAGCCTGCTGGCTGTTCCACTGCTCCTGTGAGAGGTCGATGGACGCGTTTCTTGGGGTTTTTTGGAGGCTGTGATGACATCAGTATGAGAGAAAGTGTTGGCAGAGAGGAGGTGAGAGGAGGTTCAGTCGAGATTTGAAGGACAAAGGTCCATTTGGGGTCATCCTGTAACCATGCGTACGGATTTTTCCCCCTGTGATAATGCATAACCACTTTGTTTCACCAGTCTGAACACCATGCATTATGCATTATCAAGGTTATGCATTATTGTTTATAAAATTTCTAACTACAAATGCGGTGGACGAAATTTCTATGCGTTTTGGCAGGCTATACATTATTAGGTGTATGCATTATAGGGAGTTTGACCGTATCTTGTGGATGGCTGGGAAATGGGTACCAACATGGCACCACAGTCTTTCAGGTTCTTCAACATCTTGCAGAGTTGAGTGCAAAGAGATGAGTGCATCTTGGCTGGGAAGTACTACTAATTTTCAACAAGATATATTGATTGAGGATTGATGTGAATTGCGGTGAGGTTGTTGAACCTGTGGGACCCTGATCCTAATCCCATCAAAATGACTAAGGAAGAGGCCACTCCAAAGGTCCAGCAAATGCTCGGCCTCCAAATTTGAGCTATCACAAACACTTTGTGGTATTGATGTAGGATTTTTGTAGTCAAAACAACAGAAGAAGGTATTCTCCATGAAAAAGACTGTCATATACCTTCGTTGGATCATGCCTCCTATTTTGGATCACTGCAGACTAGTGCTTGAGTAAGAATTGCAAGAGGAAGTGTGCCATTGTGGTTCAGTATAGAAGTGGATTCAGGTCTTGAAGGATGGCAAGGACTTCCAGCAAACCCCTCATCGCTGGGAAGAATAAAGCTGATAAGAAACAGCTAATATCTATTTTGCTATTGGTGATAAGCAGTGGACTTTACAATGCAATGCTCCTAAACTGAGAAGTTGCAACCCAAGATATTATCACTCTCTCCTGAACCCCCAAAGGTCTCTTCACTTCTCTCACACGTCCAAGCACATTCTTCCCCTTTGTCTTGAACTTGATCCAGACAAGAAACAGCAACTTGCATTCACAGTTGCCTCAACTTGCCACCAGTCCATTGCATCTCCTTTACAAGAAATGGGGGGGACTCCCAGTAGTCTGAACTGCAATTTTTATCTAACTCCTCAGTACAATAAATACGCTTCACCGAAGGAGATCCCAGTACATTATTCCTATAAAAATTACAAGAGACCTTGTACTTACATCATCTCCACCATCCAGTATACATGTAGAATAGCTGAGAATATTCTAGAATGCCCTTATCTTGTTAATAAATTTGTGTTCTACCCCAGGAGTAGCACAACAACCCTTGTTTGACTCCCAGGAGGAGAGCACTTTTTTGCTTTTTTTTACCTTGGCCAGAGTGAGGCCTTACTACCATGCCAGATCCCCCTATCTAATAATGTAACTAAAGCAAACTAATTCATTACTGATTAATAACCAGCTATACCACAAATACGCTGTCCACTGGATACTGATGAGCCCCATTGACAATAGTAGGCAGGTCCTGGTGAGTGGCCACTGCTTTCGAAAGGATGTTGAGATGTGACAGTAAATTGGCCAATCCTTGAGAGACATCTTTGTTGTTTATAAAGTGAAAGTATAATGTGATTGAATCAAACAATAGGAGGCTGCCACAAGGAGGTACAATCAAGTTCTGCTGTATTTGACGGTTTGCGCAGCTGAGTTTGGGTAACTAGGTATTGGTTCCTTTGGATCCCTTAGCTGAACCCTCAGAGAGTCTTTTATCCTCTAATCCATTACCTCCTTCACTGTATGGTTGTCAAGCAGCAGCATCAACAATATAACAACACACATGGGCTGACCTGACATACAGCACAGTTCCTCACAGCTCAGTAAACAAGTGAAATTGAGTTCTGGAGGGTAATAGGAAAGTAAGTGTGCAGGGACAATATTCGGAGGGTTGGTATTAGAAGAGGGGTAACACAAGGGTTTAGGGAAGGAAAGGAGGGGTTAGATGTGGATTCCAAAGTGTGTTGGTCTGGGTCATTGAGGGATAGTTTGCTTGGGCGAGGTTGTTGGGGTATTGAGAGTGGAAAGTGTGTAGTAAAGGGTGAACTGAGACTGCAAGGTCTTTGTACCAGATCCAGGAATATTCCGAGATTGGCTGGTTGCAGTATGCAATGAAGTAATCAATCTTTTGTCAGACGGAACACAAGTCAAGGATTCCGACAATTTCAAATGCAGGAGAGCTGTCATCATCGATAGAAAGGGGAGGTCCAGGGGGAGCTGTGCAACCTGGGATGATGCTAGGGTGGGTTGCCGGCTCAAGGTACATGACATTGAACACAGGGTGTGTCTTTCCCATGGAGGCTGGGAAATTGAGTCAGTATACATCACGTTCTCCAATACGCTTGATGACATGGAAGGGACCAATACGCTTGAAGTCAAGCTTCTTGGAAGGACTGCGAGTCTTGATGTTCTTTCTCAGTAACTACACCATGTCTCCTGGAGCGAACGCTGGTGCGAGCGTAGTGTGCTGATTGTAGTAATGCTGGTAATCTTCTTTGGCATGGTTCAATTCCAATCCTAATTCTTTGTGGGTGTTGTGGAGGCATTCAATGAATCCTTCAATAGCAGGGACAGACTTGTAGTGAGAGACTTTGAGTGTGAATTGCGGATGGTGACCGAAGTTGGCAAAGAAGGGGGTCTGTTTGGTTGAGGAGTTGGTAGTGTTATTGAAAGAGAATTCGGTGAGGGGTAGCAGGTCAGCCCAGTCATCTTGCTGGTATGACCAATAGGTGCGTAGGTACGTTTCTAGCATCCCTTTCTGTTTGGCTGTTGGTCTGTGGTTGGTATGAGGTCAAGTGGCGAGCTGAGATTCCAAGGAGTCCATATAGACGGTGGGTAAATTCAGAGACAAAGGTGGAACTGCGGTTGGAGGTGATAGTGTTGGGAAGACCGTGATAGTGGAAAACATGTTGGAGGAAAAGGAGCGCCAATTCTTCAGATGACATCCCTTTGTGGCAAGGCACAAAGTGTCCCATCTTGGAATAGAGATTGACTATGACAAGGATCAAGTCAAACCCATTTGAAATGGGCAACTTGACAATCATGTCGATGGCGATGTCAGACATGGAAAGGGTTGTAGTAAACCGTAGGGAGAGTGACAAGGAGTTTTGATGCATTGGCACATATCACAGGACGCGACGTAGTTTCGGATGAACGTGCACATCCCCAGCCAAGAGAACTGGTAGGTTACAAGTTTGAAAGTCTTTGCCTGTCCTGGGTGGCCAGCTGAGGAGGAGTTGGGGTGATCTTGGAGGGTCTGGACACGTAGTTTCAGCGGGATGTAGATGTGGCTGTTGTGAAGTGCAAGTCCGTTGTTGGTCATCCTAAAAGCTGGGAGGCTATCAGGACCGAGTATTGAGGAAGTCTTAAGGCCTGCTTAGAGGTCGTCATTGCAGCCTTGAGGTCATTTAGAAGATCAGAGGGAGGGAGGAGGAATGTTTGAAGGAGTGAGATTTGGACTGTGTTGGTTGGGGGGATAAAATGCAGGTGATATGGGCTCAGGAGAGGGGGGTGTGCCAGGCACTTATCCTCGGTCAGGGGTCCGTAGTCAGGTTGCCAAGAAGGGGCGTTGGCCATATTCTTGTTTCCCAGTTTATGGATCCAAACAAAGTCGTAATTGGATAGGAGCATGGCCCAATGTGATTGACAGTCATTGAGTGGCTGGGATTGCATGAAGTATTTGAGATTCTTGTGATCTGATCAGACCTGGACAGTGTGGTGAGGGCCACACAACCATGATCTCCATTCTTTCATTGCAGCAACAATCGCAAGCAGCTCTTTATCATGGATTTTGTAGATGGTTTCAGCTGGGAGAAGTTTTTGGGAGTAATATGCTACAGGGTGCAGGACACCTTCAGAGCTGGATGAGCCAATGACAGCAGCGATCGCAAAGTCAGAAGCGTCTGTTGTTCGCGAGGGTACAGGGTAGGGATGGATTGAAATGTTGGGAATGGGTGCCGAGGTGAAAGGGTGTTTCAAATTGTCAAACACGATTTGGCAGTGGGTATTCCAGCTCCAAGTGACATCCTTCTTGGTGAGGCAAGTGAGTGGTGATGCGAGTTCTGAGAATTTGTTGATGAATTGCCAGTAAAAGTTTGCAAAACCAAGGAAGGATTGGACTTGAGAGAGGGAAGTGGGGTTGGCCATTCCATAATGGTTGTGACTTTGTTCTTGTTCCTGGAGAGACTGTCCTTGGAAATGATAAAACTGAGGAATTCAATTGAGTCCTTGAAGAATTTACATTTGGTGGGGTTGGCGAAGAGGTTTGCATCCCAAAGGCATTGGAGTATTCTTTGATCACTTGTTCGTGCTCTGCTTGGGTCTTGGAAAATATGAGTCATCCAGGTATACAACAACACAAACGTCTAGTAGATCTCTGAGAACATTGTTGACTAGGGCCTGAAACCTGAAGGTGCAGTGCTGAGACCGAATGGCATGATGAGGTGCTCGAAAAGGCCAAGTTTTGTGCAGAAAGCGGTTTTTCACTTGTGACTGGGTTTGATGTGAAGGGAATTGAAGGCAGATTGCAAGCTGATCTTCAAAAAGTAAGTGCAGCCTTGGACTTGGTCTAGGAGGTTGTGGATGAGGGGAATGGGGTAACAATTCTTGATTGTAATAGTGTTGAGACCCCAGTAATCGATACAAAGTCTTGGCTTGCCATGCTTTTTCTTGGTGAACAAACCTGGGCAGAAGCTGGAGACCTTGATGGATGGATAAGCCTTTTTGCTGATATAGCGTGGAAGCTCCTCTTGCTCTAGTTGGGACAGCGAATATATTGGTCTAAAGGGTCTGGCAGTAAGTTGATTTCTATATCATAGTACCAGTCCAGTGGTAGCTTGTCCGCTTTGGCTTTGGAAAAGATGTCTGCAGAATCGTGAAAGATCTTTGGTATGCATGAAAGGTCTGGTGGGGATTCCTCGTCATTGTCTGGGACAGGTTTGGTGGGAGAGAAGTTGGTCGACAAGATGAAACGGGGGAATTTGTTGTGGTTGATGATGATGGTATTTGCTTGAGGACTGAGCCGAGTCCTAGGGTCATCTTGGAGGAAGGTGTACAGGTTAGTTTCCCCCGCACAAAGGATTGTTGAGACTTCAGGGTCATGTTGTGCAGGAGCTAAGGGCGAAATACCACTTTCTGGGCCATATTAAGCCAACCAGAGGTTGGATTTACTTCTGGAGACGTGCTAACCATTCTGGAAGGTTTATTCATCATCAGCAAAAAGCCTTTTGGGATATATTTCTTAGGAAAACTATATAGCATAGATATGCTATATATAAGGCCTCTAGTATATATTAGAGCATAGCATTTCATTGCATCTCATACCACTGTATATCAATTTATTGCAGATAATTGTTCTATAGCACAATAGCATTTTATATCAGTATATCCCTGTAGCCTTGTTGCATTTCATAGCAATTTGTTTCTCCATTGCATTTTATAGCAGTTTATCTCTTTATTGCAACACATAACACTATATATTTCTGTATAACAGGACCCTCCTCACCTCACTATTAGAAGTCCTAGGTACACCTGCTGGAGAAATGTAAGCTAGAATCTACTGGCCTTCACATATCCACAGTTACCATAGCTTTGACAAAAGTCAGTGGTTAGTCATAAAAATGACAAAGGAGCCACATACGTACCTACCAAATGGTTACATCAATATTTCTATCATTTACTGCAGGAGAAAGATCCATTTTTAGAGCCTGAATGGGGCGCATCAGAATGCAAGCACATGCTGTCACTGCTATATGAATATGTAGTTGTGCAAAATTCAATTAGGCAAAGATAGTGCTCAATATTGAAATAATGACTTGATGCTGCATTAGAAGGGCCCTGAAAACAATAGCTGAGACTAATAGAAGTCCATTAACATAATTCTCATAGAAAAATAGGCTTTAGAAGAGGTTATTCCAGCCTCCCAACCAAAAAAATTGCCAAAGTTGAAGTGTCATTTTTTGTTCCTCCTCTCATTCATTTATATTTTTTTCCAACAAGTTATATATTATAGTATACCTGAAGAGTGAGGGAGATAAATCTACCTAGTTGCTCATGAATGAATGGGGAGGTTGCGGGTACTTTGACATCCATGGGGGTGTGGCCGCGCATCTCAGGGACGGCGAGAACTGCAAGGGGTAAGTCAAACTCGGCCCAGAAGTGAGGAAGGAAGGCCGCTCACCTGTTTTCTCCCCTCCACTATCTTCTCCGCCCATTTTCCTGCATGTTTCATTCGATTCCTCGGCGTCTTGCATGGTGAGTTTTCTTTTGGAAGCGGTTTGCTGTGCGGTTGACGTGCCATGTTGTCCTTTTTCAATGTGGGAAGTTTCAATGTGGACTCGTGTGTTGCCCCGCACGCCTTCCCCAAGCTTCCTCCCCCCCACACAACAACGGCAACAGCAACGTTGCTGTTGAACGTTGCTGTTGCCGTCATTGCTGCCATCCTTGACCTCGTTGACAGGGTCGGATAGTGGCGATCTTCAATGGTACGTTGTATTTCAAGCGTCCCGCTGACCTTTTTTTCATTAGCTTTTTCCTTGCCGATGTATTCAACGCTTCGCTGACCTAATGCAACACATCGGTGACCCTACTTAACCTCAACCACCTAATCCAACACCTCATGGACCTTACAACACTCGCTGACAGTTTTCAAGTCCGAGCCGACGTTTTTACAGTCTGAGCCGACATTTTCCATGCCCTCGCCGACGTTTTAAGGCCTCACCGATCCTCTTTGAGGCCCTGCCGACCTTTTTTAAGGCCTCACTGACCTTTTTAAAGTCCTCGCCGACATTTTTCAGCATCAATCTTCAAAGGTACGTGAACCTTTCGAAGTTCAAACGTGCCGCTGACCTTTTTTCATTAGATTCAACCTTGCCGATGTATTCAACGCTTCGCGGACGTAATCCACCAACTCGGCGACTCTCCATAACACCTCAGCTACCATATTTAATACCTCACAGACCTTACAACACGTTGCTGACGGTTTTCAAGTCCTCGCTGACATTTTTCATGCCCTCGCCGACCTTTTTACAGTCCTCGCCGACGTTATTCAGCGTCGATCTGCAAGGGTACGTGAACGTTTCGAATTTCAACGTGCCGCTAACCTTTTTCTCATTAGATTTTCCTTCGCCGACATTTTGAACGCCCCACTGACGTAATACAACAGCTTGCCGACCTTTTTCAAGTCCTTGCCGACCTTTTTCAAGTCTTCGCCAACCTTTTTCAAGCCTTTGCCAACCTTTCAACACCTCCACGACCTTTTTCTAGCCCACCTCGACCCTTTTCTTGCCCTCGCCAACCTTTTTCATTGTCGATCTGCAAGGGTACGTGAAATCCTAGAATTCGAACGTGCTGCTGACCTTTTTATCATTAGATTATCCCTCGCTGATGTTTTAAACGCTTTGCTGACCTAATCCACCTACACAGGACGCAAATGAACGTTTCCTCCTGCGAGAAACCCATAGGAAAACACACAGGGAAACTTAGGGTTTTCCTGATGGATTTTCGCACGACCGGAAAACCCATCCACAAAAACTGAAGGTTCTCTACTTAGCTTTTTCGCCCCTTAAAAGGCGAGGTAGGAACCCAAGGTTCTCCCCTTCGCTATTCTCATAGGGTTTCCTCCAAGCAGAAAACCCAGATTTTTGTATCAGTATTCCAAGCTCGGAAAATCTTGACTAAAAACCATCGATTTTTGTTATAAATAATATTTCATGAAACCGGGGAGAAATCATGGATTTTACGAGGTTTTCATCTGTGAGAATATCTTAGACGGAATAAATAACCTTACATATGCAGGACTATCATGAGTATTGATGTGAATTTATAAAGAAAAATTAGCAAGGTAAACGAAGAATACACGCTTGCAGATTTCTCCGAATGAAATTACCTAGCTACTACCTGCTTAGCAGAAGGCAGTTCCAGCAATGGGCGACTGGTAGGACCAGAGGCAAGAGGCGAGCGAGAGGCAAGAGGTGACATCCGACAAGCGACAAGTGTTTGAATGGTGGGGGGCGGCTTGCGGGAGGCGATTGGCGATTGGCGACAATGGCGACACGCGACGTGCGACACGTGACACGCAACAAGCGAAAAGCGACAAGTGACAAGCGTTTGAATGATGGGAAACGACTTGCAATAGGCGATTGGCAAAAAGTGAATAGGCGACAGGCAAAAGGCGACAAGGGTGGCCGCTCATC
Organism: Tulasnella sp. 424; assembly: GCA_019633425.1. Taxonomy (NCBI): domain Eukaryota; kingdom Fungi; phylum Basidiomycota; class Agaricomycetes; order Cantharellales; family Tulasnellaceae; genus Tulasnella; species Tulasnella sp. 424. Next base: position 22,191 of record WSUB01000299.1, on the reverse strand, counting down.
ATTCAAACACAGTCGCCTTTGTCGCCTTTCGCCCGTCGCCCGTCCCTTTTGCCTGTACTCTTTCACCCATCGCCTTTTGCAAGTCTTCTCCTGCCATTTAAACACTTGTCGTCTTTCACCCGTTGCCTGCCACCTTTCGCGTTCGCCTGTCACCTGTCGCCTTTCACCTGTCGCATATGCAAGGTTATGTACTCGTTGCGGCATGCTATATAATTCTGAGATATGATTCCCCACCTGCCCAGAAGTCTTTAGATAACGTTGGCTTGTCTCATTTAGTGTTCTTCTGAAAGAACTCCGTATTGGAAACTGTGTGTTTTGCCGGGGTGCTTTTCTTCGAGCTGAAAACCGTCCACCGGAAAATGAGGGTTCCGTCTAAGATATTCTCGCAGATGAAACCCTTGTAAAATCCATGATTTTCTCCCCAGTTTCATGAAATATTATTTATAACAAAAAATCAACGGTTTTTAGTCCAAATTTTCTGAGCTTAGGAATACTGATACAAAAATCTGGGTTTTCTGCTTGAAGGAAAACCTAAGAGAAAAGTGAAGGGAAGAACCTTGGGTTCCTTACCTCACTGTTCAGGAGCAAATAAGCTCAGTTGAAAATCTTGAGTTTTCGTGTGTAGATTTTCCGGTCCTGTGAAAATCCATCAGGAACAGCCTCAATTTCCCCATGGGTTTTCCTATGGGTTTCCCACAGGAGGAAACGTCCATTTGCGTTCTGTGCTACTCAAAAGTCGTCGGCAACCCGACACCCTGTTGAACTGCATGTCAGTCCCTAGCACAGCCACAGCAGCCGTCCTTGCCTTCAGGAACGCTATAGCAGATAGTTCTATATAGAATATTAAATTACATTAGATGGTTCCATGGTGCACTAGAGGGTATAGACTATTATTAAATGCAATGAGTTGAGATAAGACAATACTAGACTACCCCATTCTATATAGATACACCACTATGAACTGCAATGAAATACAACAAACAGCTATAGTAATGTATATATGCTATATACCAATTAGAGATAAATATGCAGATATGTGGTGCTATGCTGCAATACATGCTATATAGCACTTTATAGCATTTTATAGCAGTTTGTACCACTGACCCCTTTTCCTGATGATGTTGCACCTGAGGAATGTTATCTGAAGTTGTTCTGAGGCCTACAATGGTATCTAGTATTGGTGGGCTGACTCTCCTTGCCAAAATGGGTTAAGCATTGTTCGGATTACTTGGTTGCAATTGTTGACACCAAAGGCGATCAAATTACGCAAAGATCATGGCACCATTGGAATTGCCTTGATGAGATCTTTCTAACGGTATCTTTAGCATAAAGGAATTCTGATTAGGGCCAAAGGAATTCCAGGAAAGGGCGAAAGGGAGGCTATTAAGTAAATACACAAAAGGTAATTACTAACTACTGGTGGCTTTAATAGTACAGAATGTAGCTATCGACTATACAAGTAGAGCGGTCTAGGCCGCACAGAAATAGACCGAGGTTTAGGCTTGCTAGAGGCCAAACAGTGTCGGCAACACCTAGGACAGTGACAACTAAATTTGTCAAGAGTTTCCTTGCGCTGGCAACACAGAAGTCCTTTATCCCAATGGATTTTCTAGTATCACACTGGAATGGTGGGTTTGAAGGGCAAATATGGTAATTTCAGGGTAGATAAGGATGTAGCAATATCCTATCTCTACGGCTGTATTTATTAGCTGGATATGAATGTTCTATGAGGTTCTACCTAATTCTACAGAGTTCTGGGGAGTCAGGGCAGCTCTGGGGGATCAGCCAGTGGCCAGTGCCTAGCCTGGGCACCTAGTTACTGGATCAGCTACCAGGCCCACCCTCAGAGGGTTGCAACATGTTCTGACACGTTCCCCTACTGCAAGACCCTGGCACTGCAAGGTTCCTTAAAGCTGTTTTCCAAAAGTTGAAAATTGCAGAAAAAAGTGGTTTCTCGGCAGCATTTTCTAAGGGCCATAGAACATCAAAGGGCAATGTGAATCAATGTAAGAGTCAAATGAAGTTGGTGGGTCTGAAGAGTGGGAAATACAAGTGGATGTGCCCATTACATCAGCCGCTGAGCTTTTGGGTGACTGAGAGGGCACGCTCAACATGTTGATTTTAGGATAAGTAGACAATATAGATCTTGGCTTTAGTTCAATTGACATAGCTGCACAAATCCAGTATGATACGATGACACCTTACATCTTGAAAATCTGAGTTTGATCTGTCCATTTCGACAGCACTCCTTACAGCTATCGCGCGTACACTGGCTGTTTCTCTCTTTCTGTCAAATCTCATAAGCCTGAAGTGCACATTGTGCTCCCTAGCACAGCTGCCAATTTGGGGCACACAATGCCGCTGAGCGCCTTTCCATGGTGTCAAGTGGAACAGCAGGGAGATCAGTTATCCAGATGTAGGCTTTGCATGGTGAGTCCACCTTGAAGGTGTTACAGATACGCTATGTGGCAACACAAATGAAGGCATTATTCCGTAAATGACAAAATTTGAGAACTTAACATACCACTGGAAGCACTTTCCAGTGTTGTTTGCATTATAGATGCCCTGGCAGATTGTTGGTTGTGTTAAGGTTTGGTGTTCACAGTCAGGGGAATGAGATATGGTGGCTGTGCTGGCATTAAAGGTATGCTGCATGGACCCTGCCATGATTATATTCGGGCGACCCACCGATAGTCTTGCAACGTGCCGCAGCATGTCGCAACAGGCTCGGGACCGTTTTAAATTCCCTAAAATGGCAATTAAGCGCCCAAGGCCTCGCACCGACTACCGGCGCGTTGCCCAAGTCTCTTCCACTGCCCATAGAAGACTCGGGAAAGGGATAGAACGATGTAGAATAATGTAGAATAATCTAGTATGGTCCAACCTAGCGAATAAATACGAGTTCTGCCTCAGGAGAGGCAGAATATCCTTTTTCACCCCCTCTAAACTCTATCACTCAGCGAAACCCAATTCCGCTAAGTCCCGCGTGATAAACGGACTAACCACTGTTCTAACCTTTTGGAATAAAGGTTCTCGCGTACTCAGCGCGAGTATAATCTTGATAATAACGTCAGCGCCGTCTTAGATGTCCCCGATACCTTTTGACCTCTAACAAGCTCAAAACCTTGACGAACCACGCGATAGGTACGTCGTTGCAATCGTAATACCTCTAGCTACATTTTGTACTGGTAGTACTACGTCAGTAGATGTTCCCTTTTAAGGAAATAGTCATTATCGTACCCTTTTCGCCCTATCTCCGGATTAGCGAATTACCTGGTAGGAAACTCCTTACGCTTCCAATACTATTCAAAAGCTCTCGTCAGTGCGAACACGACGGTAGTATTTGCTTGGCGAAGTTCGAACTTCTAAGGTAGCATAAGGCTTTATCCGTGAAGTCCGAACCGGCGCTTAAGCCAGTAAGCCGCGCTGCAGCTTACCAAAGCCCTTCCCTTCGGGTATCTAGCCCGGAAACCCTTCCAGCATCCACGAATAGCATCAGTGAATATATTCCGAGCGTCAGAACGCCGGAATTCCACTATTCGTTTACCTTTTGCTCTCAACCGCCATTTTTAGCGCCCAGCCTTCACCCGACTGTTTCCACTCGACACCGGACGTTCCCGTCCGTTGTTTCCTCTCGGATAATATTCCAAACACTTTATATTAATTCTATGACTACGTACAAGAGTCTAGATACAGTATAGAACAAGTAGTTAGTTTATTCTGGCTTACCTACCATTCTAATACGTTTCCTGTGTGGCGACTTCCCGTTTCCCACGGTTAGCGCGCGCAACCCAATTACCGAGCTTTAACAGTAGTCCATTGCTCAGGCGGGCTAATTATCCCCTTCAGCAATATCCATGTCCTCAGATTGGGCGCCCCTTCCTCAATTATATCTGGAGTGCATGAACTTCAGCTGCTTGTCAGGGTCCTGATACACTACTCACCCAATGATCTACACCTACCCATCGAAGAGCTTCCACTTACACTCATTGGCGAACCATTCTCATTGGTCCTAGTTCCAAAGCCAATCGCCCTTTGAAGGTTGTATATTCTGATGGTGTTTCGCTTCTGCCTCTCTTTGTGCCGAACACCCTGCGTTTTTTGGACTGTTCAAGTTGCTCTCTGATATAGTTTATGTTGCCTGTAGGAGCTAGGTGATTTTATGACTCAGGAAGCATTTCAAAACACAAGAGTCTCACCTGGTGGTTGGCTGATGGTTTTATGGGCCGTCCATTTGGGTTCTAATACTGCTGTTGGTGCCATTGAAATGTGGAGTAAAAGATGAGGAAGGGTGTGTATAGGTAAAAATGTAGACAGGGCGTGGAAGCTCATAACAATCGACCATGGGAACAGCATTTGTTCAAATGAACAACTTTCCACCACCATATAGCCCCCTCACCCACTGCAACCCCTACGAACAAAAGGGGGACAAGGGGTAAGTTCTTCACTTTGTTGTCAATATGACTCAAAATTGACAACGGCTAATTACGCGTGTCCTTGGTTGAAATTGTCCACAGAAGCACGTGTGGTTTTTGGTGTTGGGCACTTTCATGATAAGCTCATCAAGGAACCCAAACCAAACCATAGTAATGCCCTAGCAAACAAGAATTCCCCAAGGACTAGGTACTTGTCAGGTTGGAGGGATTCAACATTGAGCAAACCACTTGAGATGTCCTTCACTTCCATGTCTGTTCTGACCAGTTTCTGGCAGCTATTGCTAATGGGGGCAATGGCCAGCTTCCAGTTGTCGCTTTGAAGCTGCCATTTGCCGCTGTACAAGAAAACTCCTGCTTTGATAGCTGCTAAAGGGCTTGGCAGGGATATTCTCAGGTGGCATGTGGTGGTCTGTCCAAAGATGTAGGTGCCAAGCATAGGCAGGGCATGCTGGATGTTGATGGACCTTACTTGTACACAGTTAATTGCATCCTGTACCCCTGTCCCTTTGCAAGTGTAGGAAGCAAAAAAACTGCACATCTGGTGATGGCAGTGCCATCCTTGTCCTTGACAGGTTGATGAGCAATACCATGTAAAGCAACGCAGGTGCATTGTTGGTTCTGAACAGTTAGATTGGTTTGAAAGCATGGCACGCATGAGTGGCTTATTGTTAAGCTTCGGTATCTGGGCTGCACGCGCTGACCGTGGGAACGGGAAGTCGCCGCACGGGAACGTATTAGATGTGGAGGTAATTCAAGATAAACTGGTTACTTAGTTTAGCTTGTATTTAGACCTTCGTACGGAGTCGTGGAGTGAATATAAGATGACTGAGAATTTACTTGAGAGGGAAAGACGGACGGGAACATCCGGTGTCGAGTGGGGAGGCGGTCGTAGACCGGTACCAAAATAGGGAATTGAGAGCGAAAGAGTAACTTTCGCTTGAATTCTGGCGTCCTTGCGCTCGGTTTAAATTTGCTAGGCTTATTCATGAACACCGAAGGTGTTTCCGGGGCAGTTACCTGAAAGGGAACGACTTAAACAAGCCGGGCGCTGCGGAGTGAAGCCCGGTTTGGTTAAGCGCCGACTTTGGACTTCTCAGAAGCGGTCGCTCGCTACTTAGAAGTGCGAGTTTCGTCACGCTGAGACCACCGTCAGGTTCGCACTGACGAGGGCTTTCGAATGGTATCGAAAATGTAGAGGTTTTCCCAAAAGGGGGTTCGCGAATCTGGGGATAAAGCAAACGGAGGACGAAAACAACAATTACCTAAAAAGGAATCGTATTTCACCTAGCCACTAATAGTACGAACTGTAGCTACTAGTAGTACGAATACAATGGTGTATTTACCAAATGATTCGATGAGGCTTCGGGCTCGCTAGAGACCGAAAGGCGTCGGGGATGTCTAGGACGGCGCCGACACGGATATCAAGATTTCACTCGCGCTGACGACGCGAGAACCTTTTATCCCGAAAGGTTTAACGGTAAGCGGCTCGTTTGTCACGCGGAACCTAGCGGAATTGTGCTCGCGGAGCGAATTGGTTAAGTGGGGGGTAAAAGGGTTGTTCTGCCTCTCCTTATTTATTTGCTAAGTGAGGTCGTGCTAGCCTATTCTAGATTATTCTACATGGTTCTATTACTTTCCCGGACCTTCCATGTGCAGTGGAAGGCACGGGCAATGCGACGATGGTCTGCGTGAGACTTTGGGCGCTTAATTGCCAATTTAGGGAATTAAACGGCCCCAAGCCCGTTGCAACGTGCTGCGGCATGCTGTAAGCCATTGGCAAGTCATCCGAAAGGATTTGTCGAGCTTACAAAGCTCAAATCGACGAATCCAGTCATGAAAGAGAAAAAGAGGCGTTGGCCGGTTTCTCAAACAAAGGTTCCCAAATCGGAAATTTCGTTATTTATATAGTTTTCGGCTCTGGAGTTTCACGGGTATTTTACTCGGAGACGAAAGCGAAATAAAGAAGAAATTTATTGTAGTGAAAAGGAAATGGGAACAATATTTATTTGTACATTCTGAGGTGGGGAATTTGTGTGGATACGAATCCCACGGTTCCCTAACACTTATTCTAATTCAGCATTACTCCAGTGAGGATTTGCCCAAGGTCTAGGAGCAGTTAGACTTACAATGCCAAGTTGGATGACAACATGCATATTTGGGTCAAAGGTGGCAGTGAAGTTGATGAAAAGGTCGCCACCAATGTCGAAGGGGGACCCTGAGCTCCTAACGTCCATTCACACAATAAGTGACTGATCAAGACAATCGTTATTGCAGTGAGTTGGAGGGGGGAAAAAGGAAAGGCTGCTGTTTGTAGGTACATGCAGACTGTAACTAAATACCTAAATATGCAATCACGCCATTGACATCGGATAAAAGGAAATACATGGTGAGAAGCTTCCCCTCATATTCTCTTAGTGACAGGAGTGGCAATGATATTGCAAATATCAGGCCAAGATGAAGAATTAAATCAAATGCAATATGGAGAATATCAAGCATAGGAGCTGGACATAAGGATTCTCTGTCGTTTCAGTATTTATCATGCAGGTCCAGACTAGTGTCCTCTACCCATCAGCCACACTTAACTTCAGGCCGAGCTTGGAGTACAATTTATGACGACACCCACATGACTTGACATGGCCACCACTTTTTTCCCCTTGCAAGCTCTGTTACTTTCATATTTGTTCTAATATATCGTGGCTGGAAGGGCGGAATCCAAGGTGAGGCAATTAAGTTGCCATTGCAATTTGGGACCACTTACCAGTGGAATAGTAAGATACTTGGAGGAAGAGCACTCAATAAGGAGTATGCTTCAAACGACTACAGCTAGAGTAGAGTTAGTTAGCATACAAGGTCAAGACCATTGAAACACAGCTCTAAAAGGGCACTGATTACACAGGCCTTTGCTGGTCCAACTGGAATGCGTCCGTTAGTGTTCTCAGGAGTGTTGCCACTTCTCTACAATGATTGCCAAGCAGAGTAGCCAGTGTGTTATCAGGATGCCAAGCCCTATTCATGAAAAATGAAAAGAGATTAGTAGCCGTCCCATCAAGCATGGAGGCAATTTTTAGGAATGCATCCTGTTCCCTCTTAGCTGTGTCATAATCTAGTAGTTGAACCAATTCCCACGTAGCTTGGCAATGTTCAATCCTTTGGATGATGCTTCTGAAAGCAAACCACAACAGTTCCCGAAAGATTAAACCTGTTGCGTGTGCCTGCTGCTCATTGTTCTGAGCAGGTTCTGATAAATGGAGTTAGTGACAATGAGGAGGGAAGCACTGACAGTGAGGAGGATGACAGCACCGACAATGAAGATGACATGTGCGTGGATGGGCACTGCAAACATGAAGGTGTCCTGATCCGAATTTGTTTTGCGCCCATCATCAATATCAACAACCTCCAACAACTTTGTATCTTTGATCAAACAACAAGAAGGATTAAGACCAATTGGATCTCACAAATCCTACCAAGCTGGTGGGCTTGTTCAATCAGCTGTACAGATGTGAGGAGGATATGGAGCAGGTGTTTCACTCTTAGGCTAAGATCGAATGGTAGACAGCATCCGTCAAGTATTGGTTCTAGCACACTGTCAAAATGGCATTCTAGAGCTTCCTCATCAATGATGTTGGGACAATCTATAACCATCCTCACATCTTCAAACCAGAGAGGGGATGGCTCTTTGTCAAGAGCAGCGACCCTGTGATTCGGAGTGCGGAGTTGGGATTCGATGTCAGGAATCAGAGGCAGTCTTGGGGAGGAAGGACCTTGGGCTTGGTGAATGGAGGGGAGAGTGGAGTTATGATCAAGCGAGATATCGTTGCCTTCAGCCAAGCAAGTCTGGAATCCACACTGATCAGTGATTTCTCATGAAAATCCTGGTTTCGGCCAATTTCAAAGTCCTAAGGGAATGCATAACAGACAATTGAGCCATTGACATGGAAAATTCCAAGGAGAACTTGAACTTGATTGTTTGGGGGTTAACCATGGAACCCAAGATTCTCGGTGCACATGATCACTAGCTCCTCCCCCATTTCAAGCTGCTTCTTCTGCTTGTCTTCCACTTTTTGGATGTCCAAAACCAACTGTAATTTTTAGTGCAGAAGTAATTCCCTTGTTACACATCTTTGTTGTTCATATTGAAGTAGCTGTGATTTATTATGTGACCTAGGTGTTTGTTGTGGAACCATGGGATCCACGCCTACACAGCTGGCCTACCCTCATAATGTAACATTAGTTTAGCTCCACGCTCAATTCATTTCTGCATTTTTCTTCAGCTTTTAGCTGTATGAACATGAGCCAAGAAAGTCTGAAGGCAAAAGATTTGTAAATAAAGGGATTGCCTGTTTTGACTGGTAAACAAATCCTTTTGGACAACCCACGAATTGCTCTGCAATGTGCCAAAGCACATTGTTCCAGACTTGGGGTAATTCTGAGTGTGATCATTTTAGCTCCCACAAACCTGAGTAGATGAGGCATGGTACTTACTTCATTGGCTGCTGCAGTAACTACCTGTTCTTGATTCCAGTGAAGATCTCACTACTGTTGTCAAGCTTTGTAGCATGAACCCCCATACAAAACGCCAAATCATTGTAATTGCTGTCAGGAAGGAAGGTTGCAGCTGATCAAGATCCTTTTTTAAGACAATCCATCCATCCAGTGATGCAAGTGGTGCTTCAATTGAGAGGAACACCTGCACACCATTCTTCTTTCTCAAGTGGTAAGACCTGCCAATCGTCTGGCCCTCAGTACCACCACCCCAGCCATTGCAATGTCTTTGAGCAGCTTCTTGAGCTGGCATTCCAGGCTCTTGCCCTCTCTACAATCTATTTGGGACAGTGGTGTGTCAGTTGATTGCAGGAGTTGGGCTAGACACGGAAGATCTGAGTGATGAGCTCAAACACCCACTTCATCTCCTGCATGAGGATCTTAGGAGATGCTCGGTTGATGGTGAGCAGATCATGCTGGACATCACTAAGTACCTGGATCTTGGACCAATAGAGGCCTTGAACGAGCAAGGACTGCAGTATTCAGTTCAGCCAGCTTATGTTGGTATTGTCCATGCAGCTCCTGTAGCAACGAGCTGGCATGTCTTACAGGGTAAAAAATGGGCCAGAGGGCTGCAATTGACTCCACAAGACAGAAAAAGACATTTGTCACAAAAAAATATGAGTTGGGAAACACGCATGAACCTGCCTAATGGGGCAAGTGACCTGCCAAATGGGGTAATTTCATGTGTATTTACCATTTGTATCCCATTCATATTTTGGGCTGCAAAATATCTTTTTCCACCTTGTGCTCTGGGCAGAAAGACGGATCCCCCAAGGACAAGGGGCCATGAGCAAACAATAGTGATGAGACGATACACAATGTGAACAGCACATTGGGAGGTTGCAATACGGGAGTATACCTGGCTTCCCAAGGAGAGGAGCTGGAGAGGTTGTGTTCGGATCCTGTAAGGATGTGCTCACAGCTCAAAATGAGTCTGGACTATACTCACAATGGGTTTTGCACGCAGTGGGGCACAAATCCCGTTATATTCTGGAGTTTTTTTATAGGTGAGCATCCCCCAAAAGAGGGTTGTTGATCTGTCAAATATCATTGGTCTCAGCTGATGAACCACATGGTTCAGGTCATTGACAAGGGGGGTGGAGGCAATGAGCCAGGAGGGGGTGGGTGTTGGCTGCATGGGTACTGAATTTGTTTGAACACTGGAGGACACTGACAACCATGTTAGGCACTATTTTGGCTGAATGGGGATGGGGATGGTGGGTTCAGCGTGTCGGTGTGGTCTGATGTCAAGTTTTGCTTTCTTTCTTTCTCCCCCACTTCAATCCTGCCTGTTTCCCCAGATTGTTGGCTGGAACTCTAAGTGAATTATAGGTAGAAATCAATTCGGCAATGGAAATCAATTGCGCCAAGGCATTGAAAAGGGAACTGAATATAGGCATAGTACCTGGATTTTGAGATATTTTTTTTCAAGAGGGGTTTTTGGTTTGGAGTAGGGGGGGACATTCCCTCCAAACGTTCCACATGGTCACTACAGTGAAAAATTGCTTAGAAGTTGTTTTTAATAAAGGGGGTTGGCTTGAACCAACCACAGCTAGCCACACAAGGTCAGTATCAAAGCCGCTAGAAATTGTTAACTATCAAAATGCGAGTTGCCTCAGATCATTCCGACTTGGCATCAATTTGTGGGTGGGTAGCTGTTTCAGTCCAAAGTTACTGATCTAAACACAATGCCCAGGCCTTTCTACATGTTTGAAAGTTCTGTAACTGGTCAGTAACTCACTCACTCACCTGCCTATGCCACTCCTGACTCTCTCCTCCATCTTTTGTTGCACTTGTAGCAGCTGGTGCGCCAAGCGACCCTGTTGGTTCCTCTTCTACTGTTCAACCACCCTCCACAAAACCTGCCAAAACATGAAAACCTCATCCATCCTTGTGGCTTGTCTGAAGACCACCTTAGCCCCAGGTGTAGCGGGAGAGATCATAAGGCTGCAGGAAACACTAGAACAGCAGGATGTGGCAGGCCACCACTGTAGACATGATGCAAGGCCAGCAGTCCATGCCCCTGTGTGGCACAAGACCAAGCTGGTACCAGCCCTTTTTCAGGAGATCGCTACATCGTCACAGGCTTCATCAACTGGAACCTGGCTTTGGCTGCTGGTGTTGGCAAACCTAAGTTCTTCACTTTGACCAACAAGGAGCATTACAACTGGATAGGAACAGCCCTGGAGCCAAAGGTTACACAGTATAGGAAAGAAGAAGCACAGAGGCTGGCTAATCAATCCAAAAAGTAGCATAGCATTCATAGATTAAATATATTTCAATAGCCACACACCAGGTAGTCTGGCTTTGTAAGGAATCCTCATCCCCTGAGTTGATCATGCCAAGCTTCTTGAGTGTGACGACCTCGTCACATGATCCACTTTCTCTAGTCACATGATCCAGGCCAGATTCCCATCACGTGATCCTCATGATTGGGGTTTCCCCCACGCTCACCTCGTAGGCCTCACCACTACCTCACGCTCCTTACTCACTCCCTCATGCGTACCTCGTTGTTCTTACTCATGCAACGCGTCAGCCTTTCCACTTGGTTCCATCACTTTCCTTACTATACCAGGACATTCTAGTCACAGCCACTCGTTAGTATTTAAGTACAGCGGAATGAGGAGGTTTGTTCCTCATTCTGCCTCTTGTCTATTCAGTCATAGTCAACTCTTTGATCATCGTGCTAGCGCAACGATCTTGCCTAGTGATCTCTCTCTGCCAAACCACAGTCCACAGTCAGATACGCCTTGCTCGGTTTCTACTATAAGGGAACCCTGACATTAGGCGGAATCTCCTTCGAGCAACCCGTATCCACAGTCCATGCCAAAGACTCCTCGAATCCAAGAAACCTCTCGACTTAGCCCCAAGACCAACGAGTACCTCCAAAGACTACGAGAAATCAAAGAAGAACAGCAAGTCCTCGACCTCCTCGAACCACAGTACCAATACCCCATCACAAAGCAAGTCTTCAAGCCAGTCGAATACTACGCAACCAACGGAAAGCCATATAACTTCAAGAAGAGAGTCGCTCGAGCTACCAAGCACACAAGAATCGATATCACCAACTGCCCTTCCGCCACCCTCGCCTACCTCATTGACACCTTCCCAGAATCCGACATCTCATTCTCATACACCAATCTCCTGATCCCTTACGTTCCTACCACCAGTTCCCTCCTCAGAGCCTATCAAGTACTACCAACAGACACCGTCGCCGAGACCGATAGTATATGAGTTTTGCCTCACAAGCATCGGCATTCAACCTCAGATCAGCCTCTGCCCCAAACACCCCTAGAAGAACGACTCTCCCAATGGCCAGCCAACAAAACCCGTCAGGAACCGGTAACACCGGGCCCCAACCTAACCCAAGCACCCAGTCGACCCCTGCAGTAACCGTAGACCCAGCAATGGTCGCAGCCATCCTCGCCGCTCTACAAGCCGTCGGCACCCCAAACCAGACCTCCCAACCCAAAACCACCAGAATGAAGATTAAGGAGCCAGACAGCTATGACAGAAAGAACCGAGGAGGAGACGCCGAACGATTCCTACTAAGCTGCGAGAACTACTTCCGAGCACGCTCAAGCGATTTCCCAGACGATGAAGCCCAGATCCAATTCACCCTTAGTTACCTCACTGGAACCGCCCAAGCCTGGGGAGACGTCATCCTTAAAGATCTCCTAATGACGAAACAGTTGAACGCATCAAGCGATTGGGACGACTTCAAGAAGGAATTCCTTAAAGCATTTGGAGACCCGGACAAGGAAGGAACGGCAATCCGGAAGTTGGAAGCTCTATCCCAGGGTAACCGACCAGCTGCCACCTATGCTGCCGACTTCAGACGCATCAGAGCCGATATCAACTGGAACGAGCAAGCCTTCATGCACGCCTATCGACAAGGGCTGCGTGCCGATGTTAAGGACGGACTAGTCTACCATGATAAACCTGCCACGCTAGAAAAACTCATCGAACTCAGCATCAGGATCGACGACCGCCTTTGGGAACGAAAGCAAGAGAAAGGAAACGACCATAGTAGCAACCGACCCCAGCATCGACCTCCACCACGCCCAACTCCCACTCCTGCTCCTCAACCTTCCTCCCAGACCCCCAATGCCTTCACCCACAATCAACCAGTCCCCATCCATATCGACACCGCCAGGAGAGGGAGATTGTTGCCCGAAGAACGAACACGTCGCAGGAGTCTAGGATTGTGCTACTACTGTGGAGAAAAGGGTCACACTGCCACCGCTCATCAACAACGTCAAGGAGTCATTGACTATCCCTCCAGCTACGCCCCCACCATTGCAGCCACCCAACCTCCTCCCACCAGTTCTCCCAATCCTCACCCCAATAACTCCTTCACCGTTTCCATTGCTCCCCAGTCCACCAATCGTGCCGATCCCGACGACGGAGGTTTCTCGCAGGGTTCTCCCCACAGCGCATAGTGACTGTGCCACGCCGCGCTCAAAGGTCTCAGCTCTTAGGTACTGATCATGTATCCCCCATGCCCAATAAGATTCGTATGATGCCACTCGACCCCTCTACGCATCTGATCGTACCTACTGAGCTGAGCACCAACCAAGCCACAGCATGTCCCACTGCCATGATAGACTTCGTAGACCGGAACCATTTACCTACCTGGCGAAAGGAGTTCCCACGCTATCCCGCTGCAATAGACGGGCGATCCCTTGGAACCATCGATCGTGAAGTAAGAGGACGCCTTCGAATGGGTAACCATGAAGAAAACTTTGTAATGGACGTCGCCAATATCGGAAGGCACGCAGTAATCCTAGGAGCGCCCTGGTTGCACCGACATAACCCAGAGATTGACTGGAGGACCCGCCGAATCGCCTTCCGGGACCCTTACTGCTCCCACAACTGCCTGGATACCCCAGCCGACGTACTAGGGAAGGTTAATGGGCAACCGGATCGGAGGGAACCCCACCCGAAGTATCGGACACCGTCGCTGGAACTAGTATTTCGGCCAAGATCGCCTCTGAGCACGTCAAGGAAGCCAAACCTCTGGAAGAGGCCGTCCCTAGGGAACTCCACGAATTTCTCGACATCTTCAAGGAACCAACTAACGACCACGCACTCCCACCACACCGACCGTATGATTGCAAGATCGACTTCATTCCCGGGGCAGAATTACCTAAGCCAGGAGGATTGTACGCTGGGTCAGCCGAGGACAGCAAGGAGCTAAGGAAGTGGATAGACGAAAACCTAGCCAAAGGCTACATTTGAGAATCGAAGTCCCAAGTAGCTTCTCCATGTTTCTTCATCGGGAAAAAGGATGGCAAGAAACGACTGGTAATCGACTATCGGAAAATCAACAACATCACGGTGAAAGACCAATACCCTATTCCCCTCACAACCGACTTAATCGACCGGCTTAGTGACAAGGAATGGTTCACCAAACTCGACTTAAGATGGGGTACCACCTAATGCGCATCGCGGAAGGAGACGAATGGAAAACGGCTTTCAAGACACGTTACGGTCTTTTTGAATGGACCGTAATGCCGTTCGGCCTTTGCAATGCACCTGCGGTATTCCAACGTTTCATCAACCATATCCTGCACGACCTACTGGACTCCTCTGTAGTGAACTACCTTGACGATACCATGCCGGCCACTAAGACCCGAGAAGAAAACGTGGAAGTCACCAAGGAAGTCCTACGCCGACTACGCGCAAACAACCTTCACTGCCGACCGGAGAAATGCGAGTTCTTCGTACAAGAAACAGACTACCTGGGACTATGGATCACACCAAAAGGCATCGCAATGGACAGGCACAAGGTCGAAGCAATCAAGGACTGGCCCACTCCTAAGAACGTCAAGGATATCCAAACCGGAGAAACCATGCATTTTGGAGACAGACACCTCAGGATACGCTTACGGAGCAGTACTTTCGCAAAGGTCAAGTGACGGCAAAATCCACCCTATCGCCTTCATGTCCAAATCAATGACCCCTGCAGAACGTTGATACGATATCTGGGACAAGGAAATGATGGCTATTGTGTGAGCCTTGATCTACTGGCGTCACTACCTGGAAGGAGCCAAGTTCACCATCTGAATTCTCACTGACCACAAGAATTTGGAATACTTCAAGAAGGCTCAAATCCTCAATGACAGGCAATTCCAATGGCTCCAAACCCTCCAGCGCTACGACTTCGTCATTTCCTATCACCCAGGCTCTAAATCTGGCAAACCCGACGCCCTGTCGCGACGACCCGACCACCGTCCTGAAGAGGGGGCAGAAGAACCGCCCCTGACGCTTCTACCAGCCTCCAAAATCGTGGAAATTGATGCAATAACGCTCCTACCGTCATCCACGTTTGTGGAAATCAATGCGGATGACGAAGACGACAAACAAGAGGAAGTCCAACTGGCCACCAACCGAGAAATCGTAGACGAAATCGAAAGGAAACTTCACGAAGATCCCAATGTAGAGTCAATCCTGGCTTACTTCGGCGCCAACCCAGAAGCAGCCCCAGCGAACGTTAGGAAGGAAATGACGGACTGGAGCATGGACGAAGGTCTATTACGATTTCAAGGAAGAATCTACGTCCCCAACGACGACGACGTCAAGAGGTCCATCCTTCAACTCTATCACGATTCACTAATGGGAGGACACGGAGGACAAGCAAAGACCCTGGAGCTCGTGTCAAGGGGCTACTACTGGCCATCCATGAAAGCCTATGTCAATCGATACGTCGACGCCTGCGACCACTGCCAAAGGAACAAACATCACTACTCCAAACCAGTTGGACTCCTGAAACCGCTCCCAATTCCCACTGGACCTTGGCAAGACATCTCCTACGACTTTATCACTAAACTACCGGAAACCTGCCAAGGGAATGACACCATCATGGTCGTGGTCTGTAGACTGCTCAAGGAAGCCCATCTGATTGCTACTAAAGAGCAGGGACTGGACGCAGCCAAGACGGCCGAGTTGTTTATTGCCAACATCTGGAGACTACACGGACTTCCTTTACGAATCGTGTCGGATCGAGGCCCACAATTTAACGCCCCGTTCCTGAAGTCTCTATACGGAGGACTAGGAGTCAAACCAGTCCTCGGCATACCACCCACAGACAGATGGTCAGACGGAACGTACCAACCAGACGATCGAAGGATTCCTACGGATATTCTGTAACCATCGACGGGACGATGGGATGAACTCCTCCCCTTCGCTGAGTTCTTGTACAACAACTCCGTTCAGTCGTCCATTGGCATGTCCCCATTCATAGCAAGCAGAGGGTACAATCCAGTCCTCACCGACCTCCCCTCCAGTGCGCAATCCAACCCATCTGCGGAAGAAAGGCTTGGTCAAATCGCCGCCGTTCAGAAGGAAATCCAATCCGCAATGGCCCTCGCCCAGGAATGTCAAAAGGAGTACTACAATCGACACCGTGAACGAGAACCGTCCTACAAACCAGGAGACAAAGTATGGTTGGAAGCCCGCAACATCCAAACCGACCAACCATCCGACAAGCTGGCAGCGAAACGACTAGGACCTTTCAAGGTGGAGAAAAAGATATCCTCCCATGCCTATCGATTGGCTCTCCCTGCCACTATGAGGATTCATCCGGTGTTCCATGTCTCCCTCCTCACTCCCCACACTCAGGACACAATCCCAGGTCGAATCCAACTGCTGCCACCTCCAGTCATAGTCGAGGACCAAGAAGAATGGGAAGTGGAAAAGATCCTGAACTCACGATATTGGTACGGCTGACTGCAGTACCTCCTCAAGTGGAAAGGATTCGGAGACGAAGAAAACAAATGAGAGTATGCAGAACAGTTAGAGCACATGCCTGATCTCATACAGGAATTTCACCAACGATTCCCGGCTGCCTTTGGCCCTGAACTCCGGCAACGTCCTACTCGTCAACAACCTCCTTGTCGACGTCCTTAAGGGGGGCTGATGTGACGACCTCGTCACATGATCCACTTTCTCTAGTCACGTGATCCAGGCCAGATTCCCATCACGTGATCCTCATGATCGGTGTTTCCCCCGCGCTCACCTCGTAGGCCTCACCACTACCTCACGCTCCTTACTCACTCCCTCATGCGTACCTCGTTGTTCTTACTCATGCAACGCATCAGCCTTTCCACTTGGTTCCATCACTTTCCTTACTATACCAGGACATTCTAGTCACAGCCACTCGTTAGTATTTAAGTACAGCGGAATGAGGAGGTTTGTTCCTCATTCCGCCTCTTGTCTATTCAGTCATAGTCAACTCTTCGATCATCGTGCTAGCGCAACAATCTTGCCTAGTGATCTCTCTCTGCCAAACCACAGTCCACAGTCAGATACGCTTTGCTCGGTTTCTACTAGGGAACCCTGACATTGAGCTTGTCTGTGGCAGGGCTTGACTCGAACAGATCTTGTAATACCTTTACTGTTCAAGATCTCCCAACCATTCCTATATGATCACCTGGCCTGGATCCAGATCTTCTGGAAGAGTACTGGGTTCAAATGTCAGGCCCTCCTTGAGGAATTCCTTTACAACAGTTTGCCAAATCTCTTTATCCTCAGGCTTAAGCTACGTCCGAAGAGGGGGTCACTAGGTTTTAGTTTCACTGAGATCCCTCTATATGTCCACTGAGGACGTATACATTCCATACTTTGGCCTGTCTACTCTCATGCTGTGTAAATACTTCGTTGGAAATAGATTGGGCATCATCCAACGTTGCTGATCCAAAACCAACTGCATACTGCTGATGCATCTTGTGGAACCATGCTTCTCAGTACAGTCACAAAGGCCATGGACCAGAACAGAGGGGAGAGAGGGGAACCTTGACGATTGGAAGACTAGTGTTAACACCAGCAGCCTTCTTGAGTTTCACATGAAACTTTAGACTTACTCAGCCTGGCCCTTTGGACATTTGAAGATGTTAGGATTCTCAGTGCTACTGTCCTGCACCAGTTTTGTCCAGGGATCATGCATTTGTTCCCTGTCACCTGAGATGTGTCAGTGCCAACCTTTGCAATGAGAGAAATATGCAATGTATAGGTGGCACCTTATTTTATTGTTTGCACTCCAGACCCTCCACAAGTGCCATCTGAAAGTGATTTTCAATAAGCTCTCTCTGGGTCCATGTGAGTGAGCTGTAAACATACCTTGGCTTCCTCTTGAACTTGCAGTTGCTCAGTGATAATGGAGTTCACGTGTCGGATTAGGACCTCCATCACTTGAGCTGACAAGACTGTTTTGAAGACACCTGGCTTGGAACCAAAATCGACATGGCACCGACCTCTATCCCACCCATCACTGCGATTTCCACTTTCCTTCTCAAAAAAAGCTAAATCGTCACCATGTTTGTTATCTCAACACTCCTCATTTACAGGTATTTCAGGGAGCTGGGAATCTTCTGATGCTGTGCTTGAACCACTTGGGTCTGCCTCTGCTTTCACTTTTGCTTTCCCCTTTCCCTTCCCCTTCCATCCAATCTTGCAGGAATTCCCTTGATCTTCAGCATCCTCAGCTATGTCACTGACAAGAAGGTTCCTTGTGCAACTGACCATCCCAAAGAGCTTAACACCAGTTGGCCCAGGGAACATTTTTGGATCCAGTTCAGCCACACTCTCCTCTTGATTACCGTATTTGACCACCTCTCTAACAGCAAGCTTGTAGTGGTCTTTGCTGATACCTTGAAAGTTAATCTCCTCCTGAAGGACAGCTTGGGACAACCTCAATAAACTCCAACAATGGTGTTGCTTGGGCCTTGAGAGCAGCTGCCCTGGCTAGTTGCCTTAGGGACGCAGCTGTTGGCTTTGAGCCTCTGGCAGCGACTGAAGCAGGTTTTGCAGTACTACCAGTGCGAATTGAGGAAAGGGAGTCAGATATCTTCTGATAGTTGTAGACGTAGGGCTCACTGGTTGCTATGGTGGCAGAAGGCCTTGCCAGAGACTTTGTTGAAGAAGTTGCTTTGGTAGATGTAGCCTTTGAAGTGGTTGCTCTGACAGACAATAATCCACTGGCATCTTGGTTCAACAAGGGGGGGTGGTGGTCATCATGCCACAGAACTTAAGGCAGGATGAAGATTAGTATTGAGAGAGTTAAATAAAAACTGGGATTGCCTACCTGGTACGTCATTGAAGTCTTCTCTGCAGTACTGGTGGCTCATTTGGCTTTGAAAGGCCCAAATGGAGGGTGGTTGGGGGTGGAGGTCATTGTGCTGTGGACACTGAAAGCAGCATAAGAATTAGTATACAGAGTTTGAGATATAAGCTAGAATGACTGACCTGGTAGGTCTTAGAGGTCTTCTCCGCAATACCAACGGCTCATTAATGACGGTGGAGAAGGTAGAGGTGAATGTGCCACAAACATCCCCTATCCCCAAAATCAGAACAACAAATATCTGTCAACACGTCTCTGTGCCACATCAGGTCCAGACCCCCAACTGCCACATGTCGACACCAAAACCGGCCGCCACCACCCTCATCAACATCAGGAGCATTAGGGGATCAGGTTTGTAAGTGTTTCAAGTGCTGCTTCCATTACTTCTATTGCTAACTCTTGTCCTTTTTCATTAGCACAACCATGCATTTCATCAGCACGACCGTGGACTTTGACTTGGACCATCAACCACCACCCATTGACACCCACACCAGCCACCACAGCCTTCGCCGACATCAGGAACGGTTGGGGACAAGGTCAGTAAGCGCTTTCAACATGATTGCTATCTTTTTAATACTAACTACTGTCTTTTTCATTACCACGACTGCCGACTTTGACTTATATCCCCAATTGCCGCACCTCAACACCCACACGGACCACCACCACCTTCACCAATGTCAGGAACAGTTGGGGACAGGGTCAGTAAGTGTTTCCATCTTTGTTTCTATACTTTTTATTACTAACTCCTCCCTGTTTCATTAGCACAACCGCGGACTTGGACTTGGACTTGGACCACCAACCGCCACCTGTCAACACCCACACCAGCCACCACTGAAATGACCTAGGCTACAGACATAGTATAACTCACTTTGTTGATTGGATCACAAGGTCTTGTAACTGAACAAATCCAAGCCAAACCCAGAGTTGAGACTGTTGGCAATGGTGGGGGAGGTAGATGCAGCAGGATGATTGGCAATGTGAGATGTCATTATTCCAACATGATACTATGGATGATGGTGAGTTCAAAGATCCTCTTCTATAAAAGACTGAGGTCCTCCAATTCCTTGACATGCTCAGGCAGTTCAATGTATTGCATGGAGTGCAGATTGGCTGTGTGTGACCCTCAAGGATCTCCACACCAGTGGCAAGAACAGCTTCAGCCCCCCTTACAATGACTGCAACAGTTGTACCAGCTTTCGTCACAAGCTGCACCGTGGGAGGTCAGGTTGGAATAGGCCTTTTGGTTTGTTTATGTTATACCAGAAGACGTTCAATGTGTTTGAACAGTCCTTGGGGCAGCTGGCCAAGGGAACAACTACAGGAATGGTGCTGCCAGTGACAAGCAAATTCAATCAATGAGAGAACAAGTCATAAACACTGCTGGCTCTCTTAGCTTGTTGGGAACAACCTTGTGCAGACCCTGTCACAGATGTCTGTCAGGTCAACGTATTTGAGCTGTAATTACCCCATTTCTGGATATTATTTTGTACAGACTTTTTGTGGCAATAGAAAGTAATTATCTACATGTATGCAAAATTTCAAGGGAGAGGAATATGGTTTGAGAGAATTAGTATTTTGCCCTTGGACAGGCTCTAATTCTCTCAGCTTTTGGATTCTGGGCTTCCCACTTTAGCAAAGTAAGGATAGTATATTGTAGAGCTTATAAGACTGTCTTACCTACTGGATGTTAACTTTTGCCTAGTGAAAAAAGTGCTCCCCTCCTGGGAGTCGAACCCAGCTCTTTTCCTCCACTGGATTTGTGTGCCTAAGAACGGGAGGGTTTAGTACATAACATGATCATCAAATGGGTTGGATCCACCGAATTCTTTTTGATCAGTTGGAGAATTTGGGTGCAGTCCATCAACCAGCTGATGACAGTTTGATAATTGTCCTTTGTTCCATCAGTCATACTCTGCCAAGGCCTATGAATAGAGAGCATTGAGGTTCACAGCTTGAGGTAATCAGCCAGAAAGTGCTTACCGAAAATGCATCACAAAGATAACAGTGCCACTTTCATCCAGACTGGTATGCAAATCAGCAAAAATACATCTCGCACCATATCCAAAGACAAACAAACTGCACGAGTGCTGGTGAGTGGCACTGTTCACGTAGCTTATCAGTAAGCTATTGATATACCCACTTTCATGCTTGTTGATCATTTTTACCCAGGTCATGTGGCTTCCCTGGTGGTTGAATTTCACTCTCAGTTCATATGCTATTAAGTGGGAGTGAAAGTATTCCATGTATGCACTTGACTCCAGAGGACCAAGGCTTGACCTCCCCTTGTAAAGTGCGGGATGTTGGCCTCTCCATTATGGGATAACAGGCCCCTAACCGAATGAGATCAGGGTCCATTTCCTCTGTGAATAAGTCTTGAAGTGTTGGAGCCTTGCTCCTCGGCATGTTGGTTAGTGAATCTCCATGGTTCAGGTGTTTGGTATTTACCGGTGTCAAAGGTGAAGTTCCCTGTGTGGTTGCTAGCTTGTTGGAGAGCCAAATAGAGGTGATAACAATCTACCAACCTGGAGGCTCTAGGTCACTTGGCCCTTGAGGAGAAAGCATAGGACCCATCACAGGGAGCAAATCAACATTTTCTATGGCTGAAAATTTTGAAGAAAACGCTGGGAGGGGAATCACTTTTCCTGAAAATTTTTCATTTTTAGAAAATTATGATAGAAATCTCTGACCATTTTCCTCTGAGTGAAAAATGTGAAGGTTTTCACTATGGCACTGAAAAACATAGACGCTTTTCATGTCTCAATAATCATTAGCATTTTCAGTGGAGATGGTGCACAGCTTTTTCAAGCTGAAGAAAATGCTGAGAAATTCTGAACAATTTTCAGCATGCCCCAATATATCCCTGAGACTAATCTGAGAATGTGGAATACCACTTACACTTTCACAAGCATTTTCAGTTTGGGATGAAAAGTTACCATGATTTTCCATTGATGCCACCTTCATCAGCAAATGCATAATTTCTACATATAGAGGGGCCTGATATGGAGTCTAAATAAAAACAATTGATTCTCTGTAGACTAATGTAGTGTGTGTTGACTTTATATGTCTACTGTAGTAATTCAAAATCTTTAT
>WSUB01000298.1:3320-32209 GCA_019633425.1 Tulasnella sp. 424 | reverse complement strand
CCATCGGGAATGAGACGCCAAAGGAAAAGGGTCGAAGCTGCTGGCGGGACGCCTTCAAATTGGACAATCCCTCGATCGCGCAAGTCTGTGAAGCTGACGACTTGACAATTGACCGGTGCCTTGTTCAACTCCCAATATCAAAGCGTCAGTCTGAGCATCAGGATAATCGATGTGACGACTTGGCTGCGAGTATACGTGTAGAGCAAGTCCGAAGGCGGCTGGCAGGCGCGCTTCTCGGTGAGCTGGCAAGGGTGCCCCCGAGATTGGAACCGGCAGAGAGACAACGTAACGGGTGGCATCCCCGTTAGCGACGCCTTTCTGATGCATCAGGGCCTGTTTGAGTTGCTTCAGCAGCGGTGGTAGGGTGATGGGACGCGACTCGGTCTAACAGTGCAACACGGAAGAGTGTAACCAAAAGCGCGTAAAATAAACACACCACTGGCCTTATATCTCTTGAATTATCATTTCGATTCGTAGGCAATCTACATTTTGCCTGGAGGTTGACTTCTGCCGAGGGAGAACGAAGGGAGAGGTGGGGTGGCCAGGGGCTGTGGTGATAGTCAAGGGTAGAACGCGTCCGAACAGACAAACAAACAATGTTCTACTCCCATGTTTGATTTAAACTTGGACGCGCGCACTCGCAGCAAAACAGAAACGGTTAAGGCGGCACGAAGCTTCTAACCGCTTACGCTAATACGCCCTTAGGGAAATCTCCTCCGCGCCTCGTCGATCTCAACGCTATCAAATGCGCTGTCAGTTGTGTCAATCGAGAAACGCGACATATGGTTCATCGCTGATCGCAGCGCCAGGCTTGCGAGAACGTCGTTCGTTGATGGTAACGCGTCGAATGAAGCCTCAATGATTAATATTAGGATTGCCATGACGTGTATTTATTTCTCGTTTTCTCATATAAGTATTTATTTAACACCTGCTTGGCTTCGCCGAAATTGTCTCGCGTGGGTGACCAGCTAGAAGGCTCGTGCACCAGATATCCAACAGCATGTTGCCATTACTGGGGTACCGCTCTGCTCAGCGGTACACCTGTTCTCGAGTACGGTGGACCAGTACAAGTTTACTGGGGAGAGCATGTAGGATTACTCATCTGGTCAACCCAGGATTTACTTTCATGGGTGAACCAGTGGTATTCCGGCCTTAACCGGCAAACCGAGACATCCTACTAGGCGAGATTTCCTACAGTGGGAGGTGCGTTTGGACATACGTCGGGAGAGTTATAAAGAAACTCGAGAGAAGGAGATAAGACGCCTCGAGCGAACTGGCCTCCTAAAACCGGGAGGGTAATATTAGAGGATTGATGCGGCTGAGGCTCAACGGAGGCGCGCAGCCCGTCGAAATTATCCTTTTCAGCTCCTGAGACGAAATCAAAAAACCTTATTGACGATTACCAACTTCAAAACGTCAAAGGGAAGCAGTCTTCAATTGCAGTAGCTAAGTAGCCAAAGTCAAATACACTTAACAAATGGGAAAGGTACATTGATAATATTATAAGATACCGTAAAACTAAGCCGATATCGGTGTGCTGGACCCACACCCTCCTTGTGAATTCAGCTTTGACTTCTCAACCCAGTCTAAAATCCCCCTCCATTTCATGGAACGCATCATCTCATCGTTAGTTGCCCCAAGATCCTGCGCATTCCCGCAAAGAATCCCTTCCGACCAGCGCATCGTTCCTAGGACCGAAGGAGCGATGCCGGTGAACTTTGCATCGTTTATACCCCACGTCAAAAGGCTCCAAAATCTCGCAACTCCCGTTATGTTTTGAACAGGCACGTCAACGTCTGCAAATCCAAGCCCGATTTCGAGACCATCCTGGCCTCGTTGGCGAAGTTTTTCAGGAACCAAGACAGCCTGGTGCAAATTATCCCTCATTTCGCAGTCACGTTGGCGACAAGTGAACGGAATCGTGATGGACTGGAGGTGCTGGCACGTGGAAAGTAGAATAAGGATACTTTGGACTGTGGCGAATCGGCTAGCGAGATTGTAGTCGGTGGTCGAAGAAGAGGGAGGAGGATGGATCATAGCTTTGTTGGTGAATGTTGTCTCCGATGGTTGGCAAGAGTACCACAGCCTTCGCAATTTTGGCCAGGATTTTGCAATCTTCTGCCAATCATCATCAGTCAAAACGAAATCGAGTGGGATGACGGGAGGTGACCCAGGTGTCTTGCCAGCGATTGTGAGCTCCACGTGAACTTCTTCCACACTCTCCAATCCCAGAAGCCCCACCAAGAGGAAGGAATTCTCTCTCCGTCGCTTACTTGGCATGCGGCGAAGTGAGTCCGGATATGCCGGTGGTAAGCTGTCTTGCGGGGTGAGTGTGATATTAAGCCAAAGAATCTTCAACGCGGGGAAACGGATCGCGAAGAACACGAGGGCCTTGGGAAGAGCTCGAACTGGAAGCGTTGGAGCGGTGGGGTCATCGATAAGGAGTAATTGTTCTAAATCCGCGCATATATCTCCTGGCGAATCGAGCAGGGCTGGAATGATCCGTGTGGTCCCTGAAATATGCTTGAGGTTTGTGTGTCGGGTGGAA
The DNA here is from genome assembly GCA_019633425.1 of Tulasnella sp. 424. Classification (NCBI taxonomy): domain Eukaryota; kingdom Fungi; phylum Basidiomycota; class Agaricomycetes; order Cantharellales; family Tulasnellaceae; genus Tulasnella; species Tulasnella sp. 424. The sequence goes on along the minus strand of WSUB01000298.1, from coordinate 29,661 downwards.
GGCTGATCACCTCGTGGCAACACCGTGACTGACAGGAACGTGGTGGTAGGAGGAGCGAATTGAAGAGTCTGCAACGAATTTGACAAGCAGCAGATGGTAAAGAGAATATGACAGTCCATCGCTTCGGCAGGGAGAACGAGATGGCGTAGGCCACTTGTGCGAATAACGTATCGAATGATCGCCGCGGTGCTGGTCTCTGCTTCCAAATGTGGATCAGGGTTCACGATAGGAAGGCGACGGATTTCCAACTCCTGGATTGGCCTCGCATGAACGAAGATGAATTCCAACAGGAAGAACAAGTGCCGATCCCATAACCTTCGAACCTCCGGCTGCACGTGCGAAAGATCTGGAATGTCGATGGCGACTCGCACGATCTCAGGACTGGCAAGAACGACCATTCCTAAGCATTGCAAGTCGGTAGGAGCAATGCACTCCCATTCCAATGTACGAAGAGAGGGGAAAAGGCGAGGTAGGAGGCCGATGGTATCGGAGACGTTGCAGAGAATTTGATCCTGTTTGCGCTCTTTGGCGGCGTTGTACAGTTGACGCACAAGAAGGATAATTTCGGGATGACGCAGAGTTCCTTGACTTGATTCACGGAGGAAGCGGAGGGTGTTAAGTTGTGACATGTATCGGTAGATGGTTGTCCAATCAGCCTGTTGTGGCTCTCGACACAGCCAGGTGTTCTAAGAGTAAAAAAGCTTAAATGAGACTCTGAACATGAATTCAAAGAGCAGGAAGCCACATACCCATCTTTCTGCATTCTTTGTTAGCATACCAATCCCGTGCCAGAGGTTCAACAGCGGCTCCAAATCGACAAGCTCCCGCCATTTCATTTTCATCGCGCTCCACCAAAAGGCTTTGCAGGTCAAGGACATGGCCACCAGGTCCTTCTGACTCCTAGAGACGTATGTATTGGCACCTTTTGATCCAATGCGCACGTCATGTAAGACGAGGTAGTTGAGGATGCGTTCTTGAATGACCGGAATGTAGAGAACCCTGAACGCGACACTTCTTTGCTTGGGAAAGCCCTTGATAATTGCCTTGACGTCTTTACGTCGTTGCCGCTCAACAGGGTCCCGCGAGTGGGTATTCGTCTTGCTGCTCAAAATCACGGCTTAGTGGATCGGAGCGTAGGGGTCTTTAGAACAGCCTACCGATTCGTATTTTGTGTACTCTTCGGCATGTTCTCCCAGAACAAGGAGCTAAGCAAATGGTGGGAGAGGTTGATGTCGCCAAAGACGGGACCGGTTGGGGTTTCGTGACTTTGTCTATCATCTGGGCTGATTTACTTTTGTGGGGGTGGAGGACAAAGAGAAAACAATAAGCGCTTGGAGATGTTTTGCTTCGGTCACGCGGCCAAGACCAGCAGGCAGACTAGTGTTTCGCGCCAGCTGACGACAACTCAGACGCAATAAAAGCTAATGAAAATCGCTCAGAATTAATTCTTCCAGAGGTCTCCGTATTTGTTTTCACTGGTAACGTCATGGGTAACACGGCGGGGCCTGCTCCACTCAAGCGGCTGAGCGCAGATCCTCCATAACCACCCGAACCCAAACCTCAACGTAAAATTCACTCGATCGACTATACTCATCCTACTTCATCTTGCTTTCTAAAAGTTTGACTGTATTCTTAACTTCTCTGATCACCAATACCTACCCCTCATGTCGCGCAGTCGCCTTCCATCTCTTCCCCAGCGAATCAAAGCAGCTGCCATTCCTCTCCCAGACATATCATCACCGAAGTTTGCGGAAGCCTTCGATACATATGCCCAAAACGCACGAGTCATACTCCTCGGCGAATGCAGCCATGGCACTTCAGAATTTTATAACGCTCGAGCAGCCATTACTCGCCGGCTCATCACCAAGCATGGCTTCAACGTCGTTACCGTCGAAGCTGACTGGCCCGATGCACACAGTATTGATCGCTACGTCCGCTCCCTCACCGTGCCTCCCATCCCATCAAAGCCGATGGTAGGCGAGGACGGCACCAGTCCGCCCCAATCGTCAGTCACCCCCTTCGCTCGATTCCCGACTTGGATGTGGCGGAACACAGACGTCCAGGACTTCGTTAACTGGCTCAAAAAGCACAACGACACCAAGCCCGAGCTCGAAGATAAAGCCGGATTCTTCGGCCTCGACCTGTACAGTCTCCACGCATCGACAACGGCCGTGATAGAATACCTGGACCGAGTCGACCCCGAAGCCGCAGAGTCTGCTCGGAAGCGGTACGGTTGCTTGGCACCATGGGTTCGTCACCCGGAACAATACGGACTAGCAGCTAGAAGCAAAGGATACGCGCCTTGCGAAAAGGAGGTTCTCAAGGTCCTTCATTCACTGCTCAAGCGACAACTTCAATACATCCAAGATACGGAGCTTGGAGACGAAGGCTTCATGGACGCCGCTCATAACGCCATCCTCGTTCACGACGCAGAAAAATATTACCAAGCGATGTTCCAAGGACGAGACGAATCATGGAACCTTCGCGACACCCACATGTTCAACACTCTGTCTCGTCTCCTCGAGGAACGAAGCCGAACCGGTAGAGTGGCGAAAGCTGTAGTATGGGCCCACAACTCGCACATAGGCGATGCGAGATTCACGGGCATGGGAACGCAGAACGGAGAGTTGAACATCGGTCAGCTCTGCCGCGAGCGCTTTGGAGACGAAGCGGTGCTTATTGGATTGGGGACCCATACCGGCACGGTCGCGGCAGCTCATGAATGGGACAGGCCGATGCAAATTATGCGAGTCAGGAAGTCCCGCCCGGACAGTTACGAGGCACTGATGCACGAAGCCGGGATTGACCGGTTCCTACTGGACCTTCGCCAGGAGAACGGAACTCCGATGACAGAAAGGGAGAAAGAAAGGGAAGAAATGATCAAGCAATTGATGAAACACCGGCTCGAACGTTTCATAGGGGTGATCTATCGTCCCGATACCGAGAGGTGGAGCCACTATCAAGAGGCTTGCCTGCCGATGCAATTCGACGCCTACGTTTGGTTTAATGAGACTAATGCGGTTAAAGCTCTTCCCGCTCCTGTTAAAGACGAAGAACCAAGGGAAACCGATGAGACCTATCCGTTTGGATTGTAGTTGGCGGCTGTTGGCGTATGTCTCGGCGTCCTAATTCTGTAAATTTCCCTCAAAATTTAGCTAAATGTCGCAGAATCGTCAATAGTGCAAAAAGATCGAATGCTAAATTGTGTTGATATAACGTCTGTCGGCAACGGGGATTGTAGCCATCGCGGAATTCCGTTGGCGAATCACTGACAATCATCTGAACACCCGACGGATCGGTATCTTGGGTTTGGATCTTCTGCGCAGTCAGAAAGAAGGTTGTTTTCAATTTCGTTGGCGATGGATGGTATGACAATAAGCCGGACCAAATGGCCAAGAATGGTAATGGCTCCGAGGACACTTCGATTTCTTCGAGAACCTAAGCCACATCTTCAATTCGCCATTTCAGCGCTCCAAACACACCCTAAACACGCTTCCCCAAGCCATATAGGATCCTTCGGATAGATAGCTGTAGTGACGTCGTTTGTGATTCATTCGTTTGCCGGCGGTTGGGCGGCATTTCCGCTGCCTTTACTGTTATCTTCCTCAGGAAGTTCGGCATCCATCCAGCTCTCTTCCACGGTGGCTTTCACTCGTCGGATGTATTCCTTCATGTTTTCGCGATAAAGTTGAGCAGCTTCGGCATTGGCCGGACTGGACACCGGAAATCAAATGGCAAGGCCGAACAATGTCAATTTCGGTCAGGAAAGGCTCGGTGAGGGACGTACCTGTTAGGGTTGGGGTCATGCAACAGGCTCTGGATACTGGTCAAAATGGCGGCAACGTCGTACGTTGGGCTCCACCGATTTTGCAATATGTCTAAGCAGAGTTCGCCGTTGGCATAGACATTGGGGTGGAACATCTTTGAAATGAACTTGACAGTCGGTGGTTTGTTCGGGTACGTCTCGTCGAAAGTCAAACAGAGCTTGAACGTTCCATCCTCGAACGGTGTGTCGGCTTTGATATTTGAAATTTCGAGCAATCGCAACAACAAAGGTTCCGTTGTCGTGGGTGAGAGGGGGTGGCGGGGTGATTGAGTGGCGTCGACCGGTAGAAAGATGGGATAAAAAAGGGTCAGCATCATGGGCCAGAAACAGGGTTGACGGAGAGCTCTCGAGAATGAGACATTCCGGGTAAACCAAGCCATACATACCGGGGCCAAAGATGACGGCGTTCCAAAGCATGATATTATCTGGGCATGGTGCCCCAGAGATACCCTGGGGCGGGTCCGACGAGAGTCGCTTGAAATCACGAATTAACCGCCTGCGGCACGCTGTAGACTTGATTTTGCATTAGCATCGGTGAGCTCTTGAGGCTGAAGGATGCTCCGCGCTCACCATTAGAATCGTTCGTCAAAAAATGGAAGGAGCTGGTGGTGGTTTGGGAAAGGATGCTGACAAGCCTGAACCCCTGAGGTGGGTGGCCAGTCTAAACACGAACGGGCTGACTAAGGCCAGACCCTCGCCACTCGAACAAAGAGCCCGTTGCTTCCACACGGCGTTCGGATCCGGAGCGCCAATTTCGTTCGGCAAATCACAGGAATTACTCTAAATCAGTCCAGGATATTTACATCTAGATAAAATAGTGGGGAAAAAGAAACCACTAAAATGAGCGTGTAAGTTTAATGGACAACGCGGCCGCAAACAGGAGAGGGGAATCGCGAACGCCAGACAGAGAGCTACAGCATTGAATAAAGAGAGTAGGGTTGAAAACGAGAAGAACGAGAGAAACGAGACTGAGTTCTATGGGATGTGGGAGTGGTATCAGGCTGAGACTGTTGACGGGTTACTCCCGGATAGCCCAAATTGTATGGTACTTGTGGAGGACCCGGACTGAAGGATTGTGCAAATCCCTCTGCTGCGCATCCACGGTTGCGTCAACCTGAGCCTGGGTCATCCCCGACCGTAAGAGCACAGGCTTCATTGATTCGCCCAGCTTGAGAAAGTTGGTGTGCATACCCCGCCCCACATCCTTGAGCGTCGCGTGGTTCGGTGACAACCATTGCCCACCGAGGGGGAAGAGATGCGTCTCGTGAACGGGCTTGGAGAATCCCCCCACATTCTCAATCCAAGTGTCGATCGCCTTCACTGCATCCAAGTCGATCCTTTGAGCCTCGACCGCTCGTCGGAAGGCTGCGTAGAGGGCGCTGATCCCGGGTGTGGTCTCTGGTCCCGAAGAACGTCCGTTTGCATCGTAGCATTCGAGTTCGATTTCACCGAACATGAAAATTCCACCTGGCCTGAGTACGCGCTTAACCTCCTCGAGTAGCCGAGGGATGTCGCGAATCTGTGGATAGAGCGGAATGAGCGAAACAGGCGAAACAACGGAGGTGGCGACGACGTGGGGGAGGGAGAAACGTCTGCATAAAGCTCGCGACGACTTTGGGAGAAGACAAGATGTCCGTTGGGTTGTGGAGGGGTTACAATAGAGCACATACCAGCAGTGTTATCCCTCGTGCATGGACGGCGTCATAGGCTTGGTCTTCACAACTGAAGCCTGCAGAGAAACGCGGGGAAAAGAATGTCAATGCACGGCCGGGGTCGAGACGTCATCGCGGGGTATTGAAGCGTGGACGGCGACCGCGCACCGCAACCCAAGAGGGTGGGATAAACTGACCTTGTCTAGGAAAGTTGTATATCTCGAACGAGATGTTATCCGCTGGACGGTATAAAACACTGGGCGCAACGTCGACTCCGACGAATTTCACACCAGTGGGGAACTCGACGCTCATTTCCTGGATCCTGCATAAAAAATAACAGATGAAACGCGGGGGCTGGATCAGTGCACAATAGAAAAAATGGTGGCATGCCGGAAAAGGTAAAGCCAGAGGCACCAGCGCCAGATGAGACGGCACCGTCCTTAGAAGACCCTGCTTCCAAGTCGGGGTTATATGTCTGGGAACAAGACTTACCAGATGCCGGGGGTACTATAGACGTCGAGTACACGTCTCCGCCTCCGATCGCTGGGATTCGAAGGCATCAAAACGCGGTCGAGCGGGCCAAACCAATTCCGTCCGCCAAGCAACGTTTTCAGTGTGAGATGGAGGTCGTTTAATCTGTTCTTCTCAGAGGTATCCATTGGGAGAGTGACAGGGTGGTCGGAACCAGCAGGGAACCTGCGGCCTCCCTCTTCTCGAAAGTAAGCTGTTGAAAAAAGTCGTTAGTAATGTGCTGCGGGCCACGAGAGATATCGTACCATCGGCTTCACTCGAGTGAATAGTGGTGAAAGAGTAGTCCGTCGCACCAGGAGACGGTGTCCTCGTAGGGGTGACTGGCGGTGAGATAGGGCGGTAGCTCATGGGAGTAGGAGCAGGGAGATAGAAGGCTAGTTGATGCTGAAAGACGGGATGAGAGACGTCATTCTGCATGTGGTGGGGAGTATTTAAAGCCATATCCTCAGTGATTTATGGCTCAATAATGAGGCTCAAATAATGGAGGGGAGATTGGGCTAGTTGGAGTGGATGGTGGTGGTGGAAGAGAAGAACGGGGGAGAAGGGGACGGGGTAGATGAGCCAGACATTACACGGCGGACCGCCCGGAATGCAAGGAAATAGATCGTCCAGGGTAGCCGTGCAAGAATAATTCGTGGCAAAGGGCCGGGAACCAATACAAAATTTAGATCTAAGAAGTCGTTTTTTCACAAAAAGTTCCTGCTAAATTAGTCGTCACGTGCTTCCGGCTGATGGGGGCGGACAACTCCGAGACCCCGAGTGAGTCCGGGCCACTGATCCGCTACCACCTTTCACGGCCTAACAATGGGCCAATTTCTGAATTACAAACGCTTTATCTACGGTACAAAATGCAGGGATGGATCAAGCATCATCCGATTTTCCGCAAATATTTTTTTTTGTATTTTCTCTTTCTTTCTGGAGACCGACGACCGCCTTCCATAGCGCTCCCCACGCATGTCTCAACACTCAGCAAGCGACCGCGGTGGGCATTCTTCCTCCGACTCTTAATGGCACCTGCAATCATTACTCGCTAAACACTAGCCAGTCATTGGTCGTGGAGCATAGCGACCCGGCCGTGCCGGTCCCACGATTCTGCCGCCTCCTTCGCAACGTCGGGCAGCAACGCGCCAGGTCCCGCAACAACCAGGCCGACGCGACAGCCAACGGGTAGCGTGGCAGCAACCATATCCCGCCACGTGCTTCTGCCTTTATTCTCTACTGGGTGCGGCCTCTCAAATATGGAATTCCCGCCGCCCGCCGCCGCGCACTGGCTCTTTTCGGCAATCTTAGAACCTGTCAACGTCGGTCTCAGTAGCCCCCCACATATCTGGCTTGATATGACCGGTTGTTCCAGAAACCCTTGCAACCTGTCATATCATATCTGGAAGCACTCCACTGGCCAGACCTTATCCTGGCTTCCTTGGACGTTCACACCAACCTCGGCCACTTGGTCTAAATGTTTTCCGCTTCGCCTCGACCACGTTTCTCTGAATAATCGACTGCCCAAATCGGTTTAGCAAGATTCCCGCCCTTCCCTTGTTCCGGCATGCTCCAGTCCCAGGAAGTTTCCTTTCAGTGGGGTCAATAATTTTGATTTTTTTTTCTTTTTGAGTGATTCTAACTCGCACTGCAATCTCGACACTCCTAAACGTGCTCAGCTCACCCTGAGTTCAAATATGTACTCCCCAATCCAGACTACTCCATTCTCGGTGCCGCCTGACGAGATGGAGGCCCCACAATGGGTACATGATCGAGGCCTAACCTGTATGCCCCGCTCTCACCTCCAGATTCAAGTCTGGAGACAGTATTTGTGGCTTAGGGTCCTTCAACGAATTGCTTTCTTAGCGAAGACTCTTTAACGTACAGATGACGATCGCCGAAGAACGTGAAAATGTACCATACCGATCGGCTATGACGCCAATCTCCGAAGCGCTCCGGTCTTGGGTGATTTCTTGGGGTTTAAGTGGTCGAGTGATCTCCGAACCGGATAAGCAATTAGCTCGCTATCTCGTAGCATGGCTCCTTGCGGTAACCATGGCCCGTCGGTTCTTTGTACTTATCGAGAAGAGTGTACGGCCTGCGAGAGACGAGGTCGCCGCACTCTACGTGAGATTTTCTTCCCGAACAACGTCAATGGCTCGTAGGCCTCCAGTTCATTTCGCTTGATCTGTCTGGGCTAGCCATCTTATTGCATTCCCATGGAGTTGACCGGTCTCACCAGTCTCGAGCAATTTCGTCTCACTTTTGAACTTGCCGTTACCGCCCGTTCGGCGGTGAATATAGTTTTCAGCTTTCTGGGAGGAGGTACAGCATGGCTGTTGTCTGGAGCACTTTCTGCGTCACAGGAGAAACAGTTTACTCCGGATTTACCCATCTTGCAGCGTCGGATAACCGTTCCAGCCAACTACACCTTCTTTGGGGCAGTGGAGCGGCAGCGAGCTTGGGTATCAGTGCACAAGAAAAGGGTGAATATCCACACGGGCAATATTGGATCCCTCCCCTCGGACCAAGGCCGGTGCATCCTCCTAGAACCTAGTTTCTCGAATAGTCAGCTGTTCCTTGGCCAATCAACCATACCTCTCAGCGTCATCCGCCCAACGCTGTAGGTATTCAGGCCGACTGGCTGCCAAAGATTTCTGACGTCGTGGTAGGTCATGGCAGGCCTCTATGGGGGAATATTGACGCTGAAGCTTCCCGCAGGAAGAGGGATTCGACGATCGCAGGGAGTTCCCTGCCTGTGGTAGAAGCCGAATTCCACAAGGAGCGGCGAGGAGGCAAACCACGGGTCCACTCGACTTGTTTTACCAAGATTATCGCGGCGTCCCCCGAATATATGATCGGGATTAAGCCTGCCCGACGCTTGATAACATCCTTTGTCTGTGATTTGCGCATAATCAGGACGAAGTTCCTGCGATATGGGCAGCAACTCTATCTACCCCGCATAACACGTTTTGATGTGCAGGAAGCGCGTAAAATTGACGCTTACCCTTGCCGTACTTAGTGCGGCCCGACCCTAGGGATCGCGTCGGCATGATCCTTAATTGGGACCAATTAGAGAATTTTCTGATATTTCCTATATTCTTAAATCCATGTATGCCCCGTATCTTAATGGAAAAACGCCACGAGGAAGGATCGCTGGAAATGAGGCGGGCGAGAGAAGCAGCGTTGCCGCTGGGTGGAGAGCTGAGAAAAATTGGGTGGGGTAAGCGTCGGTCGAGATCCACGGTGGATTCTGCATTCTAATATCGATCCAGTACACCGGAGACAAATGAAGACCCCTACCGAGGTACCCAGGGTATAAGAAGCATCGAAAAAGGGGTTCTTTAGCAAATAATACAGTCTTCTTTGAAACTCAGATTGTACATCGTTTTATCCACTGTTTTCTCGATTTTCTTCCAGTCGCTTCTCCGCTGAATGAATTCGTACACGTCCTAGAGCCTCAAGCTCAGTATCCTACATAATCTCGTAGAGCTACAGATTTCCTACCTCTGGGCGGAACGATCCTCCGTATCGCGTCACGTCTCGTACTATCTGAGCGAGGTCCTTTGCGTCTTCTACGATGAAGACATGACCTAACATTTTGAGATTAGCAAAGTCCGCTGTAATCTGTGGGACCTTGAGGGAAGAGATGAATGCATGGTAGGCGTTCAGGTCAGCAATGACCTGGAAACCGCCTTCGAGAGAAATGATCTGGCGTTTCAAGTGCTTCTGAATAATACTAGCAAAGCCCAACCGAATCCGGCGGGGGTAAAAAAGTGCCATCGTCACGTCAGTCCAGGATAAAAGGCGACGAAGTATGCTAGCCTAACGACCGAGGAGAGACGTACGCGTTGAGTCGAATCCCAACTTCCTGGTAGAATACTTCGAGGACGTCCTTGCTGGTGCTTCCCTTCAGCAATTTGCAATGCCTCTGAAGGCAAGCGATCGCTTCGGTGCACCCTGTCGTGGGCTTGAGCTCCATTGGTGCGCCCTCCATGGGATAATACTCCCTCGCGCCTGTCTTGATCAAAATAATATGCTCGACCTACGCGCATTGAGGATATCAATCTTCATTCAATCAAAAGTCTTGGGGTTGTCCCTACCTGTTTCATCAATAGGTCCGTCCCCGTATTGAGCCCCCCAGCAACCGAGTCGTCGAGACTGTTCTCGAAGCGCTTCTTCTCCCGCACTACGCCATTCAAGAAGTCTGTCTTGTCGATATGCCTTGACTGTGTCGTGTATTGTTAGGAATACCAGGGAACTAAGGAAGGAATGGGGGCACGAACGATCTCTTTGTCAAAGAAGACCTGAACCATCGATTGCATGGTGTCGGCAATGTGTACGAGCTCAAAGAACTGCATCAGAGGTGCCACGCTGGCCGTTTCCTCGTGTTCTGAAGGCTTATACGTCTGCATTTGCTCGATTGCTCTAACAGATCGTATCGTTAGAAATGGGTAGTCCAGAAACTGAGCTAGCGGCCTACCTTGCAAAACCGGGCTGAATATGCCTCTCACTCATCGCTTGGAGCATGAGAATAAAAAGCTCTTCTATGGTCTCCCGAACTCGATGACCATATGATCCTGGGTAGCTTTGAAAGGTCTCAGCTCTCTTTAACGATTCACGGTCTGCATGCATTATCTCGAGAGCAATGTCTAGGGAGAGAAGGAGTTGGAGTCGATCGAAAGTGAACGCCTTGGTGGATGTGCTTTTTGAAAATGTCGACGGTGCCGGAGAACTCGTACGTGAGGTTGAAGTGGAAGTCGAGTTGATGGAAGCAAGCGTTGATCGTTTTGAGGCTGGTGGAGCTAGTGAACGTCCAGATCAGTGACAGGGGAAAGGCTTCATCGTGAAAATCAATAATACCCAACGATGAAATTGTGTCTATCGATCGCAACGATGAGCGTTTGTCCTTAGTACCGCCGTCGGGGTCGTCTTCGTCATCCCCCAGTTCGAAGATGGAGGCCCCTCCGGAGTAGTCATCTCCAGCTACGCCATAGCCAGGCTGGGGCGCGGCGCGACCGCCAGAGCTTAATCCGCCAACACCACCCCATCTCTGTGGATTAAGCATACTGATGCCAGTAGCCGCAGCGCTAGCGCCAGTACGAGCACCCTCAGCAACGGCCCCCATCGCTCTCGGTACAATCGTCACGGGGAGTAACAAAACGTCAGTAAATGAGGCGAGAACATTGCGTTTGACCTGGGCGGGGTTACTCGAGGAGAGAAAGCGAGCGTCTGCCGGAGTAGCTGTAGCCTCGGACAACTATAGGGAAAGGCTCGGATAAGCTGTCGATCATTAGAAAGAGGGTCCATACCTGTCGTTCCCACTCTTTGCAAATAGTCTCAAAAGCTTGCTTTGCGCTTTCAATTTCCTCATCAAGATATTCGTCCATATTAGGTTCAAACATCCGGAAACTGAAACACCGAGTTCGAGAAGAATGAGGAATTAATTCTCCCATATTTGACGAGAGAAAAGTTACTCACACAACGTCTTCCGCCTGGTTTCGAGACAAGAACGCGGCCGCTGTCTTTCCATCAGAAGGTTGACTTTTTTCCTGGGGTTTCGGGCTTTCAACACTCGTCTCATTTGGGCCTCCACCCCCCTGGGCAGCGACCTCCAACAACAGATCAACGATTCTCCAAGCTTGGGCAAATGTAGCAGCAGTGGCTTTTAAGAATACTTCATTCGACACCGCGCGAGCTTGGGAGAGGAGAGGAATGATGTATTCCCCAACCTAATGGATAATATGATGTCCGCGAGAAGCATAAGCGACCCGGCAGGTCCTAATCATCAGAGATCGGCACTTACCACGTCCACGGTTACCCTGTCAGCAAAGGCTAGAAGCACGCCTGAGGAGGGGGGGAACACCCGAACCGCCGCGGAGCCGTGCGTCCGAATGGAATCTAGGATGTGAGACATGAAGTCATCCATTGGGCGGAAATCAAGTGTTCCATTTTCTCTAAGTTAGACCCAAGGGCAGACGGGAGTAAATTTCAATATGCCAAAATTCACAAAAGATGAGCAGCCCATAACCTACGTTATATTCGCCTTGGGGTCCCACCGATCACCCTCATAAAAAATCTCTTTCTTCTCGGCCCAGGTACGACCCATCTCCCACTCCGAACCTCCGCCGCCGCCGAACAAGGAACGGGCTGTAGACGCAGCGCCGGCACTACTTCCTTGGAACACTTCCCAACTAGCCCAGGCAGCATCCTTCATGATGGATTCATCTCCTTTTCGGTCTGCCTCGTCAAATGCAGTTAGTAAGCTTGCATCGAAACGGTCGATTGCGGCCCGAAGAGCGGATAGGAGTGATGGCCATGCGAGGACCGGTTGGAGAGCAGGGGATAGAAAAAGGGATAACATGTGAAGGACTTGTGATTGATAGCGAAGAGTATCCGAAGCAGAGTCTGTTTCGACTCTTTGAGGGAATAAGGCAGTGAGGATGACGTGTGGGGCCGAAAGGAGGGCAGGCAAGAGCGGCTTCAGTAGCGTGTGAGCTCGCCGGTATCGCTCTCGGAAAGTACTTTTGGACGAATCTAGCGCTCCTGTAACTTGTGTTAAGGATCCTGGAGCTCCGGTGGACTCCAACGGAGGTACTCCGACGAACCCGCCGAAGTCGAAGGGGTTGCTGGCGGATGCTCGGGGCACAGTCGTGGCAGTCGCAAATGCGCCGAAGTCATCGTCATCTTCAATAACATCTTGCTCCACAACATTAATGGTGGCAGGCGACTTAGCCAAGTTGCCTTTGTTCCGTTCCTCTCTTTCGCGGTCTAGTCGGTCCAAGACACCTTCGAATCCGTATTTTTCCACCCCGAGCGAGACCCAATGTTTCTCCCATATCTTTTCATCTCGGCACAGAGCGGCGGCAGCGCGAGATACACGGGCATAAGATGCGACCGAAGTGATCGGAAGGTGGGATATTATCTGGATATGGATGTCGATGGGCAGGGGCCCAAGGTAGGGGATAGACGGAATTTTTGGCCTGAGGAGACTTGTGCGAGCAAGCAAACGGGAGGGTGCCAAAGGTGATTTCGCTGATGATGCTCCAGTCGGTGACCCTCCGGTAGAATGCAGACGAACGGGCTCTAACGTTGCCCATTTGTCCATGGTGTTCGGTCCGCGGGTTGCCTGAGAATTTCGCGATATTTCTTTGGGGTCATGAGTCAGTAATTCCAAATATTCCAAGCGAAAAACTCAGAGATACCCACGGCGTTTATAGCATATATGCAATTTCCGGCAATATTCGATAGTAACGTGGGGAGAGAGAGACAGTCAGAACGCTGGCACGGATGGTTTGTCGTGGTTTGTCGCACTTGGTTCCTTTGGCGGGTGTCTGCGATCTGTACAGCATTCGTCTAAAGTATCCGCACATCAAGACAAGCCGCTTAAAGAATGAGGCTTTATAGACTTTAGGTAGTAATACAGCAAAGTAGGTCTCATAGCTCAATTTCACGAACGCCGTCCTTGTCCACCACCCTCACTTTGAATTTCTCGAGGTTGACGACCAGCCTTGTCTGAACTTCGGTGATACAACGCTTCAAAGTTTCTACGCCTTCTTCTAATGATGCTTCGGGATTATGATATCTGCGTTGTCAAGAGTATGTTATTGATTGACATGACAGCCAGGCAACTGTGCATCCTCACCGGTCGAGCAAGCTCAGCGCGAAGTAGGACCCGTATCCATGAGCAGCGAAGGGCACCTCGGCCAGGGTGCCGAGATAATCGATCCAGTAGAGCTTAGGCGTATCCGTTGCGACGTCATATCCACCGAGAAGCAAGTTCACTGAGTATGGGTGACGGGACCTGAGTGAGTCCGCTAGCGAGCGACGAATCCACGCAGCAGATGACGAGGGGCGAAGCTCATGAATATTTCTGTGGAATATACCCGTCAGTCGAAATTACGATGGGCGTTGGAAGTTGATACAAGTCGTTGACGAACCTGATGTGCTGCAATCGGATATTTCGCTCGACATATTCAGCAAATTGCACCGTGTCGCCTGGGGGGAGGGGCGCAATGCCCGAAGGGTCAGCGTATTGCACCCGGGCCTGACGCGCCGCAATGAAACTAACGCACCTGGTTCTCCAGAATAGGTCATGACAAGATGTGGGCTCAATATCTTTGTCTTATCTTCGTCACTCTTCATTTTTATGATCGAGCGTGCGGCATTAGTGTCGGATGCGACTAGGACATAGTCCTTGCCAGTGATAGCGAACGAGCACTCCATTCGGCAGAGTAAGTATTTCGAGCGATTGAGAAATGGGGATCTCTTGAGCTCAGGCTTGCTACGAGTCTATGGCCGCGCGTATGGTGAGATGTAGTCGGAGGCAGGGGCGACGCGTCGTCCCAGGCCAAACCAAAAGTCCGTTACCTCCGTTGGCGCTGCCCTTTGCTTGCATTCTTGACTATTGATCGCACTTTCGCCAACGATCTTCACTACGACCATTACGACCCCAAATGAGTCTACCAGAGATTCTTCTCGCGTCCTTGTCGCCGTCTACTCGATCTCAAGCAGAGACGACCCTTTCAACGCTTTCAACTACTCAACCTCAATTCCTGACATCTCTCCTGCAGCTTGTCCTTGATCAGTCTCAGCAGATTCAAGCACGTCAAGCTGCGGCTGTGTACTTCAAGAACGTCATTAAGCGAAGATGGGATGCTGAGGTACGCGTTCGATTCCATGGTTTCTTTCATTCTCGCGAGAGGTAACTGACTTGATCTTGGGCGCAGGCAAACGAGGAGACGCCGATCGACCAGAATGAAAAGATCACCTTAAAGCAGGAGCTTGTCCCCGCTATGGTGGCTTTATCAAGTCAGAGCAAGTTGCTCCGTACTCAAATAGCAGATGCTGTTGGCCTTGTCGCTGCGGTTGACTTTCCGACATTGTGGCCGGGATTGCTCACCGTAAGGCACGCGTCTCTTTGACGTCAACGAGCGCGACTGACGGCCAGCTTTACACCCTCTAGCAACTAGTATCTCACTTGTCTTCCGCGGATTACGCCGTCAATGTTTGCATCCTCGAAACCGCGCATTCGATATTCGCTCCGTGGAGGTCCCAGACCCGGTCAGACGCATTGTTTGAATCCATCAACTACACTGTGGCGAACTTCCAAGACCCCTTCTTCGCCGTCTTCGACGCCACAGCGACGACCTTGTTGTCAGGACAGAACGTCCCCAACCTGAATGTCGTCGCACAAGCTCAGTCACTTCTTATGCAAATCTACCTCGACCTGACATTCCAAGACATCCCGCCAAAATTCGAAGACTCCGTCGCCCAGTTCTTTGGTGCTGACAATGGGGACGAAGGGTACTTCATCAAGTTCTTGAAATGGGACTCACCAGCCCTCCGAGGCGATGTAAGTACCATTCCTCCATAAATGGCCATTTGCACTCAGCGATCTTACAACAGCATGCTTTTCGCAGGAAGAGGAGCCGACGCCTACCGAACCGATGAATATCAAAACCACCATTCTTGAGATTTGCGAACTCTTCGAGATGAAGTACAACGAACTCTTTTCCAGTCGTGTCCCTGCATTCGTCCGTGCTGTTTGGGAACTCATCGGCAGTAGCACTCTCGCTGTACGGGAGGACGCGATGGTCGCGCAAGCCATCAAGTTCTTGAGCATTACCGCCAAAATGGGTATCCACAAGGAGCTGTTTGCGGATGAGGGCACTCTACAAGGCTTGGCTCAGCGTATCTTTGTACCGAGCATGCCTTTACGAGGTTCGTCCACGTCATTCGTCTATCTCGCGCTGATGTCATCACTCTCTGACACACATCCACCGGCACCGGCACCGGCATTCAGAGCACGAAGTCGAGCAGTTCGAAGACGATCCTTTGGAGTATATTCGACGGGACCTGTCGCTCTCGACCGAGGGAGGCGGGTCTCGGCGGCATGCAGCCTCTGAACTCATCCGCGCTTTGGTCAGCATCGGGTTGGATGCACCCGTGACGCGTCTTATCGAACAATACATTGGTGCCGCCTTACAAGTAAGGCTCCTTTCTTTATCATTATTCATTATCTCTCATACCGTCTTGCATGATTAGGAATATGCATCGAACCCGTCGGAGAACTGGAAGTCAAAGGATACTGCGATTTACCTCCTCACTGCCATTGCCTCCCAGGCTTCCACAAGTCATGTAAGCCCGAGTAAAATTTTTCCATCGGCTCAGTTGATTCATGACAACTATCCTGATAGCATGGCGTGACCGCAACGAATGTCTTAGTCGATATTGTCAAGTTCTTCTCAGAAAATGTAGCCCAGGATCTTAACGTCGACGGTCCCGCTGTCCACCCGATTTTGCAAGTCGACGCAATCCGATTCATTTATACTTTCCGTTATCAAGTATGTGATTCCCGACTCGGCAATGGGATGGCTCTGCTTAACTTTGCTCCTGTTTAGTTGACCAAAGAGCAACTCGCGTCTGTCCTTCCCTTGCTTGTCCGACATCTTGGCTCGTCAAACTATGTCTGCTACACGTACGCAGCAATCACTATTGAGAGGATACTGTTCATGAAATCTGGGAGAGATCCAATGTACGCTCAGCCTCTGAAGAGCTATGGGGAAAAGGTTCTGACTGCCAGTATTTTATAGGTTCAACTATACCGATATTCAAGCTTTGACGGATACCATATTAAGTGCCCTGTTCGCGCGAATCCTCGGTGGTGGCACTCCCGAAAAGGTGGCAGAGAACGAGTATTTGATGAAGTGTAGGGACTTCATTCTCTCCGGCATCGCTCGCCGTACTTAACTCACTGTGTATAGGCGCAATGAGGGTAATCATCACCGCCAAGGGATCTTTGGCACCCACCTACCCGAACACGCTATCCAAGCTGGTTGAAATTTTGGGTATTATTAGCAAGAATCCCAGCAATCCTCAGTTCAACCAGTACACGTTTGAGAGTATATCTGCTTTGATGCGGTGAGTCGACATTCTGAACCATAAAGCTGGCAGGCCGCTGATGCGCAACGTTAGATATGTTTCCCTGGCCGACGCGTCATCAATAATGCAGTTCGAGGCAGTTCTCTTCGGTCCAATTACTATCATTCTTCAGCAAGATATCGCAGGTGAGTACTTGCGCTAGTTAATGTGGTTATTTTGGGACCTAATGGCGCCTCCTTGGATCAGAATTTATTCCTTATGTCTTCCAAATTCTTGCTCAAATGCTCGAAAGCCATACCGCTACCCTGCCCGACGCATATCGCTCTCTTTTGGGTGTTCTCCTGACACCTGCCGTTTGGGCCCAGCGGGGTAACGTCCCGGCGTTGGTGAGACTGGTCAACGCCTTCCTGGCCAAGGACGCAGCACGAATGGAAGCCGAAGGACAAGTCAAGACCGTCGTTGCCATCGTCCAATCTCGACTCATCCCGTCTAAGCTCAATGATCAATATGGGTTCGAGCTGCTCCAAACGATCGTGCGGACAATCCCTCCGCAATTGCTCAGGGACGTCTACTTCCCAGCTATCTTGAACTCGGTGTTCACGAGGCTTCAGACAAACAAGACGGACAAGTTCACCTACTCGCTGGCTTACTGGTTCTTCTACGCTATGGCTTTGCCGATTGACGGACTAGGTCCCAATACGGTTGTTGGAGCTGTAGAGAGGATTCAGACTGGGTGAGTGGCCTCCTATTATCTTTGCGTTTCCCTTCATCCGTTGAGAGCTTTGTCTTATTTCATGGCATCAGCATTTGGAATGGACTGTTTGGAAACGTCGTTCTGCCCGAAGTTCCGAAGATGAGACCATTAGATCGAAAACCGGTGGCTGTCGGCTTGACCCGATTACTTACCGAAAGCGAGTTGATGCTCTCAAACGGCCCATTATGGTTTGTCATTTTCCCACTCTTTGTTCGAAGCTCGCACTGAGAAAATGAATGTAGGCAACCTGCTTTCATTGCACTCGAACAACTGGTTAGCAAAGCTGACGCACTGTCCCAAGACCAAGCCGACGACCCCGAGGCAATCTTGACCGCAATTGATTACGAAGAAGCTACAGCAGGATATCAGGCCTCCTTCTCCAAGTTGGCCGCCTCACAGCCGAAACGTTATGACCCAGTGGAGTTCATCCCGAACCTCTCGGCATACGTCAAGCAGACTTTGGTCAAAGTTGTCGGCGCTGATCCTCGAGCACGGGCGAATCTTGCTTTACCGGCTCCGACGCCCTGGTCTCGTGCACTGCAAACTGGTCAAGCATTCTGATTCTCTGGAGGACGTGGTTGTTGTAGACGAAAGATCTGTTTGGAATCTCATATGTTGTATTGGTTGTTGGAAGCGATCTACTGCGTGGATGTGCGAATGCGTCTGGCAGTGTACGAACGAACCGCAACTTAAACTTCCCCTTGTCCGGAAGAACTTCACCCTACTTACCATCGCACTCTCCTTCCGATGAACCTCAGAAAGGGGTACCAACTCATTCCTCAGGGGTTTGATCCGCTTCTGGCGTCACGGTGCCGACGGGGGTCTCACGGTTGGTCATTTCGGACCCAGCCAAGCACCGCCCCGACATTGCCATTCATCTTTTCCACAGCCAGACTCTCGCTAGCCCTTGCTAGCCCTTGCAATCACAACGCAATGGTCGCAACTAGAAATCGGAAAGGTCAAAGTACGAGCAACTCTGTAACTCCCAAGGCGCCACGCCCCGGTAAACTGCAATTGTCGGAATCAATGCCGAATTCCTCGTTGACAAACTTTTGAAGCAAAACCAAAAGCAAAGGTCCCGAAGAGCAGCACGAACACTCAACCTCCTAAGAAACGTGTCAAAACTGCGAGTCCCGATGTGGAAGCAGGAGAACCAGCGTCCATCGGGGATAGTGCCGCCAAGCCCGTCAGCGCTCTGCAAAATCTACTTCTGGCTCTCCCAGTGGAGATATTCAGCGAGGTAAGAATGTCCCTATATCTCCACTCCGTGTGGGCTGTAAAAATTGCTTTCTCCCGTGTGCAGATCTGCTCGTTCCTGGATGCCATTGACCTTCGCCATCTCTCGTTAACGGACGAGACCTTTTGGTCAGTCCTGGTATCCCCCAAGTCGGACTGTATATGGCGTCAAGCACTTGGACGAGTAGTACCTCCAATGCCAGAGTGCCCTAAAACCATGTCTGGATCGGAATATGCCCGGTTCATGCTCGTGGACACCTGCATGGTGCGTGCTGATGATTTTATCATGCAACCAAAGACCGACAACGCTCGGTTAGGCTTGCCAGCAGATATCATGGACTCTGTGCTATGATTATTTTCATCGAGTCCGATATTGTGACCCATGCCACCAACCAAAGTACGCTTCACCGTCATAGGAATCATCATACTAGGCTCTGACGGACCTGAACCACCAGTATCATTTCCCAAAGCACGGTTCTCAAGTCATATCCAGATTTTCCTCCTCAATTCTTGAAATACCTATCATCGGATGCGGGTTATTCTTTCCCCTAGATGCTTTTCGGCCGCTGTTCTGACGCCTTCACTCTGGCAGTGGGGTCGGATGGCGCAAGTCTAGCCGACCTTCGACGTCGTTGGCAAGGAAGTAAACGGCAGTACCACAAGGTGACCGTAGGGGAAGTTTACAAGCTTTGGAAATCGCTCTCAGAAACAATGGACACCCCTGCTCTTGCAAATGCCAGGTTGATAGAGCGATTGCAAAAATATGTGGACAATCGCATCGAGGTTTGAGTGTCGTCCGACAAGATAATCCTGGTAAAGGCTGATGACATCGGTTTAGTCTGGGTCAAAGATGAATGCGTGGCATATGGCCGCTCGCGAGTGGAAATATGCAGAACTTGCCAAGGTGAAGGAGGAACGCAAAACCAGGTGATTCATTTTTGTACTTGTGTCAAAATTGGCACTGTCCCTAATCTGGTTATCACTGCCCCACGTCAGCATTTTTGCGAAACTATTGGATCTTGGCCATAGCGAAGTTGATTTCCCCCGATGGCATGTCGAAGTCAACAAATCAGTGGCTCTCAGCGACGAAGGTACGGAATCTCCCAATATACGAGCCAAGGTTTTTGTATCTAACGGGTTTTCTCGCATAACAGAATGGGAGCGGATTCGCCCGACAGTCGAACGTGCTGCCGAATCAAACAAAAATAGCCGAATTTGGCGTCAAAGTCAGCGCAGGAGGAACGAACGATCTCGACACCTAACCGCTGTATGGAATGGAGCTGTAGTGGTCGCCTCCGGAACCCGAGCTTTCAACTTTGCGGAGCGGGGAGCCTGCCCCAACATGAACGATTTTTTCGGCTTTGAGAACGTTCTAGCACTTATGTCAGCAGACACCGACGGTATCTCCCCAGCGGACCAAGATTCCGTGAGGCCAGAGGCTATCCGGATCGCGATTCAAGGACGTCGACGCTACCTCGTCAAGCTCGACAACGTACTCAAAGGCTTACCCGTGGACCAGACCGATGAAGAGGAGTGGTCCTCGTTGTCGGACGACGAGGCCATCTCGAAACTCGACACCATTGCGGCGGAGCTTGCCCAGGCAGTCAATGGGTTCTGGGACTCTAACAGAAGGACCGTCGACTGGTATCCGTCATCCTATTTGCGTGGACCATGCTTGGATTTGGGTTACTTATCGCCCGCCGAAGGCGTAGCGCCTGGCTTGATCGCGAAAATGCTGGAAAGCATCGGCAAAGACCTGAACACCGAAGCGGGTGCTGTGACGAATTGGACTCTTGGTCAAAGACCGGTACACTTCCGGTGCGCTCGTTGTGACGAAAGAGTCGCACCATACCTGAGTTTTTCAGAAATGGTAAGCGTAAGATGGATTCGAATGGTTCACGGCGCTAGTGCTTACGATTTGTGTCTCTGACTAGATTTCCCACTTCCTTGAGAAGAAAGTCTGGTTTGACAAGGCATCCCTGGCAAGGGAGAAGGCCCTCACTGAGGCTTCATCGCCCTCTCAGCCTACCTTCTTTAACGACCACGATTGGAACTCGGAGGCAGATATCATTGCATCAGACTCTTCACATGAGAAAGCACGGGTTACGAAGCTGCAGAACCAGCTAGAGGCCGCTTACGGCAACGATCCTGAAGATTACGATGGTGAAGACTTCACCAACAGGTCCGGGAGATTCAGGAAACAGGAGCTTGGAAAACGGATACATCGGATCTGCCGTCTCTGTCCTGAGGGCTTTTCTCCAAGGGTATGCTTGCATTAAGTCGTGGGCTCTAAGCTCGTCACTCACACGAGTTGTTGTCAGCCAATGTACTTCGCTACCCTCAAGATTCACATAGAGCACATGTGAGTTTTCGAGTCTATCTTCCTGACGATCTCATCGCTTATGATTACGTGCCGGGCGTAAGACATTGTAAAGGAGCCAATGCGGAAGAAGATACGACGGCGTTTGTTCCGGGCCGGGACAGCCATCCAGAAAACCCATATATTTTCCATCTGCCATTTCTCTCTCTGTAACGCGGAATATACCATATTCTCTCTTACCCTTGCGGTTCCACACGATTTATCCGCTGTATCTGGAATGGGCAGACTCAGCATTCAATAAACAGAAGGCCAAGGAGCTCCTTTATATAGTGAGAACCAAAGCCATAGATAATGTAAAAGCGCCAACAGTCTTAGCGTGGTAATGGTCACCGCAACTAGTCGGACTTGCTAGCTCACGCCAAGGTTCAAGACTGGCGCATGATACCCCACGGCCGGGCCGGCGGATGCAAGTGATCCCCCCTTCCAATAAGACTTAGATCCGTCAGCGGCCGGGAACCGGGGTAAGCTCAATTCCACCGCCGAAGGGCTGACAGCACGACGGCGTCTGTTAGCCTGATGTCCGCGGTGGTGACCCTTGGCAAGCCTTTCTACACCATGGCATTACCGGTCGATGGATTAGGTCCAAATACGGTTGTCGGAGCTGTAGATTGAACCCAGGCAGGGTCAGTAGCTTTGTGTTACTATTGAATGTCCCTCCACTCTCTGAGGGCTTTGTCTTATTCATAGCATCAGTACTCGGAATGGGCTGTTTAGAAACGTCATTCTACGCACGCGGTTGTTGTAGAGTCTAGACCAGCGGTGAGTTTTGGAATAACCAGTGTTGGATTGGTGACTGGCGGCGGGCTTCGCCTGTCTGGATGAGATTCGTGATACCATTGCAGCCAAACGTCAAGCCAGCAATCTCCTTTCAGTGAACCCCAGAGAGGCTACGAAATGATTATTTGCTCAGGGTCTGCTCCCTGGCGTCGCAGTGCCGACAGGTCTCACGGTTGGTCATTTCGAACCCAGCAAAACACTCCGTCGGCCCCGAGATTGTCACTCGTCTTATATACTGTAGCCCGACTCTTGATAGCTTCTGCAATCACATCGAAATGGTCTCGACTAGAAGTCAGAAAGGTCAAAGTACGAGCAATGCTATAACTCCCAAGGCGTCTCGCCCAGGTAAACTGCAATTGTCGAAAACAAAGCCGAATTCGAATATTCCTCGTTGACAAGCCTTTGCAGCGAAACCAAAGGGCCCTAAGATTAGCAATAACGCTCAACCACCCAGGAAACGTCTCAAAACTGCGAGCTCTGATGTGGAAGCCCCAGAACCAACGTCCGTCGGGGATAGTCCGGTTGAGCCCGCCAGCGCTCTGCAAAATCTGCTTTTGGGTCTCCCAGTTGAAATATTTGGAGAGGTAAGGATGCCCTACATTGCTACTCCGTATGGTTATAAACAGCTTTATTTGGAGTGTAGATCTGCTCGTTTCTGGATGCAATTGACCTTCGCCACCTCTCGTTGACGGACGAGACCTTCTGGTCAGTCCTAGTATCCCCAAAGTCGGACTCTATTTGGCGTCGAGCGTTCGGACGAGTAGTGCCCCCAATGCCAGAGTGCCCTGAAACCATGTCTGGACCGGACTATGCTCGGTTCATGCTCGTAGACTCCTGCATGGTGTGTGCCAATAGTTTCATCATGCAACCAGAGAACTACATCGCTGAGATGCACGCACACGATCAGGCTTGCCAGCAGAAATCATGGACTCTGTCCTTTGATTATTTCCATCGCGTTCAGTATTGTGAC
Source organism: Tulasnella sp. 424 (assembly GCA_019633425.1). Taxonomy (NCBI): domain Eukaryota; kingdom Fungi; phylum Basidiomycota; class Agaricomycetes; order Cantharellales; family Tulasnellaceae; genus Tulasnella; species Tulasnella sp. 424. The sequence continues at coordinate 6,672 of WSUB01000298.1, read as the reverse complement.
TCATGCCACCGACCGAAGTATACTTCACCGCCATATGAATTAGCGTGCTAGGCTCTGACGGGCCTGAACCATTAGCATCATTTCCCAAGGTCAGGTTCTGAAATCATATCCAGGTTTTCCTCCCGAATTCTTGAAATACCTATCATCGGATACAGGTAATTTTTCTCCCCGAGGAATTGTCTCTCCACCGCTGTTCTGACGGCTGAACTCTGACAGTGGGCTCGGATGACGCAAGTCTAGTCAACCATCGAGGTCGTTGGCACGGAAGCAAACGACAGTACCACAAGGTGACCGTCGGGGAAGTTGACAAGCTCTGGAAATCGCTTTCGGAAACTATGGACACCCCGACCCTCGCAAATACCCGGTTGATGGAACGACTACAAAAATATGCGGACAACCGCATCAAGGTCGGAGTATCTTCCGACAAGACAATCGTAGTTAAGGCTGATGACCTTGGTTTAGTCTGGCATAAAGATGTATGCTTGGCGTGTGGCTGTCCGTGAGTGGAAAGATGCAGAAATTGCTAAGGTCATGGAAGAACGAAAAGCCAGGTGATTCGTATTTATACTTGTATCAAAATTGGCACCGTCCCTAATCCGGTTATCACTACCCCACGACAGCATCCTCGCGAAGCTATTGGAACTTGGCCATGAAGAGATTGATCTTCCCCGATGGCATTTCGAAGTTGAGAAATCAGTGCCTCTCTGCGATGAAGGTCAGGGATATCAAAAATCCACCGGCCAACATCTAACGGGCTATATTGTGTTTCAGAATGGGAGCGAGTTCGCCCGATAGTCGAACGCGCTGCTGAGTCGAACAAAAGTAGCCGACTTTGGAATCAAAGCTGGCGCAGGAGGAACGAAAGATCTCGAGCCCTGACCTTCTTGTGGAACGGAGCTGTAGCAGTCGCCACCGGAACCCGAGCCGTCTACCTCGCGGAACGAAACGCCTGTCCCACCTTCAACGAGTTTCTCGGCCTTCCTCCTGCTGCAGATCTGATAGCAGCCGACACCGATGGTATCTCCGCAGCGGACCAAGATTCAATCAGACCACAGGCTGTCCAATTTGCGATCCAAGGCCGTCGACGCACCCTCACCAAGCTGCACAATATACTTAAAGGTCTACCCTTGGACCAGACGAACGAAGAGGAGTGGTCCTCGTTGTCCAATGACGAAGCTATCGCGAGACTCGACATAATTGCGGCGGAACTTGCTCAGGCTGTAAACGGGCTCTGGGATTCGAAGCGAAAGGCCGTAGATTGGTACCCTTCAACCTATTTCCGCGCACAATATTTGGATTTGGGTGTCTTGTCGCCCGCCGAAGGCTTGGCGCCAGGCTTAATTGCAAGAATGCTAGAAAGCATTGACAAGAGCCCAGATACTGAAGCTGCTGTGGTGACGAGTTGGAATTGGGGCCGAAAGTCGATACAATTCCGGTGCGCTCGTTGTGATGAGAGGGTTGCGCCATACCTGACGTTTTCAGATATGGTAAGTGTAAAAGGTATTCTGACAGGCCAGGGCTCTATGGCTTATGATTCCTTTCTGTATGAGATTTCACACTTCCTGGAGAAAAAGGTCTGGTTCGACAAGGCAGAGCTGGCGAGGGAGAAGGCCCTCGCTGAGAACCCTTCGCTCTCTCATCATACCTTCTTCAACGACCATGATTGGAACTCAGAGGGAGACATGATAGTATCAGAGACTTCGCATGACAAAGCACGGGTCACGAGGTTGCAAAACCAGCTCGAGGCCGCTTATGGCAACGATCCTGAAGATTACGATGGCGAGGACTTTACCACCAGGTCTAGGAGGTCCGTGAGGCAGGAGCCTCAAAAGCGGACACGCCGAATATGCCGTCTGTGCCCTGAGGGCTTTGCTCCACGGGTATGTTTGCACTAAGTTGTGGGCTCTACCCTCCTCACTCACACGAGTTATTGGTAGCCAATGTACTTTGCTACCCTCAAGATCCACATAGAGCACATGTGAGTTTCCGAGTATATCTTGCCGATTACATCACCGCTTATGATCATGTGCCCGGCGTAGACATTGTAAAGGAGCTAATGTTGAAGAGGATACGGCGGCGTTCGTCCCGGGCCGGGACAGCCTCCCAGAAAACCCATGTGTTTTTGACGTGCCGTTTCTCTCTCTGTGACGCGGAATATATCACATTTTCTCCTACCCTTGCGGCACTAAACCGTTAATCCTCTGTGTTTGGGATGGGCAGACACAAGCTTCGGTGAACAGAAGGCCAAGGAGCTCCCTCTATGATGGGACCCCAACCTCTGCTGCGCCACGGTTGATGTAAAGGTGCAGACAGGCTTAGCGCGGTGATGGTCACCGCGACTAGTCGGAATTGCTAGCTCACGCCAAGGTTCAAGACTGGCACCCGATACCCCACGGCCGGCAGATGCAAGTGATCCCCATTCCAATAAGACTCTGGATCCACCGGCGGTCAGGAACCGGGGTAGCCTCAATCCTAGTGTAGAAATCCTGACAGCACGGCGGCGTATCTTGGCCTCATATCCGCGGTCCTGATCCTTAGCAAGCCTTTCTACACTATGGCATTACCGGTCGATGGATTAGGTCCAAAACGGTTGTCGGAGCTGTAGATTGAACCCAGACGGGGTCAGTAGCTTTGTGTTACTCTCGGATGTCCCTCCACTGGCATTCTCTGAGGGCTTTGTCTCATTCATGGCATCAGTATTTGGAATGGGCTGTTTAGAAACGTCATTATACGCACGTGGTTGTTGTAAAGTCTAGACTAACGGTGAGTTTTGGAATAACAAGTGTTGGATTGGTGATTGGGGGCGGGCTTCGCTGGATGAAATTCGTGGTACCATTGCAGCCAAACGTCAAGCCAGCAATCTCCTTTCAGTGAACCTCATGATCAGAGAGGCTACGAAATGATTATTTGCTCAGGGTCTGCTCCCTTGACGTCGCGGTGCCGACAGGTCTCACGGTTGGTCATTTCGAACCCAGCAAAACACTCCGTCGGTCCCGACATTGTCACTCGCCTTATATACTGTAGCCCGCCTCTTGATAGCTTCTGCAATCACATCGAAATGGTCTCGACTAGAAGTCAGAAAGGTCAAAGTACGAGCAATGCTATAACTCCCAAGGCGTCTCGCCCAGGTAAACTGCAATTGTCGAAAACAAAGCCGAATTCGAATATTCCTCGTTGACAAGCCTTTGCAGCGAAACCAAAGGGCCCTAAGATTAGCAATAACGCTCAACCACCCAGGAAACGTCTCAAAACTGCGAGCTCTGATGTGGAAGCCCCAGAACCAACGTCCGTCGGGGATAGTCCGGTTGAGCCCGCCAGCGCTCTGCAAAATCTGCTTTTGGGTCTCCCAGTC
>WSUB01000297.1:0-32242 GCA_019633425.1 Tulasnella sp. 424 | reverse complement strand
ACTGAAGAAATGCCAGCCGACCTCCTCACCAAGGCTCTCACTCGTCAAACTGTCGTGGACCTTCGAGAACGAATGGGACTCCATATGTAATTCCTCAGAGGCGCCTCGTCGAGGGGGTGTGTTGCACAGTGTCGTGCGTCTCCTCTTTACCTCTATCGTATTCGCTATATGCGATTTGGTATACTCTATTATCCTCATCATTTGTTGTGATTATTCTATGATGTTCGTGTCATGTTTGTGGCGTACTTGTACATGTTGTGAGATTGTTTGTTCCTACTACTATATATACTGGATGTACACGTATGTATAATTATCATCGACTCTTCGACTCCCTCTTCTCAGTGTGAGATACCCACAGTCGTCGGATTGCTGCGTTTAACACTAAAATCTTCAAACTGCGTGACCTAGGCCCCACCACATTCCTCCTCGGCGTACAGATCACCCGTGATCGTTCCACTCGAACCCTCCACTTATCCCAGCGTCAGTATGTGGTCGACCTCCTCGAACGCTTCGGAATGTCAGACTGCGCACCTGTCACCACCCCCATGGAACCCGGCCTAAAACTCACCAAGGATACGTGCCCTACAACCCAAGAGGAGATCAACGAAATGAGGAACATCCCCTATCTCAACGCTGTCGGTGCCCTCAACTACCTCGCCATTGCAACCCGCCCCGACATCTCCTACGCGGTTGGCAAACTCGCCCGTTTCAACTCTAACCCTGGCATGCAACACTGGAAAGCTGTCAAGCATCTCCTCCGATACCTCCAAGGAACCAAGGACATGAAACTCACCTACGCTCCCGATCCCAAAGTTGCCTCCATCTTCGAAACATACACCGACTCCGACTTTGCTGGAGACAAAGAGAACGGCAAGTCCACCAATGGATACATCGTCAAAGTCGGAACAGGCGCAGTATCATGGGCTAGCAAGCTTCAGGGGGTGATTGCCAAGTCGTCCACCGAGGCCGAATTCTACGGTGCCAGTTTTGCAGGAACAGAGATCAAGTGGCTTCGCAACCTTCTACAAGAACTAGGGTATTCCTTCCCCAAACCATCTCCTCTCTTTGTTGACAACCAATCAACCATTCAAGTGTTGAACGATGCCGTCCATCATTCGCGCATGAAACACATTCCAGTTGCTGAATTCTGGATTCGAGATGAGGTCTCCAAAGCCATGTCTATCTCTGTCCATTACTGTCCCACTGAAGAAATGCCAGCCAATCTCCTCACCAAGGCTCTCACTCGTCAAACTGTCGAGGACCTTCGAGAACGAATGGGGCTCCATATGTGATTCCTCAGAGGCACTTCGTCGAGGGGGTGTGTCGCACAGTGTTGTGCATCTCCTCTTTGCCTCTATCGTGCTTGCTACATACGATTTGGTATATGCCATCATTCTCATGATTTGTTGTAATTATACTGTGATGTTCGTGTCATGTTTGTGGCGTACTTGTACATGTTGTGAGATTGTTTGTTCCTACTACTATATATACTGGATGTACACGTACGTATAATTATCATCGACTCTTCGACTCCCCCTTCTCAGTGTGAGATACCCACAGTCGTCGGATTGCTGCGTTTAACATATACTGACTTATATTGCATCTTATATTACGATTTTCATGTACTTTACGTAGAAATACCCGTGAACGATGGCCTTTCTCTCCCCAACTGTACATTTAGAGCTTTTCCTGTCCAATACCGCCATTGATGCGGAGTACCATTCTGAATCAGTAGATATCATTATCTAGGCTCAATTGGATTATTTGATTAGCATGCTATAAATGTTAGCTTTGTATAAATGCAAAGAATTGAATGGGAAAACATTATACTACATTACTCTACACAGATATGCAGCTATTAAATGCAATAAATCACTACAGTAATGTATATATGCTATATACCAATTAGAGATAAATATGCAGATATGTGGTGCTATGCGGTGCTATGCTGCAATACATGCTATATAGCACTTTATAGCATTTTGTAGCAGTTTGTACCACTGACCCCTTTTCCTGATGGACTTCCCGAAAGACTGCGACTACCCCACCCCCCCCCCCCCAACATCCGTTCACATCCAAATGTGGCACGACACACCTCTGCCACCTTTGAAGAAGCTCATGGCGACGCTAGGTAAGGTTCTTGAGTGCGTTTTTAGTACGTTCGCTAATCGTCCTACCAAATTTAGGTAGCCCGACCTCCCAAACGACCGCCGGCCCCCTGGCCGTTTGTCAATCTCAAAATCAAGCCTGATCGCCACTTCTTTGATCCAAGGTCTTTGAGATATCCTAGGCAAGTGTTTCGAACAGTTTTCTAATACTTCTACTACCAAACGTAGCTAAATTCCGATCATCCCCTGCACTGATAGGCTTGCCAGCACCTCCAGGCCAAATGATATCCCGATTCCGGCGTAATGGATACTTCACAACACCCGCCTGACCTGCCCAGTCAAAATTAACAACCCTCAAATTCACGCACCGCTCTCCTCCACCCGACCAAACTGGAATATTGTCCCAGTTCACCTCCAACATGATGTTGTTTGGTCGCAAGTCGCCATGCACCACCTTTGCCCCATCCATCACCTTCAAAATACGGTTAATCTCGATCCGGATAGCATTGGAGTACTGAGGAGCCAACTCCTCATTCTTGAAAACTTCGAATAGCGTCACCCACCCGGGTTTAGTGATGGTAGGGGGAGGGAGAAACTCCATGATGTATGCAGTGGGAGCACTCTCCAAAGACCTCTGGCCATACAGCACGGGGGCCAATTGATTCTGTGCAAGTAGTCGATGGACTTCAACGCCGTACTTTTCAACGAGTTTGACCAGCTTCCCCTCGGATGAAGATTGCGGATCGCCGGTAGCAATGAAGAGGAGAGACCGGGAAAGGCTCCCCTCAAGGGGGGATAAAAATCTCAGACTTTGCTCGGTGTTCTCTTTGGTTGTGTATGTTGTATAAACCCGGGGCACACCTAGTCGAACGTCTCGCATGGCCGATTTCGACCGCATATATCGATATCGCGCCGCCATACCTCATCGTCTTTGTGGGCATTACAATTCAGCAGGAGTCCATGTGAACAATCTCTGTGGCCTAGCGTTCCTCTGCGTGAAGCCTAGCTTAAGTCTTCACCTTGCGTATTCAATCCTGTACCAGTTCTGCGATATCATTTTAAATCAGCCAGATGAACATCTTGTTTTTCGCTGTGTCGGGAGTTCCCCGTGACCCTATACTCCACAATTGTCCCAGGATTCCGATATCACAATTTAACCTCGATACCATATCCCACTCTTTGTATCTGGGCCCTTCCTCTATCACTTCCCTAGTAAACCTCGGTGTTGTAGAGGTTGATGCCAATGAGGTTGATTCCGGATCAACCAGTTCGGGACTTTCTTGGTTTAATTATTGAAGATGACACTGCGTAAAGTGGGGTTGGCTGTAGTCTAAGCCTTCGGGGCAACTCCTGTACCGGCAAACTTGGCGTCCATAGCCACCTTCACTTCAACGTAGACTTCGGGGATAGTCTGGTAATAAGCATTCAGCCAAGCCCAGGACGGATGATAAGAGCAAATGTACCTCCACAAGTTTCCCCTGTTCCCTGTACATGTCCACAACAGGCATGCTGGTCTCTTCGAATGTGCCTGTCGGGAGAATGATGAGAGGACCTAGCTCTACACAAATTGCTTCATTTTTTCTGAGGACTCTGCCAAGGCATGAACTTTCGTACCGTGACATTAGGATTGAACTAACCGATTATTGAATCCAAGTTCAGAAACGGGGTTTCGGCCGTAGATTGTAGGCCGAATCGAAATCTTTTAATTAAACGCTTATGGATGACTGTTTATGGGTTGCAGATACAACGGGTTTGGAGGAAAGGTCGATGCCGGAGAGACCCCTGCAAGCGCGGCTGTCCGAGAGAGCCTACAAGTCAGCAGACTGATGATCCAATGCTTCACCGGATTGAAATTTACAGAGGGGATGATTGGACTGGTGTGATCACAGAGTATCAACGTATCCCAATCGGTTACAACGTACCGCGACCTGCTGAATTATCTCCGTGCAGGTCGAGGAACCGCGCCCAAAGTGGTTTCGCATGCGCGGTCGGGCGTCATACTGTCCTGAATCATTAATAATGTCGCCGACATTCCGGGGGAGGATGGCCTCCGGTTCGTTCCATTTGACGAGATGTGGGCCGACGATAGGCTCTAGTTTCACCTGCTTGAACGAAGCGGGCCTTCATTGGTTGGGGAGACTTTGGAGAGCCTTCGGTTGAAGGGAACCTGAATTACGCTCCGCTCTTGAAATGGTGGTTCGGAGAAGTCAAAGGGAAGGATACAGATAGATAAAAGCTTTAGCGCTTCCGCACAGTTAGGAATGCTAGGTTTAACGTTGCTGCTGAATCTACATAGCTGCGTCTGGTCTTGTCGCCCGAGATATCTCCAAACCGACTGCCCCCGAATCGATAGAAAATGAACCGCGCAGCACGCAATCACTATAGACATTGGTTTAATCTCGCCAGGCCAAGCGAGAGATGTGTGGTGCGCTAACTGCGACAACTCCCTATCCGCGATGGACTTGCCCGAGACAGCGTCCATCGCCTTTTGCTGCTCTTCGGGACCACCGACATCGACAAAGGCATAACCCTTGCTCTTGCGAGGAGTACCCCATCGCCAGCGTACGACGCGAGCGGACTTAACTGTAACGCCAGCGCTTGTAAAGAACTCGGTGAGCTGAGCTTCGTCAACGCTGAAGGCGAGGTTGGCGACAAAGAGGACCGAAGTGGATGGTTCACCGGTCGGAGCTTCACCCCGAGGACGCCTAGGGGCTTTAGCCTTGCGATACCTCCTGGTGTGTTCGGCGGGAGCGTTGGCATCAGCACTTGCGTCTGCGGGAGCGACGGTGCCGTCGGCAGGAGCTTCGCCAGATGTTTCTTCGGCGTTGGAGGGTTTCTGTGGCAGAGAATGAGATCCAAAGCCAGACGTTGAACAATAGTATGAGCCCCAGAGCAGGACGAACCTTAGCCTTTCTCTTCTAACGGCAACAGAAATTCGGTTTAGTGCAAGCCATGCAGCCGGCGACTCGAGACTTACGTTGGACTTTTCCTTCTTCTTAGGCTTAGCCGCATCGGCCTGAGCGGCTCCGTCGGTGGCGGCGGCCGGAGTCTCGCCGTCGGCCTTGGGCTCTGTGGCTTCTCCAGGAATAGCTTTGGAACCCCTTGCTAAGGGGCTTACATCCGTGAGCCTACTCGAGTGGTTTAGCGCGTTCTACAATGACGGCACGACCGTTGAGCTCTTTCTTGTCAAGAGAAGCAATGGTCTTGTCTGTAGCATCCTCGGTGTTGAAGGTGACGAAGCCGTAACCAGCTGAGCGGTGGCCATGGAAGATGATCTGAGCAGGAGCGCTAACGGTGCAAGAGTCAATGACGCGAAGAGGTCACGAGATCTTGGCGCGGAATACGTACATATCAGCTGAGAACTCTTGGAAGAAGTCCACAAGCGCTGCCTCGTCCGTATTGCACGTAAGATTGCCAGCAAAGACCTGAGGAGTGAAGGTTGGTAAAAAAAAGTGATAAACGACGCGGAAAGGACGTGCCTTGAAGCCAGGCTCTACAGCTACAGCATTAACCTGGGCTGTTGCTTCGTTGGTAGCAAGGTCTGCGGCAGTGGTGGCAGCGGTCGACGTGATATGGGAGGGGATTCGTGCAAATGGCTTGATTGCTTCGACGTCGGCGGGAGCCACAACTGTCTCAGGGTTCCGATACCACTTCTTAATCTCGAAGACCCATATCCTACTCTTTGCATCTGGGCCCTTCCTCCTATCAGTTCCCTCCCCTTCGGCAACCGTCATGCGAGTAAATCTCGGTGTTATAGAGGTTGATGCCAATGAGGTTGATTCCGGATCAACCAGTTCGGGACTTTCTTGGTTTGATGTTGAGAGGACCCAACTCTACACAAATTGCTTCATTTTTTCTGAGGACTCTGCCAAGGCATGAGCCTTCATCCCGTGCCGTTAGAATTGAACTAACCGATTACTGAACCCAGGTTCTTCTTGGTCTCAAGAAACGGGGTTTTGGCTGTGGGTTGTAAGTCGAATGGAAATATTTTAATTAAACGCTTGTGGACGACTTTTCATGGGCTGCAGATACAACGGGTTTGGAGGAAAGGTCGATCCCGGAGAGACCCCTGCAAGCGCAGCTGTCCGAGAGCTACAAGTAAGCGGACTGACGATTGCCGAGTCGTTCGCCTGATTAAATCTTTCTCTGCAAACAACCTCCGTTCTCGTTCAAACTCGCTGCGCCCTCAAGGAGGAAGCAGGCATCTCTTCCAATCTAACGCACGCGGGGACTCTCTTGTTTACAGCCGCTTCAGATCCAAAGCTTCACCACATTGAAGTTTATAGAGGGGATGATTGGACTGGTGTGATCACAGAGTAATAACGTATTTGCAATCGGTTACAACGCATCGCGACCTGCTGAATCATCTCCGTGCAGGTCCGAGGAAATGCGCCCAGAGTGGTTTCGTGTTCCTTCATATGCTCGGTCGGGCGTCATACCGTCCTCGATCATTAATGATGTCGCCGACATTCCGGGGGAGGACGGCCTCCGGTTCGTTCCGTTTGACAAGATGTGGGCCGATGATAGGCTCTGGTTTCACCTGCTTGTTACGAAGCGGACCTTTATTGGTCGGGTAGACTTTGGCGAGCCTTCGGTTGAAGGGGACTTGAATTCCGCTCCACTCTTGAAATGGTGGTTTGGAGAAGTCGAAGGGAAGGATTGAGATAGATAAAATCTTCAGCGTTACCTTACAGTTAGGAATGCCATGCAAGTTTGACATCGCTGCTGAATCTACATAGCGTTTGGTCTTGTCGCCCGAGATACACGACGATATCAACCCTGAAGACGATTGGAAATGAACGGTGGGGCACGCAATTGCTATAGACACTGGTTGAATCCCGCCAGGCGAGAGATTTGATTCAAGTACGGAGTGAGGGGTTGACATCAAGAATCAAATCTGAGACATAAGGGACGTGACAAGACATATTTTTATGGGACGTGATAACTAAGCGACCGCGACGACGGGCTCGACTTGATCGGCGGCGGCGGGAGCGGCGTCCTCGCCTTCTTTAGCGTCTTCGCCTCTGTGGGGCGCGTTGACTGCGACCTTGACCGTTACCTCCCTATCCGCGATGGTCTTGCCCGAGACAGCGTCCATCGCCTTTTGTTGCTCTTCGGGACCACCGACATCGACAAAGGCATAACCCTTGCTCTTGCGAGGAGTACCCCATCGCCAGCGTACGACACGAGCGGACTTGACTGTGACGCCAGCGCTTGTAAAGAACTCGGTGAGCTGAGCTTCGTCGACGCTGAACGCGAGGTTGGCGACAAAGAGGACCGAAGTGGACGGTTCACCGGTCGGAGCTTCACCCCGAGGACGCCTAGGGGCTTTAGCCTTGCGATACCTCCTGGTGCGTTCGGCGGGAGCGTTGGCATCAGCGCTTGCGTCTGCGGGAGCGGCGGTGCCGTCGGCAGGAGCTTCGCCATCCTCGGCGTTGGAGGGTTTCTGTGGCAGAGAATGAGATCCGAGGTCAGACGTTGAACAACAATATGAGCCCCAGAGCAGGACGAACCTTGGCCTTTCTCTTCTAACGGTAACATGAATTCGGTTTAGTGCAAGCCATGCAGTCGGGCGACTCGAGACTTACGTTGGACTTTTTCTTCTTCTTAGGCTTGGCCGCATCCTGAGCGGCTCCGTCGGTGGCGGCGGCCGGAGTCTCGCCGTCGGCCTTGGGCTCTGTGGCTTCTCCAGGAACAGCCTTGGAACCCCTTCTCCCCGCAAACTTTCTCTTGCTCCTCCTCTCTGCGCGATCTCCTCCCTTGGCCTCGAGTGGTTTAGCGCGTTCTACAATGACGGCACGACCGTTGAGCTCTTTCTTGTCAAGAGAAGCAATGGCCTTGTCTGCAGCATCCTCGGTGTTGAAGGTGACGAAGCCGTAACCAGCTGAGCGGTGGCCATGGAAGATGATCTGGGCAGAAGCGCTAACGGTGCAAGAGTCAATGACGCGAAGAGGTCACGAGATCTTGGCGCGGAATACGTACATATCAGCTGAGAACTCTTGGAAAAAGTCCTTCAGCGCTGCCTCGTCCGTATTGTACGTAAGATTGCCAGCAAAGACCTGAGGAGGGGGAGAAAAAGGTTGGTAAAAAAGAAAATGGGTGCACGTCGCGAAAAGGACATGCCTTGAAGCCAGGTTCTGCAGCTACAGCATTAACTTGGACCACTGCTTCGTTGGCAGCAAGGTCTGTGGCATTGGTGGCGTCGGCAGACATGATATGGGTGGGGATTCGTGCAAATTGCTTGATTGCTTTGACTAACTAATCCGTCGGACGAGGGGAACAGGGGCCGGGGGCTTGGGAACGTTGAAGAGTTTTGTGGTTGGCGATGGACTGCTTTTGGCTCTCTCTGAGGGTGGTTGAAAGCTGGCAAGTAAAAAAAGGACTGAGCCTTTTGATTCAGACCACCGCCACTACGGCGGAGTTACGAAAACGCGGGACCTGGGGTAACGCCGTAAAATCCGACACATCTTTTTTACCTCAGAGTGCTTCTTCCGAGAGGACGTACAGAGAGACGTACAGTAGTAATTATAAACGTCTCCGGCGAGACAAAGACGGCATCCTGGTGCCGTTGGACTGCGACGAAATTGCTGCGGTTGTTAGAGAAGAAGCCGGTGCAAGGCAAGGGTCCGGCGACGTTGGGAGGGACGTGCCTTGGTTGTTTTTCCGTTCCTGACCGGAATAATGAGTAACCACGCAGAACACAGCGCTTGGTCTCTTGGGAGGATTCGTTCAAGCGTCGCTTCATCCGACGTGGACCGCTGTCTTATTCTCAGTATCTTGGCGGGTGATGCAGGCTGTGGCTGATAATGCGGAATTGGGCCATATCCCGGCAAGCGCGCGGCAAGGCTCTGGCGCGAGGTGATACGGGAGATGGAATTACGAGAAAAGGAACGTGCCAAGGTGGAGACAGGCTGGGGTTGGGCAACCAAGAAGATGAGAAAAAAGGGATCAAGAAACACAATGTGGCGTTTCTGCCACTCCATCAAACAATGGCAAACGACAGCCCGCCCTCCTTGAAACGAAGCCAACTCTCATCCGGATTTTAACCAAACTTGCTCCTTCTTCCCTCCCTCCCTACATAGTCTCTCTCTCCCTCCCGGTGCTCCAGTCAGTACCCAGACAGTCCTTTCTCCCCACCACTCTCGTTAGTCCACACTCACTCCCAAAAATGGCCGTCTTCTCTCGCATCGTCATCCTCGCCGCTTGCGTCGTTTCATCCGCTCTTTTCGTCGATGCCAACACTGAAAACGTCAATGCTGGCGGGCAGGTTACCGCTAGGCATCTCAAGCACCCCCAGCCCCGCGCCCACCATGCTCACGTAGCCCACGCTCACGCTGCCCGCTCCAACAGCAAGCGCAGCGGTGACAAGAAGCGTGCCTGTGCCGCCAAGACCGACGACCCCCTCAAGAACATCGCCCATACCACTACCACCACCCACCACACTACCACCACCAAGCTCTCTACCACCACCCACCACACCACCACCACCTCCAAGCACACTACCACGACTTCCAAGGCCGCTGTGTCCACCAAGCCTGCCTCCACCGGTGGCAAGGCCGGTCTGGCTTGGAACGATGGCAACGTGCCCTTCATGAAGAACTTGCTCACCACCGGCAAAGTTACTTGGTGCGTCGTATCCTTCTGTTCCATCCCTCAGTCCCTTTGCTCATTCCACATTATTCAGGTGCTACACTTGGAGCCCCTGGACTCCTGGAGGCGGCTGCGAGTTCGTTCCCATGCTTTGGAGTGGCAAGCAAATTAGTGATTGGAATAAGAACATCGCTGGAAAGTCTTTCAAGAATGTTTTGGCATTCAACGAGTAAGATGAATCAGTCCAAGCATTATTCCGTTCAAAGCCTAACCAACTCGACCTTGTAGACCCGAGATTAGCGGCCAGTCCGAGATGTCGGTTGGCGAAGCTGTTAGCCTGTGGAAGCAGTACATCAAGCCCATGGACGCTCGTCACGGTGCCCCGGCCGTCACCACGTCTCCAAAGGGTCTCGCCTGGATCAAAAGTTTCCTGGACCAGTGTGATAACTGCGGCGCCGTGCGTCATCTTCTCCGTCTTTCTATGCGTTTGTTACTAATCACGAACAATATTCTCTAGATCGATTTCTTGTGCTTCCACTACTACGGCATGGACCCCGACGATTTCATCTCGACAATCGAAAACATTCACAAGACGTACCCTGGCTACAAAATCTGGATCACCGAATGGGCTTGCCAGAACTACGGCTCCAACCAGGACCAGCAATGCTCCCTCAGCACAATCAAGAGCTTCCTGGCGAAGACCCAGGGCTGGTTGGATGGTACCTCTTACGTCGAACGTTATGCTTGGTTCGGCGCCCTCACCGAGTTCCCCGGCAACTTCAACACCCAGAACAGGTTGATCAGCTCAAGCGGCGCCATCACCCCTCTCGGCTCGCAGTACATTGCCTGGTAGACGCGTTATCTTTGATACGGACTCGCATTGAAGATGGAACCGTCGCCGGTCGACAACCTGTGTGCCTCGACTCATATACCCTCCCTCGTCTTTGCATATCCTCTACTTTTCCATCCTTCGCCCTGCAACAGACTTTTCATCGTCCCTGTCACGACTTGAATCCATTCTTCATAGTCTGTTGTTTATTTTTAATTCAATGCACTTCCTGTGTTGGTCCCAGCTCGAGAGGTGTGCAGAACAAACCAGTGTTCATTGAGACTAGAATACCACCAGAGACCAACGCGTATGTATGTATGAGAACGAAAGGGACACCACAAGACTGGGTGGCGTCGCCGAGTAGATGAGTTTGCAAAAAATCAAAGTCCAAATCCAGGTCTGTGAGGGAGAATACGACGTGATGCTTCTTTCTGCCGAGTGTAATATTACGAGTCTGGAGAGGGTATGATGGGGGGTATCTGACCATTCCGACGCCTGAGTAAACGCGCCGAAATAAAAAGCGGCTAGAATGGCTCACCAAAAACGACAAAGATCCTGATGATCATGCCTTAGTAGCCAGCTTTGACAGATCAGCCTTGGATATGTACAAATTCCATTTCTTGTGGATGTCTAGTCCAACAAGGTACTTGGCATTCGCAACCTCCCACTCCTTAAATCTACGATGACGATGGCAGAGAGTGAGTAAATGCCGTCATCGCCTCGCGGCTGGAGTGAGTGAGCTCACCGATCCACAGCACGATGCTGAGAAGATACAATCGGCTGTCCAGGAAGCAAAATTTGGCCGATGGGCACCCCGACGTTCTCCTTTTGCGTGTCCAGAGATGCGTCCGACGTTGCAGGAGTGGACGCCGAAGAGGAACCAGCGGAGCTGCTAGACCCGCCGTTGGAAGCGGTGACAGTGGGGCGAGCAGGAGGGCGGTTGGGCTGGTCACCATCAGAAGAAAGAGATGCAATAGAATCAAGGCTGTCGTCGGAGGCGCGAGTGACATTTCGAGGACGGGCCATGGGGTCGTTGGAAGAGGTCATTGTTGGAATGGAGTAGTGGGAGGGAGAGAGAGGATGTGAAACGGAGGAGATGATAAACCTTTGTATTTATAGAGGTAAATTTGAGACGATATGGCCAAGGAGAAGACTCCTTTGATCAGGCACAGCACACCAACGGGGAAAACTGATGGGCCAATGGTTCCAACGTCGAATACGTCATCGTCTCCCACCCTCCGAGCAACGACATACAATAAAACGACAATCCACAAAACCAATAAAAAAACAAATAACAAATAACAAATATGTTCCTCGAGTTGGGCTGATACGAAGAAAATCAATTTATTCCATAAAAGGCAACTCTTAACTTTTACTTGGGGCCCTTATGACGAGCACTCCCACTCTCGTTTCACTTTAAGCTCGCACACGCTTTGCACATCATACCGAGGTCATCGGCCTTACACCCCCACGTCACTCATTTATCCTTGTTCTCCGTAAGCGTCTTTTATTGCAGCCGAAGCTGATCGGCGTCACGGCGATCTTGACGGCGGGGACCAAGCCGCGTGCAATCGAAATGCCGGGAATCGGTCCATCATCCCATCAATCATGTGCCTCCTCGCTTTCCCCTGGACATAATTCATCCATCTCCTTCTGGTCAATGTACTGTGCTCCACACCAAAAGCAATAAAAGTACTCCTGTCGAAGGTGCTGTAATGTAAAGCGTAAACGGTCCTGGACCTGCATGGGTAAAAAGCCATAACATGAATCGTCAGCACAATGATGAGACGTGAGAATCCCGCGGTAATCGCTCTCGGCCTCGCTCTCTGTAGGTATTGGAGCTGTAGCAAGGCCTCTGAGCCAAGAGCCATGTCCTTCGCGCAACGACGAGGCAAACGCGCTGACGAGGCGAGATGAAACGTCATGATGGACGCCTCGTTCCTCTTTCGGAGGAGATATCCCCCATTCCTACTCGTCCTTATTGGAGAAAAAGAGGGACGTCATAAGAGCCTCACCGATAAGAGCAGCCAATCTTTTGTGTCCTGGACCGTATCAACGTCAAAGTCCATTGCCTGGTCTGAAACAACCTCAGATGGAGCGGTAGCGATGCCAGGTAACCGGTCGTCATCTGCCTCGGCTCCATAATCTGCTCCATCTGTCAAAGGTCGGAGCGCATCCAGTCGCATTTGGGCCCGGAGTTGGGTAGCCTCGCTCTTGGTGCCTGTTTGAGCCGTTGCTGCCAGTCGGACAAGCTCACCATCGCCCTCCTCCTCTAGTCGGAGTTGCATGGCTTCGGGAATTGTTTCTGAATCTGCAGGATCAATCCACAGAATATTGAACTGGATAACATAAGTTGCTTGAACAGGGGATGACATGACAGTCTGGGCTTACTGAGACCCCCCGCTTGTCGTCGAGCTCAGCCAACGTTTTCCTCGCTTTGGAGAGCCTCCCAAGGTCCCGTTTTTGATCAAATTCTAAGCGAGCCCGGTTTCGGTAATCAACTTGTGACTGGACCTCATCTTGTGTCACAGGAGCAAGGCCGTTTGGGTCGATATTGGGCGGTTGGGACGAGGGAGCCACCGCAAAGATACGACGACCAGAACCAAGACCCTGCCGACCTGGGCGACAAGTGACCTGAGAGCGCGCTCAAGATTGGCAAAGGACTTTCATACCTGCCCACATTGTCAATGGTATTGGTTCGACCAGATGGTTTGCTCCGCGATTCTCCGATGCAGTTGCAGTGAAGTCTTCCTTTGGCTCGGTGGGCGGTAATCCATCAGTCCTACCGAGACTCTGCCCTTCTTTATACCCCATTTTAAGCATCATCGCGAGTGCTTTATTCTTCGTTTGGTCAGGCTCTCCGACCTCGGGCGAGGACGTATCCTGGTCACTCTCGCTCAGTTTTATCCTCTTCCTCGCCCTGTCCTCTTCCTCTCTTGCTCTCTCGAATAAACTTTTGCTCAATCCCTCTCTTCTCGACTCTTCTTCGATCTCTCTCCTACTTCGGGTTCGGTGCGTGAGGTTCTTTTGTTCGGAAACGCGCTTGACTTCCCGTCGACGTTCGTGATAAGTTCGAGGCTTGCCCGAAGATGATTGCTCCAGCTGGGCGAGGAACTTGTCGGAGAGATAATCCTCTTCATCTGACATGACGGGGCTCGTACGAGTAGGTGGTGGGAGGAACGGAGACGTCGGTCGTTTGTTTCTTTGTCACACTCTTCCCCCTGATGACGCCTTCGGATGACGCCTTCCCATGCGGCACTGTTGGTAACACGCCGCGTTGTTCTTTCTACGTTCAAGCTTTTTCTGTGCACTATCTCTCGCCTCAGCCTAACTATGACAGTCGCATTGGATCTTATCGCTGGAAGCGTTGCAGGTGCAGCCCAAGTCATTGTTGGTCAACCTCTGGACACGTGAGTTCCGTCAGCTCCTCCACCCGTGGGCCCAGAGCTGATTCTAATTGCACTGCCAGTATCAAAACAAGGGCACAGATCGCACCTAGTACGTCCTTCCATCTGCACGCATTTTTGAAGGCCCCATGGCTTACCTTTCCTGTACCTCTTGACAGAGGGCATGTTTGTAAGCTGGGTGATGTTCATGCTCCGTTACATACTTTGACATGACACAGAAAGGAAATTGGGACATATTTGCTCAAACAATCCGGAAAGAGGGTATACTTGCCCTGTACAAAGGTGGCTACTCAACGACTGTTCCACGTTGCGACGTTAGCTGACGACCGTTCTTTCAAAGGCATGCTCAGCCCCTTGCTCGGCATAGCAGGGGTGAATTCACTTCTTTTTGCATCATACGCCATCTCCAAGCGTGTTGTGTCACCATTCCCAGAAAAATCTCTCAAAGAAATTGCGCTAGCTGGTGGGATGGCTGGGGCTGCCAACGCTATTCTTGCCAGTCCGGGTAGGCAAAATCCGTCGCTCGAGTAAATCAATACAGTAACGAGAAACATTTCTATTTCACAGTGGAAATGTTTAAGGTCCGAATGCAAGGTCAATATGGCGCGGCGGGAGATCAACGTTTACGGGCGGTCTTTGCCGAAGTTGCCAAAGATGGCTTTAGGAAGGGGATTATGAGAGGGTATTGGGTAAGAATTTTCTTGCCACATCATATTCAATGCGATTAAACAATTCGTCAGGTCACCGTTGCACGAGAGATACCTGCATATTCAGCCTTCTATGCCGGCTTCGAATATCAAAAGCGCCGGTGGTTAGCAGCACACCCAGACCAATCGATCCCTGTCTATGCATTGGTTGGCAGTGGATCTTTCGGCGGAATCTGCTATTGGCTTGCCTGCTACCCTCTAGGTAAGTGAATTGACATTGATTCCGGTTTTGCAGTGTTGTGAGCATGGTCTCTGGATGTTTAGATGTGATTAAGAGCCGGGTTCAACTCGCCAAGACCCCACCTAGTGGCGTCAACTACATCGCAAACGAGTTTAGGACCATTGTCTCAAATCAGGGCTTGTGAGGTGACTTCGCTTCCAAGTAGAGTTCGAGGCTGACCGACCTTTCCAGCAAGGGCCTTTTCAAAGGGCTCACACCATCATTGCTAAGAAGGTAAGGACTAAGCATTCGCAGGGGGAGCGCTGCTTATATCTCAATTACCCTTCCCTAGCATACCTGCAGCTGGGGCCACGTTCGCCATGTTTGAGTTATCTCATGGTAAGACCTCGTCTCCCCGACTATCCTAGGATATCTCACAAATCTCTCGCCCAGACTACCTGTCCAAATATACCAAGCTATAACGCCATTTACCAATTGCCTGAAGGAGATCGCATTAAGGACTATTTATAAACATAGTATACAGAGGAAAATATCCGGATCCTGTTATACCTGCTCCAGCCGTAGGGTTTCCACTGATTGGCTAGGTTCACACCCGACGGGATTGAACGGTGCCCGGGTTACAGCTTCATTTGGGACGGAGGGATCCAGCGAAAGACCCTCATCATCCCCACCTTCAGTGCTTGTATCTTCCCAAACGCCAGCCTCGTCGGAAGATATTTCATCTCCTGCGGCCGTACTGCTTGGGCTGGTCTCGCGTTCTTCTCTTTCTTCTTGCGATGCACTTGACTCCTTGCCCTTCGCTGATCCCGAGGGGAATGGAATTACGTGCCCTTGGAAAGGCAAAGTTCGCTGAACTCGAGGAGTGCCGCCTTCGTCCTCTTCCTCCCCCAAGTCAATTTGAAATCTTCGCCGCGACGGCTCGGTTGCTTTGACCTCGTGTAGGTGAGGTGCGATCTTCCTGGGAGACGAATGCCGGAGTTGAATGGGTAGCGATGGGGATGATATCACTCTTTGTCGAGCATGACGATTGAGGCGGGTGAGGCTGGCGTGCTGGGCGTGCGCTTGTGATGGCGGGAAGCGGTAAGAGGTTGACCCACCGCTGTCATCCAAGGCCGCTGGCATCGCAAAGGGGTCTCCAACAGACGGTCTTTTGGCGTGAAATGAAATCTGCGACCTCGGAGACTTGGGCGCTAAACCAGAATACCTTCTCGGTGGCCGACCTAGATCCTGCGACTCCTTGTGCCCCCGCCCCCGAGCCCAATCGCTGCTCCGGACGGTGCTTCCCACAACGGCCTGAGGTGCAAAGTTTTGATCGCGTGAGCCACGCGTAAGGCCCATAAATATGAAGGCACAGATCAGCAGGCACAGCTGAAGAAACCCAAGCCGTTTCTCCAGTGCAACCTCCCTCGCAAGAGTTTGTACATCGGTGGCGAGTTTGCGAATTTCAGAATCACTCTCTCGTCGCTGCCTTTCTATCTCGAGTATCGCTCGTTCGAATAATCGTTGCTGACGCTTTCCCTAGGACCAACGTAATCAGACTGGCTCTCAATCGTAGCGGCGGGAAAGTAGCCATACCAGTTCTTCCAGACGACCCACATCCTCTTCCAGCTTCCTAACAACGTCTCTTATGGAGCGTGTCTGTTCTTCTACATAACGGATGCCGAGAGTGCTGTTCATCTCTAAGACGTGTAGTTTATTCATAATCGTCCGATAGATCGATTCGCCTCCACCAGTATGAAAGCCGGGCGTTGATGCGCTGACAATAGCCGACGATGGTGATGAGTTTGAGGCGGCGGAGGATGCGGTTGATGAAGAATAGGATGAAGTGATGGATGAAAGTCGCGCCGGAGGGGTGTCGTCGGCCGAAGGGACGACAGTAGAGGTGGTTGAGCTTGAAGAACTACCAGAACCGACTCGATCACCAGCGGTAGCATCTTGAGCTGAAGGGTAGGTCTGTCCACCGGAAGAGTATACTAGTTTTCGGCTAGCGTCCAGCAGGAGGGTGTGCGGGCGGTTCATTGGACCTACAACCTTTTCAGATCTGCTTTCTTCAACCGAGTGGATCACGTCCGACCTGGAATCAGGGACTTCGGTAGGAGAGGGGACCGCACGAGTCAATGAATGGGCAGGTTGAGTAGGATCTCCGGCAACGCCATCGGTGCGGGACATGAGAGTGGGAGTCGGAACACGTTGAGATGACGAGGATGAAGCTACGTTCGGTATGAAAAGCTGAGATTCGGGATCTAAAGCTGGTGTCGAGGGAATGTCTTGTGTTTGTGTGGTTATGGACGCGACGGCTTCCTCCACTTGGTTGGTATGTGCCTCCATTGCAGCCTCCTTATCCGTTTGCCATCCTACCCATTTATAGTCTTCCATGTGCGTCAAGCCGTACACGCGCAGGAGACTGACGGGGCAGTAGTATTCGTTGCCGTAGTGTGAGAGAAAGTCGATTCGGATGTAACGCCAAAACTTTTGACGACCTTGCTGTGGATGGAAAGACTAGGTCCAGAGAATTTAGAGTCACGGCTCGCGCTATACAGTTCGAATCCTCCACACACCTGTACAGCTCGGATGTTTTTGGCGCGATAGGTCCCAGCGTCGACCCAACTGAGGGGATCGCCGGGTGCATTCTCGGCTAAGCTAATCTTTACGTCTTTGAAAACGCCGGAGAAAAATTCGTAGTTTGCCACTTGGACCGTGTCGATACGGATATCATCGCAAAGTTCCACCACGACAAACTTGTGCTTCGAATTGCAGGGACTGAGCATGTAGCGGTCCTTTTTGCTTGACAGAATGGCTG
The DNA here is from genome assembly GCA_019633425.1 of Tulasnella sp. 424. Lineage (NCBI taxonomy): Eukaryota > Fungi > Basidiomycota > Agaricomycetes > Cantharellales > Tulasnellaceae > Tulasnella > Tulasnella sp. 424. The sequence continues at coordinate 14,620 of WSUB01000297.1, read as the reverse complement.
AGGGTGATTTGCCTCCCTTGTGAGACGAATGAATCCGCGCAGTGCAATCCTGGGACGCATAATTAAACCTGTCTGTCAACGGGACGCGAACTCGCTCGTTGTTTTCCCCTTGAACAAGACTCCCTCTAGAGTTATCCTCTCCGGACGATTGGGAGCCATCGAGGAAGGACGACGCCGCCGCACGTTCGTCCTCGTCGTTGGTCGACTTGTTTGGGTGCTGCGCTGCGTTGTCGGTATCCGAGTGAAGCTTGTGCAGAGACTCCGCAGCGATCTGGCGTGCAGCCTTCCATTCCTCAAAGCTGAGGATTTCAGGGGTTGGATCGGTGATGCTAGCCTTTGGAGAAAGACTGCATACTGGAGGACCGTCGAGTCTGAGGTGGTAGAAGGGATCGTAGTAGCATAAGAGGTCGTGAGAGGGGGTAGAGGTAGAGTCTGTTTGGAATGTGTTGGTTGAACGTGCGACGAGGTGCAGGAGGGAGAGGAATTGCAGCGACTTCATGAGATCGTACCGGCCAGCGGCTTGTTGCCTCAGAGCTCAGCGTTGGCTGGTGTCTGGAGAATGGGACCAGCTCGGGACACTGGAATGGCTTAAGGAGTCCTTGGAGGACCTTTGGTGTCGCTGTTCCACGTCTTGTCGAAGAACGTCGAAGATGTCGTGGTGAAAGGTTTGGACGTGGGCTGCTCGCCGAAATGCCGGTAGTTTGTTTGTTAGCGGCGCCACACACTCCTCACCACTGAACCACAAAGTCTGGGTGGTTCATATAAAGGTAATAAGATCAGCTTTTGCCAGAATACCTGACACTATTGTTTAAAAGAAGGGATTTACTTTGGAGCCATCGTCAACACTGCGGCTCAACTCGCTACGACCCGGCAATTACACGGCAATCTAAATCCTCGGTTGACAAGAGGGGCTCAAAGTTGACTCCCAACTCTTTCACCTACATTCCGATGCCAGACTCTTCACTCTACCTCTGCATCGACTGTGGCGGCAGTAAAACTGCTGCCGCCATTGCAGACACGAACGGTCAGATCCTCTCTCGTGGATTTGGAGGTGGCGCAAATTACAACGACGCAGGCCAAGCAAAGTTCATCCAAGCCATCTCTAAAGCAACTCAGGAAGCTTTGTCCGCTATACCAGGGTGTGAGAGGTTCGGTATTCCTCTATCAGAGCCCGTCTTTGCTGCCGTGTGGATCGGCGCTTCGGGTATCGACAGGAAGCAGGACATCTCGGATGTGACGCCCCTCGTCTCGAACCTCTTATACACCGAGGCAGGGCCACGGTTGAGTATTACAAACGATACACACCTTCTCGCATCGCCTCTAGCTTCGTACCCCGAGGCTGACACCGCTATCGCAGTCATCGCGGGCACAGGGTCCAACGTTTCTGCATTTCGAAGGGGGACGAACAGTGGACTGCTCGAGGAATTAGGGCGCTGCGGAGGATGGGGTTGGATTCTAGGGGACGAAGGAAGTGGATTTCATGTCGGGAAAGAAACGCTGCGGACGTTGCTGGCCTCCAGTGACCGCCTATCGGTTACGGGGAACTCATCTCCGGACCAGCCGGGAGCTTCAAAGGTCCAAGAAAAGGTGTTCCAGTACTTTGGGATATCCACGGCGTACGACCTCTTCAGCGTCGTGTACGCCGCCGAACCGACGATGTCAATCGCTGGATGGACCCCGGAGCCCGCTTATCTTGGTCTGGAACGCAAACATCGCATTGCGTCTCTCGCACCTCTAGTGTTTGCACTAGCATTCGACGACCACGACGAGTGTGCGCTTGCAATACTCAGGACTACTGCACATGCTCTGGCAGACCAAATTCGGAGCGTGATGGCGGCGCCTTCCAGTGACGAGGAGCGTCGAATTGCTCCCTCGCGAACGATCCTTTGCTTTGGAGGATCTCTTGTTGGAGTGAAGGAATATCGTCAACTGATCATAGACGATCTCGGAGTGGATGGAATAGTATTCGCCGGGGCGGAGTTTGTCGATGACGTGACTACGTGTGGGGCGGCCAGTTTAGCACGGGTCTATGTGTAACGGATTAATGAAAACTTTGGACATCAGACCCCACAGGCCACAAGACAGCATTCAATGTTTAACGAAATTTGTGTGATTGTATGGCATTAAATGCGAATAATTACTTAATTATAGGTACTTGTCCATGAAGTTCCGGGACATTTCGACACCAACCTGCCAAAATGGAACCGTGTGGTCAGTAGACGTCCTGACAGAGAAGTCAAAAGTACATACGAAGGTAGCAGCATTTGCAGGGAACGCCTAGATAGGTTGGTGTGTTAGCCTTGATCGCCCAGAAATTCAATCTCCCCAAACAGTATCTTACCCGCGCCATAGCCGGTCCAAAGCCTTTCCAAAGAGCTTTTACACCATCCTTTGCGATCGTCTTACGAGCGCAGTCGATAAAGCCATTATAAGTGCCTTGGGGTGCGGATTGGATGCGTGATTTGAGGACCTATCGGGGCAAACGATTCATCAGCTGAGCGGGTCACCCGGCGTGGATGGTGTGGCTCACGTCAGGGGGGATGGCGATACTCCACATAGCAATGCCAGCGGCACCACCAGCCATGATGATTGCACCGAGGTTGAGCTGCGAGGATGGTTGATCTTTGGGTGTCAGGGCCTTCTTTGCAAGTTCGTATGCGACAAAGTAGCTGGTGGGGGGTTGTTCGTGAGATCTAAATGGTACGGAGAGAGAGTTGGGTAGTCTTACGCAGCGCTTCCCGGACCATCTCTAGCCAACGTAGCTCCTGAGCCCCTGAAAATGCTTCTGAGACCGCCTTCTTTGTAAAGACCACGTACTGCGTCCAGAGGGCCTTTGAAATTGGTTCCGTCGGGTCTGCCCTGGCCCTGGACTTGCAAAACGACTTTGATGCGTTCAGCAGGTGCGGCAACGAGAGTTGTGGGGACAGCACTGAAGAAGCCAGCAAATGCAAGTTCTGCCGTGGATAACGCGTTGGACTGCCTATCGGGGGTTGCCCAATAAACGAGTTTCTTTCCTAGGTCATACGACTGGAAAACGGGAGAACAAGTCAGTTGGGGGGTTTGAGAGAATTAGGGGTTTGTGGATACTGACCCAGAAAGAGAGGGCAAAAATAGGCGTTACGCCAACCAAAGGCGGACCCATGCCCCGATACATGCTAGAAGTGGAGGCCTGAATGTGAATATTGATATGAGAAGAGTGGTAATGGGAGGACTTGCCCTCTTAAGCCGTCTCTTGCGAGGGTCTGCTTGACGACATCCACAGCGCCGGTGTATGTGCCCGCTGGTGCAGTTTGCATGCGAGTCTTTGTAAGGTCGAATGGATGACCTATATGAGGATGCGAAATACATGGTTAGATCTATAATGTTATCAGGAGGAGAGAGGGAGGGAAAGGACGGGATGTTGGAGTTTGAACCGATGTGACTGACCGACCAAGACAGCAGCTACGCCGCCAACACCTCCTGAGGTGAACGACTTGAAGTTGCTTGTTGTCTCCTTCTTTGGTTGTGTCATTTCTACGTCCTTTGCGATTGCGATGTCTTGTGCCTCTGCGGAATCTGACATGCTGGGAGTTTTTGTGTTTACCTAATGAGTGCGGTGACGTCGAACGTTGTTGACACGGACGGAGGAGACAACAGCAGAGCTGGCGGCGAGCGGGGCGTACGAGCGGGCTTGGAGAGAACGCAGAGATGGGTGCAAAGGTTGTGCTTTATATATAGTTTATTAGATTCTTTGGCAGTAACCGGGAACCGATCGAAAAGGGGGTACACGTGAATTCAACGCTATCCCGACCCTCTCCGCCGCAATGTTCAATTTCATCACGTGCACTGCCCATTTCAGGATGAACTATCGGAACATGACGGACACTCTTCAACACACACAAGAAGACATCCCAGCCAAGGTTAACACGATCAGATCGGAGACAGCAGCTTTCAAGGGGCCCCGCATTCCTCCGACAGTCTCCCATGACGAACGACTGACGAGCGTCGTTGGTTGGAGGCCGCCACGCAACAAAATTAGTCCAAGTTCAGGCTCTTTCGGGGTATCGAAAACCGAGAAGCCCCTGACATCCTGCAGCCACCAGCCTGGCCCTTCTACGTAGCCTACTGAAGCGTTCCAATCTTTGCTTGGTCGGGACTATAGACGAGACCTCAATCATCACGCTGCGGAGAGTGGTATCAGTCTTCGGGGGGTCCATGCTTCAAGGCACCAAGGATCGTCAGGCGAATCAAAATTCCGCTTCGGGGATTTCTCTATCTCCGTTACCGGACTCCCAAAGCGAGACCACATCTCAAAAACAACAACCAGCATCCAGCTTTGTCGCCATCTCGGAGGCCGGAGAAAATCCCTATCTAACCATTTTCTTCTTATTATTTCATCATCATTATTTCCTGTGTGATCACAACTTTCCACGCAATTATCTGACGACAAACACCACCACCACCACCACCCCATCCGCATCTCAAAAAACATCTATGCCATGACCTTGCAGCAATCCTCAACGGACGATCCGACTAGTTTCCCCACAGACGACCCTGTACGCAGCGTGAACCAAGTTCCCCCCAACACTTCAGCTTCTCCTCCAACGACAACTGAACACTTCCAAGATTACTTCGCCTTTCGGACCCCAGACACACCACCATTCGCCTATTTTCAGCCTGTTCCTACTCCAACAACTGCTTCCACAGATCAGTCATCCTCAGTCGCCACTCCGTCTTCCACTCGCCAGTCACGCCCCTTCGGACAACCATTCTCCTCAACAGCCCCACCACGCAATGACCCAAACTATGGCTCTCCTCCCGAAACATCCAGATCAGCCGCTCTATCAACGGCTTCCTCAGCACCCTTCTTTGCTTTCCGTCCTCCTTCTGAACCGGATCCAGCACGTCTATCCTGGTCTAGAGGCCATCCTCAAACAAGGATCTTGTCCCCGGACTCCACTACGCCAAACACGGGTCTAGAGACGCACTGGGAGCACCTGTCTCCTCCTTCATCTCGCGCCACAGAACTTCTCCCTCCAACGCCCGTTGAAAAATCCTTCGACATTGCCCTTGTTCCTGCTCCCACCTGGTCAGATTCTCAAAATGATGACTCGTTCATCCAACCCTCACCCACTCCTGGCTCATCTAAGTGCGTTCATTCTTGTTCTTGTCCTTGCCCATGGCCATCCTGCTCATCGTCTTTCCGGGTCCTATAGCATTCCCGGAATCTCGGCTTCCAACGAAAAGATTTCCGAGCACACGCAAGAGCAGGTTATTCAAACAACCACCTTACCTCTCGATGAGAATCCACTATATATCCAGGACCTGGAGGAAGACTCGCCGTATCCAGAGGTCCGGGCGTCCGTCTCAAATACTGACGACCCTGACATGCCTTGCCTTACTTTTCGCATGTGGGCCGTCGGGCTCACGCTCTGCCTCATCATGAACGCAGCCAACATGTATCTTTACCTCCGATCGCCGTCACCCTACATAACTGCACCTTCCACAGTGTACGCATCTCTTGGTCCCCCGCCCAATCCGGCTTGTGAACTGACACCGATTATATTCCTTCACTCCAAAAAGCATCGTAGGCTATGCGGGCGGTAAATTACTCGCAGCCACGCTTCCGATTCGTTCTTGGAACATCGCAGGATACGAATTCAGCTTGAACCCTGGACCATTCAACATCAAAGAACACGCACTGATCTACATGCTAGCCGGTATCACTATCAGCACCAGTCCCACCCCCTACGGCATGGGGGCTGTCATCGTATGGGACAAGCGGTACATGCAACCACTTCGAATAGGGTTAGTAGCTGTGAAAGGATTACTGTAGCATTTCCTTCAGCCATTAACTCGAGTACATAATCAACAGGTTTACGTTCATATTTCTTATTTCCTCCCAACTGATTGGCGTTGGCTTGGCTGGTTTGTGCCGCCAATTCTTTATTTACCCCGCTTCCGCGATCTGGCCCACAAATTTGGCTGTGTCGGCAATGTTAAATACCCTCCATGCCGAGAATGACGTCGATCCCGATCATAAGGGCCTCTCGCGCCTGCGGCTGTTCTTTGCGGCCACCGCGATATCTTGCCTCTGGGTTTTTCTTCCAGGTACGACCGACCGGGTTCGTCAGTTACCCGGCCCTGACGCGATATTACTGGCCAGGGTATCTTTTCACGGCCTTCTCATACTTCTCGTTCGTTTGTTGGATTTGGCCAAGTTGGTGCGATTCCTACGGTGTTCCATGCAGTCAAGCTGATCACTCTTGAACGTTCCAGAAAACGTCGTTGTAAATCAGCTCTTTGGGTCAGTCACTGGTCTGGGCCTTAACGTACTCACGTTTGATTGGAGCCAAATTGCATGGGTGGGGTCGCCCTTGATTATCCCCTTTTGGGTCCAAGTTCACGTATTTGGCACCTTTGTCGTCATTTACTGGATCATCGCTCCCATCCTATATTACACCGACGTAAGCCGCTCTATCAGAACTGTAGGCTCTCTCTCTCTCTCTCTAATACCACCTCTACTTTAGGTTTGGAAAAGTGGTCATCTTCCATTGATGGGAGGCTCGGCGTACGATCGCTTCGCCAAACCGTACAACTTGACGCGGGTTTTCGACCCCCACACTACTCGCTTCAACGTGACAGCCTACGAAGAATACTCTCCCCTCTACCTCCCCATTTCTTTTGCTCTCACTTATCTACTCGCATTCGCTATCCCACCAGCTTTGATCATGCATACGGCCGTGCACTATGGGCCAGTTGCATACCGAATCGTTCAAAACAGGAAGAGTCCAGAGGATGAGAGGGATGACGTGCATGCCAAGTTGATGCGACGTTATCCCGAAGTTCCAAATTGGTGGTATCTCGCCATATTTGTAGTATTCTTCGCCCTTTCCGTTGGGACTGCGTTTGTAAGTACTCTCTAATACCTCCGTACTGCTGATCATGGACCGGCTCTGGCGCAGGTTCAACCTGGTCTCGATATCCCCGTGTCCTCCATCATTCTATCAATTCTACTCGTTATCCTTCTTATCATCCCGGAATGTTACATACAAGCAGTGACCGGACAGTCGGCGGCCATCAATCTCCTTCCTCAAATCATTCCTGGGGCTCTTTGGCCCGAAAGACCCATGACAAATATGGAAAGTAAATTTAATTACTGTGGGTTAGACGTTTCGCATCAATGGTGACGGATGTTTTTTTCCTCAGGTATTCAAAACTTACACTATCATCGGTGCTTCGGTCGGTGCGGGCTTCGTACAAGCTCTTAAGCTTGGGCATTACGTGAAAGTACCTCCTAAATGCTCGTTCCTGGGTAAGTGCTGGTCCAACAACCTCTTCTCCTGTGCCAAGTCTGACTGCTTTCGTTGATCTAGTTCTTATCGTCGGGGGTCTTGTCTCGACGGTCTTTCAGATCGGCGTCAAAGAGTGGATCTTTGAAGGCGTTGAAGATGTTTGCGAACCAGGGCAGCCGGCGCGTCTTTCTTGCTCACACAGCCAGGTTTTCTATACCGCTTCTATTGTCTGGTAGAGTGCCTCTCAGACCCACGTAGCGTTCAAGAGCTAACATTTCCCCGTCCATTCAGGGGCCTTATTGGTCCACGACGACAATTTGGAAAAGGTGGTATCTATTACGGACCAATATATGCCGTCATTGCTGGTGCTGTACTCCCGGTGTTTGTCTGGTGGTGGAATCGACGGTATCCAGGCCGATCCTGGCTCAAACGGTTCAACGTGGCGGTTGCTGTAAACGGACCGACATGGATTCCTCCGGCGACAGGTGTCAACTATTCATCATGGTTTGTAGTGGGTGTCATATTTCGTGAGTTCCCCTCGACTCTGGATTGCGTGGCATTATTGATAGTATATGGTACGACCTAGAATATATCCTCCGCACCCGTCAGTATAGGTGGTGGTCCCGATATAACTATGTTCTCGCTGGAGCATTGGATTCTGGTCAGGATTGAAGAGGTTCTCCTGCGTCGTGGCACGGACTGATCCTTGCTTCACTAGGCACCGCTATTGGCATAATCATATGCTTCCTAATTCTACAACTCCCCAAGCGCGGGACGTTCTCACTTGACTGGTGGGGCAACAACGTCTGGCAAAATAGTGTGTTCCTTCTCGCCCCAAGGGCCTGTGCAATGAACTGACTCTGTAAACGTCCCGCCCTTTTCAGCTGCGGATGCTCAGGGCGTTCCATTTTACTCTACCGATCCAAATATTGGATTCTAAGCATCATCTCTCACTGTATTATAATGAATCGCGTTGATGAATACTAAAAACCAACTCGCGCAGCTCGAAGTCTCAAGTCATCTCAGAAGATGGCGAATTCATATTGCACCATTTGGCGTGGATCGCTCTCTCGGTCGTGTGTTGCGGAGTGCACTGGCTCGTCAAGAAGCACCTGAATTGGAAAGTTGTAGCCAGCACGCTCGATTATTTGCTCCGCGTCTCTCTTCGGCAAATGCGAGGAAAATGTTGAAGTCGATAGCCGGCCGCCTTCATCAATCGATTACAAAAGCCCCCGCATCTGGACCTGTATAGATCTAGTCGTTCAAACCCTTTCAGATGCTATCAGGTCCCCTACACCTGTGTTCCGCCCTTCCGGACTGGACCCCGGTCAGATTGGAGCCCTGTGGTGTTGCTGGTCAACATGTTCTGCATTTGATGATGCTCACGGGCGACTAGTATCCTGTTCAGCATCTCTACGTTGTTCGGATATGGCTCTCAATCAATCCGCTGCAACAACGCACAACTAATGATATCCGCATGCGTAGAACTCGGCCCACAGAGAATCGTTGTTCCCTTCAATCTCATTGTCCGGCGGATAGATTTAACCATCTCCATCCGGATTCGCGTCTTATCGCAACACGCTAGTGGGGAGGAACATATTACTATTCAAGATTCTAGCTAATTCGCCTGTCAAAATATCCTGCTGTGGTATCGTATGGCATCTCTTAACCGTTAATTATGGCAGTCAGCTCGGGGTCTGCACCCAAGTCGGCTAGTGAACATCTCGACCACCCAAAGCCACCGACACCCAGATCCCACCTCAAACGATTGCCTGTTCGACCATGCTTTAATCGAGGTCACGACCTTCATTATTCGCGAGGTATTACGCTTATCTGGGCTCGGTCCGACTAACTGTTATACAAACATTGAGCAAGGTCCTCTTTTGGAAACCGATGTGGTACGGAGCAACCCAAATATCGGGGAATGTATAAAAGGAGATCATCAGCTTTTCCGCCGTCTTGAAGCGTCCACCACTTTTTCCGATTAACCCAACGTTGGTTGGCAACAACAACATGTTTGGGGAGAGCAGCGCGTGCTCTATGAAAGGAATCAACCTTGGCTAAGGAATGGTCACACCCCACTTAAGATTCCACTCTACGGTCCAGGAGATACGCTTGGAGTGAAATTGTGATTCCGTCGTCCCTGGTATCTTCCTCCTGATTGAAACAGCTCCGCGTTACGGCTCGAAGCCCCCGTTCCAACAGCGCATTGGCCTTGCCGTCATTGGGAGCCTTTAGCATTCGTGAATAGTTGGAACGGCTCTCGGCTGCCTATTGCATATTAAACTCGCAGCCTTACAGTCGAAGGGTTAGGTTGCCGTATAAGGTGATTCTCAGCAACTAACGATTCTCCTATCGGCTAAGAACGCCTATTGGACCTCTAAGTTGTCTGTTCGACTCGGTCTTTGATAGTTTTGGCTCTGTTCCCAGACTCACTCTCGACATGCGGACTCTTTTCTCAAACATAACGGAGCCAAATTGCCATCCGCCAGAGGGTTTACTTAATATGCATATTTCGAGAGGTTCTCTCCGATTCCATCGGGTGATGCAAATTTATACTTGTGGAAGAACGTAGCTCTCGTACGTACTCTGTGGTAAAAGCTTTCGTCGGGGGACCCGTAAGCGAGACTGCGCCAGCGGAGAGGATCGGCCGTGGCTCTGGCACACATCGGGAGGTCAAAGTTGTGATGGCATTTTTGACCAGAGCATTAACATTTCCAACGAACAGTGGCGGGTGTCTACGAAATGACCTCTGGATTTGTGTGAGGGAAATCGTCAAGGGACGACAGTACGACACACTGACTCGCAATGGAGCAGCGTTGGATGGTGCTAGAGGGGCTTCCGAAGGGCCAATCGACCATACTTGACGATGTCATATTTTGGTTGTGCTTGACAAAGGTGACGCCTGTTCTGCCCAACTGAGGGAATATGCCACAAGGCCAGCAGCACGTGAGGCCGAGGCGTGTTCAGTTCTTCACTGCAAATGGCAGACCGTTTGACATAAATATTCCGAGAGCTCAGGTGACAGAACTCGAATGTGATATTACCTTGATGCTTTGCATCGCAGGTCATTCACGGGGCGACTTGGGCACCAAAACCTCGAGGCATTGGGTAATTAAACGAACCTTCTTTCGCTGTAAAGCGGTTCGCGGATTAAAGCGGGGCCAAACTAGCGTGCTGTGATTTATATGATTAGAATCGAATGCATATACGCTATGCCAGAGGAGGTAAGGGGGGACCTGCGGGCAAGGGAATGTTCCAAACTTTGGCAGGCTGAAGTAGGTCAGCTGGTGCCAAGGCCTCTGAGCAGTCTATTCAACAAATCATTTACCAACTTTTCGTGATTATCTGATGATTTAAACACCCTTTCGAGCTTCAATACGAGGATATGAGTCGATCAGAAGGGGGGTGGGGGTCCTGCATCTGGTATTCTGGTGGTGGAACCGCTCCTCAAAGCGAGTCTGGGTCCATGAATAGAGAGAAACCTCCCCTCGACTCGTCGTTAAACGGTAGGAATGAAATGATCCGATCACATTTCTCAGCTTGATGACACAATGGATAGAAGGAATCCATACTATGTGATGTCAAGGCCGTAAAGCCGACGTGTAAGCAGCAGCCACTCTGATGGAAAGAATCCAGGGCAAGAAGAACTACGCGACCGGACATGGAAAGCTGGTGGTTGGTGAAAGTTTCCGACGGGCGAGGGACTTTGCGGGGGGTGAGAGAAGGGGCGTCCCACCGTACTTTTCCCGCCGGGAACGGACTGGACAGTCGAGTACTGTGGCTGTGAGAGGCTACCGAGAGAAGCGCGACCACCTATGTTAGGAAGAGGACGTGGGCGTCGCATGCTCTACGAGACAGGGTGTCTCGTGCACCCCCAAAATAAAGTGGGGGCGGGCTACTGCACGCTGCAGCAGTGGGAAGGGTTCTTCCTCTGGGGATATTGGCAAGTGCAGCGTGTTCTGGCGCTTTGATTGGGCAGAGTTGGCGGACCAGGCCTAGAAAACGACGCTTTGGGGATTGAGAAGAGACAGCCAGGACTGGGTCACTCTTGATCTGAGGTGAACGGTCGGGCGGGGGCACCCAATAAGCAATGCCACGTTCAGCGTTGACGAGACGCTCGGATCTTGAGTCTTGAATGGCGAGGTGTGGCCTAGGTATTCCACAGCTGGCCTTGATAACCGCGAGGAGGGGCAGATAGAGAGAGGCCGCTGAGGGAGAGGCCGATTGGCACTCCGTGGATCAAGGGAAAAAAGGGCCTTGACGCTGCAGGCGTGTTAGCCGTGTCAAGGCGAGGCCCCATTTCTGGCGGGATGCGTGTGGGCGGGGAGCATATGGGGAATGTCCGAGCGGGTGGAGAGAGGTCGGTGGTCCTCGGAGAGGATTGGATTTGTCGGCGAATAGCGGAAGGCGCTGTGTAATTGGATGAAGACACGACTCGTTGAATATATAGAAGACCGGAGGAATGTTCTTACACGAGCATTTCATACCAAGTGTTCGTGGTTCATCGCCATGACGGTTAGCGACAAGCGCGCGAGAGGCTTTTTGTTGCACAGAGTCGATGGTGGTTGCCTTAACGGGCACATGTTGAGATATCACAGCCGTTGAAGCTAACGGTGTCTTTTTGTTCCGGCGATTAAATTCGGAGAGAACCGAGATAGTGTGAATGGCACAGTTTATACAAAGGCGGTCAGGGAGTGGAGTCACCGACGCACCTTGTTCGCCATTCCAATCATCCAATCAAATTTTGGGGTCTCTTCTTAGAGGTCATGTGACTTGGGATGGAAGGGGATTGTTTGCGTCTGTGTGCAGATCGGTAACTTTACACTTTTTTAGTGTTACACGCCTCCGCTCCCATCTCTCGACAAATCTAAATAAGAAATTGCATCCTCATGTCCGTTGAACGTGTCTAATCGTATCTCTCGCTCTCTCTCTGTCGTCTGTAGCTACCCATATCCATCAATCAAAGGTGTAGTCTCGATGGACGTCAAGTGAGATCTAGTTGGATCCGATCTGTGTAAACTTCGGTGTAGAAGCAAGCAAAGAGCTTCTTTCTCCCTTTCTCCGCTCTCGGACAACCCCGCTATTCGCAAGCCACTGCTATGGGGCGTACACCACACAGGGACCTTTGAACGACCAACACGCTCCAAACTCACTCACAGCCCGTCCAGCAGCACCTCGACCGTGCACCCTTCGATCTCCCTCCCTCGAGACCCTTCTCTCTCCCAACTCTTTAAAACTAGACCGACAATTCGTTTCTCTCGAGCATTCAACTTCATCATCCCCCCCCCCTCCAGTACACTTGCTAGGCCGTTGATCACAACCCGCTTATTAGACTAGACGCCCATTCCTTTACACCTCACACCACCCAGAACAAAAAATGGAACTCACTTTTGAAGACCTCATCTTCGTCGTTCCGTCCGCCTCTTCGTCGCGCTCAAGCTCCGCAGACAGCCGTGAAGGCTATCAGGTGCGGCACACGCCACCACAGACACAGCGACGATAACTGACCTCTTATCGCTTAGGCTGGTGACAATTACGACTCGATAACTCCAATGTCCTACTCCGATCCATCTCCGTTATCCTCTCTCCGAGGCCGTGACACCCGCCCAAAACGCCAACAGCCCTCACATCGCCTCCTCCCACCCACTCTCCCAGCCTGCAGAACCGTAGACGAGCAGGACAGCGGCGAACTATACTGCGTTCGCTGCCCGGGAGCCGCTCACCGCTCCCGACACGGCAAAAAGACACGCAAGTTCCAGGTCGACCCCGTCAGCCGAGTCGGCAAATGCAGCGACCCAGATTGTACGTCACCGTTATTCTTCCATTCCTCGCCCTCTTGTCCCTAACCTTGCTCTCCACAGGCACATGGGGCTACGTCGACGGAGAGTTCATCATCACCGACCTACGAGGCTATGCCTACTCCGCAGAAGGAGACCCAGTCATGTACATGCTACCAGACGGCGCAACATGGAAGCACGTCAAGCTATCCTCTGCACGAAGGCAGTCATGACACCTGGCATTGCCCCCACCACAAACTGGCTAGTCCACCCAGGCATGCAGTGCATCCCTTGTCCGACTCGCCACCCAGCCCCCGACCACAGTTGTCCCCTCATAGAACACTTCCAATAGAACTTTAGAGCTTTCCTTATTCCCATATCCCTCCCCCTCATTTTGTATCACATAGACTCCCCATCCATACCTTACGGTCCATGCACTTGTCACTCCTTACACATCGCACCTTCCTTACCTTAGACTGTACGGCTCCAGTAGCCTAGAGGTGCATATACGCTACGCATGCCTTATGCATTCTTTTATTTCAAAGAAACAAGTCGAGTGACACATATTACGCTACGCAAGAACAAGAATAAAGAGGCAGTAGAGGGAGTGTTGGATTTACACAATGTCGTCGATGATGACATCAGCAGCCCTTTCGCTGACCATGTACATTGGGGTTGCGACGAACATTCTGAATTGGGGTTGGTTAACAAGTCAGTGTCTCCATACGCTCTCGTTGGACAAGAGGCCTCACCCCGGAATGGTAGGCCAAATTGACAAGTCGACAACGCGGAGATTCTCTACACCTCGTACACGGAATTGACCATCCAGAACAGCGGTTTCTATGCAACGAGATGGAACTGTCAGTAGCATTCCATGAACGGTATTTTCCAGCACTCACCATCGCCATCCTTGCCCATCTTGGCCGTGCAGCATGCATGGTCTGAAATTGGGTAGCGCGATCGGTTAGTCGACATCCTCAAGCTCGCACCCTCAGCAGCAACGTACGGCCCCATTGGTTCTTCCGAATAAAGTCCCTGTACTCCTCATCCGTGTTCACCTCCTTGGGATCCGGCCAAATCATCTCGTCGACGTGCTTGTTGAACAGCTCGGTCTTGTTCGCCCAGTCGCGCGTAATCTTCATGCCGTCCTTGACGATCTCCAAGTCCTTCAAGCTGTCCTCGGTCACGAACTCGTTCTTGTTGATCTCGACCTTGTCTTGTGGGTCAGGACCAGTAAGCTTGACCCAACCACGAGAACCAGTGTGAGCCTTGAGGATGACGCTGACAAAGGCGTTGGGGTATGAGAGTGTCTTGGCAGCCTGCGGTCGGAAGGGATTGTTAGGAAACCCCAATCGTCGGATCAGGAGAAGCGACCGACCCAGCCTGGGAAGTAGCCGAAGAACGCAGCGGGTCCCCAGAAGTTCCAGACATCGCGGTACGGAAGAGAGGCTGCATCCAATTTGGTTAATACGTGTTATACAAAACAAGCTTGTTCCGCTTACGGGAAGATTTGTAGCTCCAAGCATAGAGAGCGGCACCGGCGGCGTAAAGGTTCTTGCGACCTGT
>WSUB01000296.1:0-28408 GCA_019633425.1 Tulasnella sp. 424 | reverse complement strand
ATAGAGTCCCTCGTTGGGCGCTTCTCTCTTCTCTGGGACAAGGTTTTGACCGACATCCATCCGGAAAACAATGACCGCCTCCCTGGGAGAGTGAAAGTTGCTACCGGTTATGAGTGGGCCGACCACCCCGATTACCCGAATCCACCATGGAAAGACTACCAGGCATTGGGGCCTGAGGAGTATACCAGACGGAGCGACGCTTGGGAAGAACACAAGATTATCGTGCTACCAACGGTGGATCAACGTGGGTACCGTGGAAGTGGCCAAGACATCACCCGCCGGCGTAGCACTTTCTCAATCCAGGGGGGGAAAATCCAAGTTATTGTCAAGTTAGCAAACATTCACTTGGTACGTATGTTTGGGGCCGATCCCGTTTTGTAACTGACAGACGGGTCATTTCATGTAGACTCCCGAAAAGCCAGAATACGCTGGCGGCGCCTGGCATGTTGAAGGCATGGCAAACGAACGGATTGTCGCCTCCGGTATATATTATTACGATTGTGAAAACATCACGGATAGTCAACTTGCCTTCCGTATGGGGGTGAACTTCGAAGGGGCTGGTTATGAACAGAGCGACAGTAGGGGGATACGGTTAACGTGGGGCTTGGAGTAGTAGGTTACTTTTTTTGCCTTGAACGACATCCTGAGCTAATGGGGCTCCTCCGTTCTCGGTTTTGCAACGCAAGTGGGGGACCAAGCAACCAAGTTGTCGGCGCTGTGAAGACATCCGTCAATCGTTGCATTGCCTTCCCTAACATTTACCAGCATCAAGTTTCATCGTTTAAGCTCGTCGACCCAACTAAACCAGGACATCGCAAGATTGTCGCCTTATTCCTCGTTGATCCGGAAAACCGCATCCCGTCGACCACGGATATACCTCCCCAACAGACCCACTGGACGCGTGAGGCAATCCACGAGGCATTCGTTAAGGATAACCACCGAATGAAAGTTCCCCTTCCTGTGGAGCTGGTGGATATGGTAGCGGACCGGGTCGACAACGTGATGACTTTGGCAGAGGCAAAGGCGTATAGGGAGGAGTTGATGGATGAGAGGACGGCGTTTGTAGACGTCGTCGACGAGCAGCATTTTTGCACTGAGTTTAACTTCTGCGAGCATTAAGTCGATAATGTGATCATGACTGTTGATGATGGTGGGAGCGAAGGGGAACGGGGAGTTTGAATCGTCAAAGAGCTGTGCTGCTGATCTTCCTTCAAGTTCTAACTCTCCCTTCGATTATGTTCTCGACCGTTGAACGGCTCTCTCATCTTTCACACCTCTACCACGTCGTAAGGAATATCCCGGATGCGTTGGTTCTAGTCTGGTGTTTGGCCTAGACAGGATCATCTGTTCGGGCGCCGGTGTTCCTCCCCGCCCTCTTCATCCCGAACCCTCGAAGATGCATCAAACGTACAAGGTTCCTTGCTCTGGGAGACGCTCTGATTTAAGCCTCCGAAAACTCTTCAAAGAATTTCAGGCCTTACCATCTCGTATATGAGGTATACACTTTGATCTGGGGTGTGGGTTACCCCGTTGCACGTGCTGTCGACCGCCGCCAAGACTCAAGTAGCTGAAAGCGCCAGATGGCTTGAGCATTTCCCCTCACTTTCGCAATGAATAGAATTGTATCTCGTTGCGAAGCCCTACACCGGATCAATTTTCAAGCTATATTTTTTACGTCGAATTTCCGGCCTACACGTGCTCCCCCGCTACCCTCCGAACGGCCAAAGCCACCTCCTCTGGTTTACTGATAAACCCACAGTGCCCAGCATCAAACGTCTCCGCCCCAAACTTCGTCCCACTTCCTTCTACCATCGCCTTCTGGCCTTCGATCGCTAGCGTCATATCCTTCTCGTTGTAGAAATACGTGCTCGGCACTTCGCGGTACGCAGCGTACGTCAACTTTGTGCTGAACGAGCTGTAACTCTGGGGTTTCAACTCGGAGACGAGTTTCGCAGCTGTTTCTGGTGAAAGATCGTTGTAGAAGAGCTGTTCGGGTGTACCTGGTGCTGGTGTGACGACTTTTCCGTCCTGGCTGATGACAAACCAAGGCCAAGGTTCCCCGTTATGAGTGTCGAGAGGGGATACGCCTGCGGGAAGAACAAAGGCCGAGCAGAATATCAAGTGGATTACACCGCCTGCTTTTCCTTTGCGGTCACGATCGGACTTGGACAGCCCTTTGATCGCTTCGCAGCCGGGCATGGAGCCGTAGCTGTGCATGAACAGGATCACATCCGACCCAGCGTCGACACACGACATCACGACGTTGCGGACGGCGGTAACGTCAGGTTGGAAGTCATCTAAAGGTGGTGAAGCTCCAACACTTGGGAGCGATACGGGAATCGTGTGGTAGCCGGACGATTCGAGGAGTTTGGAAAGTGCGGCATAGCCGTCGGGTGTGTGCCATGCACCTGGGATGAGAATAATTGTCGGCTTGACCGGGGTCATTGAAGTAAACTTGGGTGCTGGTGGTATGCTGTAGAATGGGAGATCATTCAGTTAAGAGGCTCCGGGCATGTATGAGGCTGTCGCCTGAGCTCACCGAGGTGGTTGGTGACGCAGTGCGGAATACTAGCACGGAAGGAATACGACTGGAAAGAACATTTAAAGGCATGTATCTTATATACATTCTTAAAGTGTTTCTTTGCTCTAGGTTGATAGCGGGCTTGATAATACCGCGTGCATGAGTAATGGACCGACGTCCCCGCCTTATGCCGCAACGTCCCATGTCAGATTCTTGAACGGGCTGCAGTGTTCCGGTCATATGGAGATGCTCACGTTCGAAACATCGCATCCGCTTAGACGGCGTCATGCCAAGTGTGACGTAGCTGGTTTGTAAAAGCGCCCACTATGTTGCTTGGATATTTCTTCGTGTTATGGGCTCTTGTGGAGCGATAGGTCTGCGATGCTTGGTTAGGACTTTGAGACGGGTGCTGGTGGGTGGGTTGACATGTCACGGTCGTTGCCTAAGTACAAGGCGACTCACGTGATGTCAAATTGGCCAATCGCGCGCCAAGCCGATGCGGCCTAGAAGACCCAGGCCGCTCAACAATCGGCTCGGGGGCAGACTGGTCCCCGTGTTATTATCCGATCTCGCCTAGTAAACAGCATACTTCGAGGCCTTGTTATTGCTGTGTTTTCGGAAGTGTTCCGTTTCGCAGCTTAGGAACCTGCGCGGAAGCTGTTTCTCTCTAGCCCTTGCACCAAATCTCAAAGTGAAATGGGTCTAGCTATTGTCAAAGACATCTAGTTGTTCAATCTGAGTTCGCGCCTGTCTTGGATCTTGCCGAGACGGTCGCCGACAATTGTGGCGCTCCGTGTGAATTCCAAGTGCACTTCGGCTCCGAAAACCAACTCGATCAAGGCGCCGACTTCTCCATGAATCGGGGCGGATCTGTTTCAAAGTGGCTGAGCTCTCAAAGCTTACGTCGCTTTCCAGATGACTGTTCAGATAAGGTACTTTGCCAATGTACGTAGACATATCACATCTTGTTTCCCTTGAAAATCGTGCCGTGGCAACCCTCGTTGACGTAAAATAGATTCATTACGGTCCCGAGGAGACTTCTTTTCTACCAAGACCAAAAGATTTAAGAACTATAGTTAAGAGTAACCTTCAAGTGACCCAAACACAACCGGATCATGTCTGAGGCCGATTTCCCCTTCCCCTTCACCGACTTTGAAAGCTACAATGAAGATGGCGATACGGCTTTGACGGTAAGAAACAACGCTCTCCATTTCGAGCGCTCTCTGACAGAAGGATATATTACCTTCCAGCTTGTCGACCTCCGTATGATTGAGCTCTCATACGCTTTGCGAAGCAAGCCTTCATGGTGGACCAAGATCAAAGATCCCGCGATTCGATCGAAATGGAAGGCTGAAGCACTCGAACACGAGATCCAGGGGGACAAGCTCAAGGAGGCTGAAATTGAGTGGGTGCTCGATGAGCTTGAGGACTATGCGTTGATGAGGGACGAGAAAACCGGAATCCAGGTGAGACATTGGTCACAAGATCTCGCAAGATTGGACCACGTTTTCTGACAATGCCACTCTAGCCGTCGTGTCATGTCCGGATTTGGGAGTCAGATGAACTTATCTCTCAAGAATTGAATTCAAGATTGAAGCTGGCAGCTGCCGCCCTTGAAAAAGTATCCGACGAGGAGAAGGACTGGCACCCTCGGTCCAACAATCTGGTCCTCGACCTCGTCCACCCGTCACTTTTCTGCGCTGTTTACGGTCGTACCCAATTCTGGGATACCTCAAATGGAGCTCGCTGCCTGAAACTCCTCGAGCAACCCGATGGGGATCTGGAGGCGTGGGCGTATTCGGATAGTTTCTCTTGGATTCCTACCGACTTCCAGTTAGGAGACAACGGCGCGCCAGCAACAGCACTAGGCTACATCAATAACATCCACCCACAACATCACAAAGACCTCATTACCGCCACAGAGTCCCTCGTTGGGCGCTTCTCTCTTCTCTGGGACAAGGTTTTGACCGACATCCATCCGGAAAACAATGACCGCCTCCCTGGGAGAGAGAAAGTTGCTACCGGTTATGAGTGGGCCGACCACCCCGATTACCCTCAACCTTTGTGGAAAGACCGCGGGGCATTGGGGAATGAGGAGTTTAATAGACTGTACGATGCTTGGCACGACCATAAGATTATCACGCTACCGACGGTAGATGCAAGTGGGTACCGAGGAAAGGGCGAGGACATCACCCACCGGTACAGTACGTACTCCATCCAGGGTAAAAAGGTTCAGGTTATTGTCAAGTTAGCAAATATTCACTTGGTACGTGTGTTTGTGGTTGCTCCTGTCTTATAACTGACGGCCGGAGTTTTTTTTACGCAGACTCCCGAAAAGCCAGAGTACCCTGGCGGGGCTTGGCATGTCGAAGGCATGGCGAACGAACGAATTGTCGCCTCTGGCATCTATTATTACGATTGTGAAAACATCACCGATAGCCAACTTGCCTTCCGTATTGGGGTAAACTTCGCAGGGGTTGGTTACGAGCAGAGCGACAGTAGGGGCATAATGTTAACGTGGGGCTTGGAGGAGTAGGTTGCTTCTTTGTCTTCAACGGCAGCCAGCGCTTACGAGACCCTTCCTTCTTTGTTCTCACAACACAAGCGGGGGACCAAGCAACCAAGTTGTCGGCGCTGTCAAGACGCTCCCCAACCGTTGCATTGCCTTCCCTAACATCTATCAGCACCAAGTCTCGTCGTTCAAGCTCGTCAACCCAACCCAACCAGGCCACCGCAAGATCGTCGCCTTATTCCTCGTCGATCCAGAAAATCGCATCCCTTCGACCACAGATATACCTTCTCAACAAGCTCACTGGACCCGGGAAACGATCCATGAGGCACTTGTCAAGGATAATCACCGAATGAAAGTCCCTCTTCCGGTGGAGCTGGTGGACATGGTGGCGGATCGAGTTGACACCGTGATGACTTTGGCCGAGGCAAAAGCGTATAGGGAGCAGTTGATGGATGAGAGGTCGGAGTTTGTAGGTGTCGTCGATGAACAGCACTTTTGTACTGACTTTAGCTTTTGTGAGCATTGAGGCGGTGATATCGAGGATCGTAGTCCGTTTGCCCTAAATTCAAATGAATATTCCCCATGTTTTCCTTGTATCTTCTTAGTTGTTGTAAACCACACTCGTGTTCTGAGCTGCCGCTTCTTCCTGCGGCTGCTGTGGCTTGAGTGGGCTCTCCTCGGCGTCTAACCCATTACCTCCGAGTCGCAACCTCGCCGTTCTGATGACAGAGGGTGGGTGGTTCGGCCAGACGTTCGCCAATGATGTGCCATGACTACATCCTCAACTCATCGCTAGTAGTCAAAACACTCTACTTTGGTGGAGAGTGGCATGTTAAAGGTGGCACGGCAAACGAGCGGATTGTCGCCTCCACCATCTACATATCATTACGATTCTGAAACTTCACCGACAAGTCAACTTGCTTTTTGTGTTGAGTTGATTCCGAAAGTGCTCGTTATCAGCGGAGCGACAGCACAGGGATAACGTTAACATGGGCCATGGAGTCGTAGGTTGCTTCTTGGTTTGCAACGACCGCCGGAGCTCACGTGGCTCTCTCACTCTTTCCCGTCCCTTTTCTTGCAACTATAGTGATGAACCAACCAAGCAAGCTGCCGGTGCTGTCAAGACATCCGTCAATTGCTCCGTTGCCTTTCCCGACATCTATCAGCACAAGTCTGGATCATTCTAACTTGTCGACTCAACTAAGCCAGGCCACCGCAGGATAGGATAGCGAGCCGAGTTAACAACCTGATGACTTTGGCAGAGGCAAAGAGTATAGAAACGAACTAATGGATGATAGGACGTCGTTTGTGAGTGTCGTTGACGAGTGGTATTTTTGAACGAGTTTAGCTTTTGTGAACATCGAGGCGGTGGTTTCGAGGATCGCAGCGCATTTGCCCTGGATCGAAATAAATACTACTGATGTCTTCACTGTACTTTCTGAATTTTTTTGTCAACGACACTTCTTCTTCTCTGAGGTATCACCTCCTTCCCGCTTCTGTGCCTTGAGAGGAGCTCACGTCCTCGGTGGCCTTAATGGAGTCCTTCCGGATAGGTGTGAGTAATAATTAAGCATGAGTGCTAGAGATATAATGAGTTATAATGTCGTGCTGCCAAGGAACGAACGCGGTTGCTCCTAGCCTGTTGTTGATGGCCTGAGGGAACAAAGCTCCCATTTGGAGCAGAAGCAAATAATGAGTAATTCTCACGCCACTTTTAACCTTACATCCTTACCCTCTGACCTCTGCCGCCGTCCCATACAACCTCGTCCCGATCCAAATAGACGCAAGGACCGAGCTCATGCCTGCAGACCCTAGACTCCTTCGCCTCCGAATCCAACGCCTGATGCAACTCGGATCCTCTAAATCGGCGGAGATAGCGGACCTCGTAGAACAGGCCGATGACTTGGCCCGAAGCCTTCCCCCCGAGAATACGTGCAGGGATAATACCTGGATTACTCTGAGATCTTCGGGCTTACTGGAAGAGTTAGCTTTGATGGTCACAACCCTTCCTGGAGTCATACCGCGGCCGGCTGTGAGTGATGGAGAGACCATAGTGAACCAAATTTTACTCATAGGTGAAGATGCGATAGGCCATTGAAGTCCGGTGGCTTTTTGCGTGTATTAGCGCGTTATATCATGCCTTCCAAGTCATTGACATAGACTTGAAACAGAGCGGCCGCGCTGAGCGTAAACTCGCAGAGCGATGCGCGTTGATGGTCTCACAATATGTGCACTGGTTTGGCAGTTCCTCTGAAGACTGGCCAGGGATGGCTCGATCTCGGAGGCAGATCCTCTTAACGGTGTACCGGTTGGCCACTCATGAACAGGTTGAAGGAAAAATTGACGAGTCATTGTGAGTTTGGGAAAAACAACCTACGCCCCTTCTTGGAGAATTGACGTCTCCCGAGTGTCACATTGATAGATTTCTATGACATGGTATCCCTTATTATGGCTAATATTTTCGGTCCTCTTCAAGATGAAGAAACGTGTCAGCGAGACAATTCTGTTATCTGGGCGGGCTGTCATATCCTCAGCACATACGGAAAGACTCGAGGATTTTATAACACCACTGCAGAGTATAATGTACAAAAATATGGGGCGGACAGGATAGCAAGACAATGCGCCGCTATAATCGAAGGAACTCCAGCATCAGCTCCCATGCTCGTGCACGTCTCGTCCCTTGTCCAGTACTTGCTATTCGCCCCATCATTCCACAGCAGCATGACCTTGACCTGGCAACTACACTTGCGGCTGCTAAAGCGATGGTGGGAAGTAGAGCAAACAGGCCTTCAGAAGTCTCCAGAAGCCACTATCTATCAAATATTATTTTTCAGCGATCTTCGAGCGTGAGTGATAAAGCTATGGGCCGTAACGCTGCCTAACCGAGGAAATACCAGTCTCTTAGAAGCTCTACCTCCCAAAACGTTGCAAAGAAGAGCGATGCGCGATATAGTTCAAGAGCAGGATTTAATTCTTTTGCTCGGACGTGGGTTGATTGCCCCTGAAGCTATCCCCGTTCTTTCCGGTGAGGGTAATCCCAGCGAGTACAATTACCAATCAAATAACGCTACTTTGTGATCAACAGGAGAGCTGGCAGAGTCCTTTTACGATTTTGCTGCCCACCACTGCCGTGACGATACTTTGCTGATGAAGGCTTGCGTGAAACCCATCTGGCTCTATGTCATGGACTGCCTGAGAATCCTCAAGCGCTGCGCCAACCCAGCGTGGGAGAGGTTTAGGAGCTTGAAGGAGAAGCCAACTCAAGTAGATGTGTGGCAAGCCTTTGGGGACAGGTTAGGTCTGTCCGAGGCGGCTTTACGAGAAGAACAGGCCCAGAGTCGGAAAAAGGATTCCAGAGACCTCGGTGGATGCTTTTTCTTGAAGTGTCCCTTGCACGGAGAGGATATTAACAACAGGGTCGACCCTCCCCTCCGATGCACGGGGTGCAAGTCGGTGAGTAACCCCGCTCAACCTTACCCGCCACGGCTAAGTCCTGCTATCTCTCCAGGCACAATATTGCAGTATTTCATGCCAAAAACTGTAAGTAGCTGCAAATCACACCTCGTCATATTTGCTCAACCGTGAGGTTTCACTCACGTTAGCCATTGGCGTCACGACCATAAAAGCCGCTGCGTTTCTTCTGCATCAACTCCCAACCCCACAGTAGCGGCATTGCCGAGTCCCAACGAGTAAAAAGTCGATATGTAGAAACGATCTCAATTAAGTAGACCACGAACTATCTGCGGAGGTGATGTTCTCAGTTCGTGGCTGATGACGATTCATTTAACGATTTGGAAGTTGCACATTCCTTCAGGAGTTGCACACATCTTTGAGGAGAAAAAGATCCAGAAACTAAGACTTTCTAGGGAACCAGATGGAAATGCAAAAAGCTGGAACGTGAAATAGAACGGGGCTCTTAAGCTCATCCGCCCCTGTTCGTCCCAGCCGTTGCAATCCGTTGGCTCCGACTTCTCGTTTCTGCTCGCTTCTCTATTTATCTCGATCTACGTCATCTCTACTGCCAAGCACCTAACGCTCGTCGGCACTCGACCACATATTCGAGTGATGCGGTAACCGGTTATGCAGCAAGCTATCGCTTGAGCGTCACTAGATGTTAAAAGCCCGGTTAATGGGATATATCAAATTGCCATTCGGGGAACACTATCATTTATGGGCATTGTAGCCTGAGCCTCCTTTCGTGATAGTGGACGCCAAGTGAACAGGCCAGTGACACAGGATCACGACTACATCCACGGCCACTGTTCTTTGACTTGCTTGGATGTATTTAACGAACGGAAATCTATGGCATCACAATGATGCCTCCTGAGTCTTGGACTAGTTGCGGAAGTAATGCGTCTAGCACTCACGATGGGTGGCAGTGGCAAAGAGCAGACCAAGTTCAAATGCAGAGAAGGAGGGACAAACTCGACCAACCTCTCACCACCACCACCATCAACCTCCTCCATGCATCGCTTAGGGGGTGCCGGCCTAGCAGCATTCGACAGGCAAACCCAATCCCTCCAATCATTCGCAGCTCTCTCTTCAGCACTAAACCAAACCCAAGTAGACTCCCTCCACTCCCAATTAACCCAATTCCGCACCTCCTTATCCCGATTCGCTTCAGACCATCGCGATGAGATAAAAAAAGACCCTCAATTCCGTCAGGCGTTCCAACAGATGTGCGCTGCTATTGGAGTCGATCCTTTAGCTGGTCCCAGAAAGGGAGGATGGTGGGCTGAGATGTTGGGGTTGGGAGATTGGCAGTATGAGCTTGGGGTGCAGATTGTGGACATTTGTGTTAACACCAGGGAGAGGAATGGAGGGATGATTGAAATGGGAGAGTTGATTCGGCTGTTGTCGAAGCTCAGGGGTGTGGCTGATGGACGGGAAGGCAGTATCACGGAGGAGGATGTGGTGCGCAGTATCAAGACGTTGGCACCGCTCGGATCGGGCTATGAGGTCGTGCAGCTTGAAGGAGGGAAGAAGATGGTACGATCGGTGGTGAAGGAGCTGGACAACGACCAGGCTGTCGCTCTTGGGCTCGCCCAGATGCTGGGTGGGTTCATCGACGTCTCTGCCTTGGTGGACTCGCAGGGTTGGACGCCCGAGCGGGCAAAGACCGTACTAGAGAACATGCTCGTTCGCGATGGTCTCTGTTGGATAGATGAGCAGGAGGTGGGAGGACCATCGTATTGGGTGCCATCCGTTATGCAATGGCATGACTGAATGACTTTTGCTGCGTTGATGAGTCCGAGTCGCTGTGAATCAAGATCGTTGGCCAACGCTCGGCTAGTACAAAAATCCTCTCGAAAAAATCCATTATAATGTACACTTAAATCGGCGGCAAATCGACGACGTGCAAAAATGAGGGTAAAAACATGCTCGACAACAAAAGCAAAAGTGGGGTGAGGGGAAAGGCAGCGAATCGGTCAACAACCAAGTACGTTGGAAAGATGATTTGAAGTTCTCTATGTCCTGAAAATTCTAAGCATCCTTTCTTGTGTGACAATGCGGGTTCGGCATAGTGGGCATTCTCTTGTCGTTGTCCAGATCAAATCTGAGCAAGCCTTGCACAGTGCAAGGTGCCTGGAAGCATCAACGTAGTAAGTAAATATAGCTGAGGCAGCTAAACCAGAAAAAAGGGCTCACCCGCAGTCAACTAAGGCCATGTTAGCCTCCGCGTCTTGGCAGACCACGCATAGACCACTTCGTTCCATGACGTGAGGCAGGGGGCTGAAGCTGGGCGGTGCTGGGGCCGGGGCAGGTGGAGATGTAGCCTGATCCTCCCGTGAAGCTGAATTGCCATCAGGATTGTCGGGTGATGGTGAACCTGTCTTGGTGGTCTCATTTCCACCAAGGGCGGGACCTCCTTGACTTGATTCGGCCTGAGATAGGTCTGGCGCACTCCTCGATGCGGCAGCTGCATTTTCTCGCATCTGCCTCTCCCGTTCCTGCTCTCTAGCTCTTAGCTCGGCCATCATCCTATGCTGCAAATCGATGGTTTCTTGCTCCTCTAATCGCCGCATCTCATCTTCCCTCTCTCGCTCTCTCCTTTCATCGTCAATCAACATCTTCACCCTGTCAACAAGGTCGCTCTTCTCGAGGAGGAGACGTGCATTGACGTGATTTTGGTGAAGGATCTCCTTGAGAACGTGCACGGAGAGGGCGTTGAGCTCTTCGGGTGTTTTATCCAGAAGACTCGATAACGGTGGAATTGGAGTGGGTGGACGGGGAGGACGAGCAGGAGCCTGTGGCGGACGAGTCTGGGTGGATGGGGTAGGTCGAGGAGGTCCGCGGGGTGGGGATGCGTACGGATGACTGTATTGTGAATAGCCGGATTGGGACTGTGGCTGTGGAACGGGTCGCGGTCGAGTACTAGTTGGCGGGGGTGGAGGACGGGTCTGGGGAGGAGGTTGAGAGGAGGGCCGAGGAGGTCGTTGTGCATTTGGAGGGCGTAATCCTGGCTCCCGGTTGGGGTTGGGGTTGGTGTTGGGAGTGCTGCCGGTGGCTTCTTGGAATGCATGACGAGCGGCATTGGCGGCATCACTTGCGCGATCCAGGAAACTACGCCTTTCCTGGCGACCCCGGCGCTGGTCCGGGACCGAGTTCCTCCTATAGTAGGTCTCTAGTTCGGGTGGTAAACAACCATTAGGTTGCTGAGTTGAGCGTTCGTCAGCGTTTCCTATCTTGGAGGCGAGCCTTTCGAAAACACTTACTCTTGCTGCCAGGACTGCTTGTACAATATCATCCTTTTCAAGGGCACCGGGAGTCGAGATATTGAATGCCTTCAAATACTGCTTAAGTTTAGCCACCGAGATTGCGCGCAGCTGGTTTCTTGATGATGCGGTAACTGGATAAACACCGAATTACAATGCTGACCAATAAGGCAAGAAAATCAGTCCAGACTCACTCGTTAAGGGCTCAATGCAAAAGCTGCATACGTTGACCGGATCGTATCCCGTCTCCGACCCAACTCTTGGCATAAGGGCCTGGTGGTCGCAGCATGATGAGCAGTAGGTAAAGCCTGTTGAACATTCCGCAGCGTTAGCTTCCGCGTGAATGGTCTCGACATCCGGTCCAGTGCATACCGCACATCTGACATGTCTTGCTACTCCGGAAGATAATCCCAAGGTCCTTCGAACATCGTCTGCATGTGTTGCTGTTGGGATCTTCGCGGGTTGGTGGCGGTCCGCTGAGGAGGGGTAATCCTCGAACTGAAGCATCCATAATTCGAGGCGGTGAGAATGTCCCTGTGAGGTTAGTATATAGTTGGGGAACACGTTAAAGTGCTGTCGTGGTTTGGGTGAGTAAGCTGATTTCCGGTGGAAGGTGCTACAACAGTCGAGATTGCAATTCAGGGGGTGCCGCGCGCCGTTCTCCGCGTCGGCATTCTACCCGACTTCGTACTGACCCCGCTTATGTAACCACGACACCACCTCGATCGGGTGGACGCTGTACACCGTATAGATCCATCATATCATGCAGGAATGCAACGTATGCTTTCTGCGCCGTCCCTAGGTGGTTTCGTTGATCCGCTAGGAGAGCGCACCCCGTGATCGATTCTCGAGCAAGTGAAGGTGACGACTTTTTTTACAAAGATCGGGCGGTCGAGTTCAGTACATCAGGACCATATTACACGTATTGCTAAAGTTCGTTCACCGGCCCACAGTGATAATTGGGACGTACTACATTCTGTGGATCTTTCACCAGACGGAGGCGCGTTTACCGATTTACGCAAGCGCAGCCTCTCGGCAAACCCTCCTTGGCAATAATATTCTAAGTTTTTCTGGTTTTACTTGCCCGTTTTATCCTGCCATGTCGTGGAGCTGAACATGAACTTCGGGTTTTTGACCTCGATCTCCGAGTTCTTTCGCAGTTATATCCACCAGGCTCGATTTCTGTGCACTTCCCGTAGGTGATGTCCGAAACACTCGTTCCGGACACGGTAAAAAACAGTATTGACAGCATGTGAGAGCGACCCAAGATATCAACGGGATCGTCTGGGGCTGATACCAACTACATAGAACCTCTGGTCGTAGTCTTCCGGGACCCAATCGTCGCCGATGTAGACGTTCATGGGGTCCGCGTGGTAGTCCCAAGGCTCCCGTTCTCCAAACCAGTCGCCCACAACCCCTTCCCCAAATGCAACGGCCAGCAGTCTCCATACCTCTCCGTAGTCGTCGTTGGGCTCTGGGCTTCCCCCCAGAGTAGAGAATTCGGCATGCCACAAGTTCACAACACTGCAGACGGGTCGAACGGGTGCTCCAGGGGACGACTCTTGAAAGAAGTGAACTCGAATATCGCCAAACCTCCACCTTGGCTTGGTGACTTCAGCGTATTCCAACACCCGTAACGCGTGCCGGAGAGCGACGACCTTCCCACCAGACAAGAAAGCATCAACAACAGCACCACCCCGAGAAGCCCAACGATCGACGTACCACTGAAGACTTAACTTGACCTGGAACGTCGCGCGGCAAAGACTGCGGAGTGTCTCCTCTGACGAGCTCTGTCAGGATCGCCCAGCAGCAGACACCGTCCGGAAGAACGATCTAACATGCAGAGGCGTTAAGTAGGAGCCCAAAGCAACAAGGCAGCGCGGACGAGAGTACGGCAGCTCACCTCATGAACGCCATAATAGTACGGTAGGATGCTTCCTTGAGCGTGATTCAGCCGGCGGTATGCAGCGTCCTCGAGACCAACTAAAATATCGCTCTGGGAGAACGCCGCGTCGTAGTACCACTGAAGAACCCCACTTTCTTGGTTGACGGCATCCAAATCTCCCATTCGGCGATCATCAAAAATCTTGATCCGGTACTGACGATCTCCTCCCCACGCAACACCTCCTACGCTTACCACTTCGCACGTGAAACTCGCACCATCTTCTCGATTGGAGGAATCAATCTCACTCAGGATCCGAACTTCCCACTCGCCCGCCTCCTCCAACTTTTCCCCCAGCGCTGTTTCATTTGTTCTACGGCGCGTTTCTTCCAGGAAGCTTGCAGTATCGGTAGGGAGGGGCTCCTTGGCGTAGATAGGCTTGGGTCGAAGGTCAGGGCCAGCAGCAGAGAACCTCGCCCGAAGGACGTCGCCATGGGTGACCAGCTGATTGCCTTGGTGGGCTAGAAGACTTTCCCGCATCCAATGGGAGACGACGCCCCGGTATGTCGCATCATTGCATGCCGTATACCAGTCGATGTCACGCTTCTGTGACCAGCGCTGCATCGCGTCTTCGTTCGTAATGGTCCTCCGTTCAGCGCGATCCAAAGCACCCGAGGGAAGAACAAAGTCGGTCAAGCCAAAGGGCAGAGAAAAGTAGTGGCCCGCTCCCAGCGCTTTCGAAAGGAGCGCAGCAATGACGAGTCGAAGAGGGTAGCCCTCCAAATTTACGTAAGGGGTATAAAGGAGCTTCGGATCGTTGGTTGCATCGCTCGCCGACTTGGTAGACCAGCGTAGAACGAATGCCGTAGCGGTGTCGGTACAGACAACATCTCGTCCTGCGTAGCGTTGAGCCATGTGGATTATCTCCTTTACTTCTGGAGTGGGCTCAGCCTGCGTAGTTTCGGCATTCTGTGCATGGGCGTTCAAGGTGCCTGGAGACTAGTACAGTGGGGAGTCAGACGAAAGCATCTATGCATTTAAAGCACCATACCATGAAAATAATGACGGGAAGTAGCTCCGATAGTGAAGAAGGCGAGTTATCTGGATATGGCAGATCACCCAACTTGAACTCAAAGCAGGCCGCCCCTGTGTGAAGGCTAAGTCACTTGGCATCCAAGTCTACCTTTCATGCTGCTTACCGCCGAGATAAGGCTTGCCTTCAGCGTCAAGCTCGGGAAATCTTGGATGGCGTTTGGCATTCGCAGCGGTCAGGACCGGGCGGATGTACAAGTGTTCGGAGGCCTCGACCAGGGAGCTGATCATGAGAACGCCACACACCCTCGTCAGTACCTAGCGGGCCGAAAGAGACGGTGCTATTCGTACGTACCTGTAGGATGTCCCGTTTTCTTCATACTCAACTTTCGAGAAGAAGTCGGCCCGGACCTTGACCGAGAAACTGTTGATCATACCCTCGAGATCCCGTTGCTGCAGAGGTGGAAGGACCTGGTTGCCCGTATCGAACGTTGTATCTAGAGGTACTTTGGGTTCCCTCAGAATCAGAGGTGGAGCGAATGTGAGAAGCTGATAAACGGAATGTAACATCTTTTCCGGTTTGGGGGGCTGGGGAGGGCGTGGAGAATCAGCGTGGACAGGCTTCAGCAGCCAATTTATGCAAAAGTCCGCTACTGTCGCCCGGCTTCGTGTGGATATGACGCACAGGGGAGTCAGCGTGCTTCACGGAAGTGTGTCAGAAGGGACAAAGGCTCGTAATACGTGTATGTGTAGGGCACACCGTACCTCGCTCCATTGCACAGTTGCACTTGCGGAGATTTTTCGAACAAGTTGCTTGCGCCACCCATTGGCGAGGTGTACACATAACATACACTTCCAATTCCCTCTGCATTATTGTCGCACCTAAGTCGGAGTACCGTACACAATGCTCTCTTAAGCTTTGACGCTACCGACGAAGATGATCGTGTCAGACAAATTGAACAAATGCGAGGGACAAACACTGACTGGCAGGAAACGGTAGCTGCGATCAAATGCCCGCCCAGTACAGTGCTCATAGCTAATCAAAGGCAGAATTCTGATATCGATGTGTCAGGAGATGTTATCAGGTGTCTGACGATTGTTCAAAGGCTCGAGGAAGATGTGAGGGGTGGGTGCGCCACCCGAGATCAAGGGGAACCATATTTGTTACGCTTTGCTATCAACGCCGGTTCGCCACAAAATATTCAAGTTTATTATTGCCGGTTATAAGAGGTATATAGGTCATAAAAATCAACCCGGATTAAAAATATTAATAAATCCATATAGCTTTGTCTATGCTCTGAGTGCGTCTTTTGGCCCTCCTGAGGTTTGACGACATGACCGATCGGGAGGCTGCCTTAGCGTCGGTTCGCCCCACTGGGGCGTAAGAAAGTGAGAGTGCCTCAGTCACAGAGGCTCCAGCACCCAGTCCAGTATTACTTGCGGTACGTCCATATCCAAGGTAGCCAAAGCTCAAGGAGTTTGCGCCAATGACTTTAATCCGACCTGTGCGGGCCCGCGGCAGAGGCCCGAGCCTCGCCGTTGAAATGGAAGTCTGCAGCATGCTAAAATGGCACGTCAGCGGTAGCCTAAATAGGATGAAATTAATGTTAACGCTTTCTCATACCTCGATTCCGCAAACGGTAGCTTATCCTCGTCATCTCCCGGCCGAGGGTACTTTGTCAACAGTGCATGACGAAGTAGCCTCCAGTCACATTGCACCTCTGGGTCAAGACTGTCATAATATCTGAGTGCCTTTCCTGAAATGCAAGCCAACGCCAAATCGGCCATCCATGCATGGTCTCGAATCTTTCCCGCCGCATATGCCACCCTGTGAATAGCCCGAATGAATTCCTCGCATTCGTCTCCGTCCCTTCCCACAAACACAATATCTTCTAATCAAACGGTCATGAATGATTTTCCGGAAAGGGTCAAAAGTCCAACAGACCGTCGCTGGCCATGCTATACAAGCTCCGGCGGGCCAATGCCTGTTTCTCCAGCCCGTTTTAGCCGTCGGCAACAGCATGCGTGGCAGGTCCTATCCAAAGCTATTGGCGGAAGCGAGAGAGCCTTACTACGGTAAGCTCCTCTTATCGCTTACATCCGAGTTTTCCACTTACACCGCCTAGGGATCTCCTGCTTTGAGTTTAAGTTCGGGGAGATTCCGTACCCGGAACACCCACCAAAGTCTCCGTCGACATCTCTCCCACTAGTCGCTTTTATGATTCGTCACACTCTTCCACGAAGTTAAGGAGCGATATTAAAGGCCGAAAATTTCAGCTTCCGGGATCCTTGGATGTTAGCGCATGGATTCAAACTTGCCCGCTCGACATCGATGTGCCTGAGATCCGGAGTATGGTCGCTGTTTCCATCCTACACTCCGGGAGGGACATAATCTTCACGGACTCAACAGCCAGTGTGATACTGAATGCCGCACAACCGGAAGAACTGCAATATACGGCCTTCCCTGATATCAAGACCCACCCCATCCGCTTGGTTGTTGCCTCTCTCCTGAAGACCAAACTCGAGCCCGAACACTACTTCACTCTACAGTACGAGCCGTCACGGTCGTTTACCACTCCTTCAGGTGCTCTCTGAACCACCCGAGCGAACGAAGCATCTCAGATGAAGATGCGATGCGCCTCTGGTCACAGAAGAGTGACATTGACTTGAATACCGCGTGCAATGACGCCGAGTACCGGGCCGTCGTTTCTCGATGGATGCAAAAATAACCTTTCGACTTTCCAGGGCAATCCTTTCTTATCCCCTGGGGACGTCCTCCAAGTGGATACTTTCGCTTTCAGCCATCGCAGCCAACACCTGCATTTAGAGCCCATATATCCAAAAGAGCCACTCCCATCCGAGGCAGCATCCTATCTAGAGAGAACCCGTCGTAATACGGAGGATCGATCATTGAAAACACGGCTCTCCGAAGTGGAACGTTGTGAAATCCGGATCCTTGATGAAATCGACTCGTCAAACGTGGAGCATGGCTTGAGTTTTGCTTTGCAA
The DNA here is from genome assembly GCA_019633425.1 of Tulasnella sp. 424. Lineage (NCBI taxonomy): Eukaryota > Fungi > Basidiomycota > Agaricomycetes > Cantharellales > Tulasnellaceae > Tulasnella > Tulasnella sp. 424. The sequence goes on along the minus strand of WSUB01000296.1, from coordinate 10,736 downwards.
AATTGTTACAGCGCAAGGCGTTCCATGGATAGGGAAGACTAAATTGCGAGTTAAAATATTCGATGACCGCCGAATGGGTGACCAGGAGATAGTAGCCCAAGGACCGGACGACATACAGTGGTTTTGTCACGCGAATCGAACTCATAGCGATACTTCGGTGGCGTTGGAAGATGCAATTTATCACCGCTTGGATCATGCGCAGGGGAGTATTCGGCCTTATTACTATGGTGCTCAGGAGGTAGGCCCTCCTATGGTGGTTTGTTCAGTACCGACGCTCATTTATATGTTCCGCTTTACTATAGACCCTCCTGCCGGACGGTGTCCAGTGCTGGGCGATTCTGACCGAGTTAGTCGAAGGAGAGACTCCCCAGTCATTGCCTCGAGATTATCCACCTCATTTGAAAACTTCTGTGGTAATTAAACTGTTTCATCCATAGCTTATTTACCCGCTGACATTTCTTATCATGTAAACATAGGCCGTTGGACTTCGCCACGCGTTGAGGGTCTTGCAGTACGCCGAACTCAGCAAACCCCTGTGGAGGTTTGGAGACATCAGAATCCGATTCTCTCAAGGACTATCCGATGGTGCTTCCGTAGAGGCATTTTTCCACCATAATCAACTTTCGGCAGGCCAAATTCTCCACGCTACATGGATGGCATGAGGCAACCGACGATTACCTAGAGCTATGGCAGATGCTGACACTCACCTTGGAGAATATATCACAAGCGAAAACATGGGTGATCGGGAGCCTTGGGATTTCTACACGGTGTTTACGAACGAGTACATAGGAATCGAGTGGAGGCCGGGAGACTACGACGATGCCTTGTACAAGAACCCCTCGGAGGAAGACCCTAGAATGTATCGGCCTGGCGGTTATCATCCCGTTCGGATTGGGGAAACATACGACGATCGCTATCTTGTCATCAGGAAGCTTGGATGGGGCGTGCAATCCACCGTTTGGCTCGCCCGAGACCTCTGGTAGGATCTTCATGAGTGCTGCTCGCTCCAGAGAGATGTTTAGGAAACCCTTTCCCCACAGCTCGTCAAGTTATGTGGCCCTGAAAATGCTACAATCCAAACGCATTGCGGCAATGGAGGAAACGGAGGTACTTGATATCCTTGCCCAAGATACCTTCGCCTGGAATCATGTCGGTGAACGCCGTGGTGTGTTCGTCCACGAAGGACCATATGGGCGACACCTTTGCATAGTCTTTGAAGTGCTGGGATCGACAGTTCGTGACTTAGTAAAGGTCCGTCCCCAACAAGCCTTGAGTACAGCGCAAGTCAAAACAGTAGCGATGCAACTGCTTTTGGCTTTACGTTGTTGCCACGGCCAAGGAATAATCCATAACAGGTATGTTCCTCTGACCCAAATCCCTCTCATATTTCACTGAAACAAGGAACTCAGACATCAAGCACTCGAACCTCATGCTATCATTGCCTGAGATAGAACCATACTTGGCTAGGTCGATCGGCATGACGGGAGACGTTACTATCCTCTTGATTCGAAGCCCATCAAGGCCTCCATCTCTGATGACTTCGTCATAAAGCTTGTAGACTTCGGAAGTGGTGAGTTTCAAGATGGCTAGCGGTTGTAACGTTTTCAAGCTCATAGAGTGTGTCGTTCAGCCCAAAAAACAGATGGAACAACAGCGTTGTGGCCGGTTCAGCCACAGCCCCTTCGCGCTCCAGAAGTCATCTTGGACGGAGGGTGGGGAACCCCAGCCGATATCTGGAACTTTGCTTGCTTGGTATGTTAAACTTTGCTTGCTTAAATAACCGCATGCTTACTCGATGCCCCCGCAGATTTATGAACTCTATAGTGGTCAAATTCTCTTCGAATCCCCCCAACAGACCGAGATCCCCCCAATATATATACAACTCGCGCAAATGCAAAGCATATGCGGATCGTTTTCAGATGAGCTTCTTCGTAAAGGCAGGCTTACATCCCGCTATTTTGATCCTGAGAGTAAGTTGCTGCATGATCAGTTTCAAACCGAGCCGTGGGTAACATCATATGCCTCCCTTCAGCCGGAGAGATCGACGGCATTTCATCTCTCCTCTCCCAATGAAAGGGTTTGTCCAAGGCTGGATGAAGGGATTACACGGTGCAACGGAGGCCGAAGTTGACCTGTTTGAAAATTTCATGAGCACCATGCTCAAGTTGGATCCAGATTCTCGCCCTTCCGCTTCAGAACTTCTCCAGCATCCATGGCTCAGTTCATAAAAAATTATTTTTAATAGTGCTAGTCATTACAAATGATTAGAGATTTGAGAGTGTCTAATTGCCCAGCTTCCTTGGGTGACAAGCGCGAGCTCGGTGTTTAACCGGTCTCTTCGACCACATCCGGGCATTTGAATGTACTACCACATAGTAAGCACGTCGAGCATCCTCACAACCCCTCAAGTCAATCAATTGCTGCACTACAGCACACGTGTTAGCATGGAGGTGTGCACAAAGGCCACGCGTTCCCTTGCAGTCCGGGTCAACCTATTTACCGAACAACGTGACCTTATCCGACGTGGTGGCTTCCGACGAATATTCCAAGAGAGAATACTTAAGGCCTCGAAAGCGCCCAGGACTTTAGCACACTTCCGTCGCCTCGAGGCAAAAGGGCACAGAAGATAGCGGCACGAGTGCTTCAGGGCTTCCCAATGTTGTAAGGACCTCAGATTCACCACTCCGTCCCTCATACCACCTCCTTTCGCTTCATCCCCCTCGGCGAAGCTCCTAGCTAACCGTCGACCCATCTAATCTTCGATCCTTTCTACGTTAAACCATTCGATGCAAGTGGACCCAAACGACGACGCCGACCGTCGTGGTTCGCAAGGATCCGATCCGGACGGTTCTGGTAGTACGTCCCAGCCAAGCAGCAAATTAGTACGTCTCACCCGAATCACGAAGAGTCATCAGAAGTGCTCACCGTACTCCGTTTCTACGTAGAGGGATAAGCTCCAGAAACTCGCCGAATGGCGAATCGATCCGTCCTCGATCGAATTCCCGGAAGACGCCCCCGAGTTTCGTGGAGGATTCGCAACCGTCTCCCAAGCGGTTTTGATTTCCACCTCCAATTCTGAAAGTAGCGAGGACGACTCAACAGATAGCGACGACGAAAAAAAGTCTGATGGTAGATCGCCCAAGCGGAAGGTCGGTGCCAATCAGACTTGTTTCCTGCAACATGTCAGTGGCCGAGTGGCTGACTTCCGGATGCTAGGCCATTGCAGTAAAAAAACTGAAGATCGAGAATGGAAAGGACAGAGAGCGAGTATTGGGGGTGAGAATAAGTGGTCTCATCACGTCGAGCTCTCGCACAGTGCTGAGTCATCTCAGTTGGCACTCAGGGAAGCAGGATTCTTAACCGAGCTTTCTCACGAAAACGTTATCGAGCTTGAGGGCTTTGTTGAAGATATGTCCGAGGATAGGGTCTGGCTGGTCTTTCCCTGGGCAGACAACGGAGATTTAAAGGACTTTGTGGCCTCCGCTGACTGGGAAATCCCGGAACGAATATTCCTAGTAAGGTCAGGACGCTGTACTTCATGGCGCCCTCTGAGAGACCGTGTAACAGATAGACGACGTGGCGAGAGGAGTGGAGTACCTTCATAATCAGAATCCGCCGATCTGCCACGGCGACCTTAAATCGGTGGGTCCGGATGTTACTGCGATATAACACTTGGCAAGCTTAAATTCCACCGCCGTGTAGGCCAACGTGTTGGTAAAATTGAATTGTCGCGCAGTCATCACGGACTTCGGTTCCGCACGTCATCTCACGAAAAAGGAACTTCCTGTGCGGCCCGAGAAAAGCAAAAACGGCGCGCAGCCAGCGCTGGCGCTCGAGACCGAACTTTGTGAAGTCACTAATACCGTGACACTGAAGGGCAATCAATATACGCTTCGTTGGGCTGCTCCGGAGCTGCTCATGGAAGACGAACCTGGCATGGAGCCTGGCCTGTGGAGCGATATCTGGGCACTGGGCTGGATATTTTACGAGGTATACCGACATCAGGATATTGTTCTCAACAAAAGCTTACAATCAACGCTGAAATAGGTTATGACAAATTCAATTCCGTTTCAAAATGTCAAAAAGGACTCTGTCGTTGTTATACACGTCATTCAGGGAAATCTCCCATCGGCTGCTGATCACGCCAGCATGGTGTTGATTCAGAGACTTTACTCGCTTATGGTCTCCTGTTGGAGTCTTGATCCCAGCAAGCGGCCAACAGCTGAGGATTGTACAAAGTTGATGAGTTGGATGGTAGGTTGTGCCGCCTTTGAGATAATTTGAATGCAAGATTGCATGATGACTTGCTCCCATATAGCCGATGATTGTCCCGGATCCGGAGCGGGGCTCAAACACATCGGGTTCCCAAGCTCGTTCGGTTAAACTTCTTATGGAAATGGCAGACATGCATCGATATCAGGATGACCATATCAACGCGTCAAAATACTACACTGAAGCGTTGGGGATCTACACAGAGACCGCTGACAATGAAGGAAAAGCGCGTGCTCTGTTAGGCTTAGCAGAAGTTAACAAGGCTCAAAGCAAGTATCCTGAGGCCGTTACATTCTACTCCGAGGTCGCTCAAATCTGCACCGGCACCGACAACAAACAAAAACGAGCCAACGCTCTGTGGGGGATTGCTGAGGTGCATCGGCTTCGAGACGAGTATAGCGAAGCCGTCCCGCTCTACTCTGAGGTCGTCCAAATCTGCACCGAAGTCGGCAACAGAGGAGGGAGGGCCGACGGTCTGTGGGGTCTTGCCGAGGTGCATCGGCTTCGGGATGAATACAGTGAAGCCGTCCCGCTCTACTCCGAGGTCGTCCAAATCTACACCGACATCGGCGACAGACAAGGAAGAGCCGACGCTTTGCGTGGGCTTGCTGAGCTGCATCAGCTTCAAGACGAGTGCAGCGAAGCCGTCCCGCTCTATTCTGAAGCCGTCCGAATCTGCGCAGAAATCGGTGACAAGCAAGGGAGAGCGAACGCCTTGCGTGGTCTTGCTCATGTGCATCGGCTTCAAAACGAGTACAGCGAGGCCGTCCCACTCTACTTCGAGGTCGCCCAAATCTGCACCGATATCGGCGACAGACAAGGAAGAGCCAAAACTCTGTGGGGTCTCGCTGAGGTGCATAGGCTTCAAAAACACTACAGCCAGGCCATTCAGCTTCACTCAGAAAGCCTGCAAATTTGTATTGACATTGGCGACAGAGATGGAAGAGGCTGGGCTCTAATGTGCCTTGCGGATGTCCATTGCGACCAGGATCAGCACGAAGACGCAATATGCCTTTATGAACAAGCTGCTGGAATATTTGAAGAAATCGGAAATACTCGGGATGTAGCAGACGCATTAAACCGCGCCGCTGAAGCCCGTGAACAACTCGAACCAGCTGAGGCGGAATGATGTTTCACCCAGACATTTCGAGGTCGAGCGAGATTCGGTTCTTGATACCCGACTAAATGTTTCCGTACAAGACTGTGAGCTATGTATTCCGTTGACCGATCATTCTGGTTCTCCGTCTCGCTCATCTCCTGTTCATGCGACGCATTCGAATCGATCCTGCTGTCTGAAAGTCATGCACTTATCTTATCGTTTTCCTCTCGTCCGTATGATTCCATGTCGGATGGAGCCGCTACAAAGCGATATATATCGTAGCTACGCACGCGCCAGTCCCCGACTCTCAGAAAGAATCGGAGCCATGTGCACCAAAACCTCCCATGAATACCGCGGTAGATACAAGCCTGTTTGTATATAAATAGTTAAAGTTGGAATCTTCGTGTGAACAAGACACAGACGGAAAGGTCGAGAAAAGGGAGGGGGAAGATGCCTACACGAAACAATTGACAGGGTGCGGCAAAAGCAGAATCTCAAGCTGAGCGCTGCGACATTACGAATCCCGCCAAGGACAATCAGCTCACCTAAAATCGAACACAGAATGGAAACTTGCGTCGATTCCAAAGACATCCACTTCCATGTTCCCTGGAGAGGCACTCTCCATCAAAGCCGTTCAACTTCGACATCTTGCGGAACGATGGATTCCACACCTTCTATTACCTTGGCATGTGGGGCTGACGTTTACGCCTAACATTTGGCTGAGACTCTGGGCCAAATCTTTCACCACGGAACCAAGATACCAAATCTTCTTTAGAAACCTGCACCGAGGGCGTTCACCTCTTGAATTCCATGACCCTATGTTGAAGCAATAGTTTGTGCAATGCATTCAGCGGCAACACAATCTTAAATGGCGTAATCTTTCGTCTCACAGACAAACCGAGGGTAGGTAGGTAGGTAGGGTTTAGCGAGTTGACCGTTTTGTGTTTCGCATAGTGTGTCACGGACAAGGTAAGCCTTCGGCGAATTCTCAAGTCTCAATCGTAGATTCATTGTTACTGCTTTCTTGATCGCGCGCTGTGCGTCTGTTATGGTCTGTGGCGTGACGTCGAGTGTGGGGAGGTGGAAATCTGTCCGTTCCTTCATTAGTTTTTTGATGCCTGCATACCATCCTCTCGATTCGGAGCTCTGCGCTATGATGTCTGCGGCTCGAGTTGCATTTTTTGCTAGGTGAGCGTCCGGTAGTGTGATAATGTAAGCGAGGTATCGTATTGCGAGAGATAGGCGTCTATAGGCTAGTGGCCAGAGGCCTGTTTCCGTGAATAGGAAGGCAGTGAGTGCTTGTCCCCGAGACCGAGGAAGCGCCTGATAAACGACTCTTGGACAGTCTCTAGCATGCGGAGATTTGTTTGTTCAGTGTCGATACATACGTCACAGCCTGCAGTTAAATGGGGTTCGATTTGCGCTAAGTAGGTTTTCCGTCCGTTCACCGCGTCAATGGGTCCGACGACCGATCTCAATGATAGCGCTGCTGCTGTAATTCTACCGGCCTGCGCTCTACTTTCGTAGTTTTGTTTGAAGACCGCTCTTCCCTTGGAGGAGTTTAGTACACTGACATATTTGTATATGTCCGTGAAGGGGATTTCGTCGCCGTATAGGCGTAGAGGTGGTTCTTTATCGTGTGACGAACCGAAGACCATGACATTGCACTTTCTGGGATTCGATTCCATTAGACTGAATGACGCCCATTTTTCTAGATGATCAAGCTTCCTTTGGAGCCCTTGATGGGTGGTGGAGAGTAGAACCATGTGAGATAGCGCCGCTACGATTGGTGGAATGTGGGAAATGTGGCGCCGCTCGTGATCATTTTCGAACACTCCAGCCGTTCGTCATTACCCACCCATACGTACATTCCGTGAAATGGCAACATTACTCCGGAACATCTGGAAATCTATGACAGGGGTATGAATACTCTTTCTTTTACCGGGCCCCTACATTGCTGATTCTCCTGTCGTCCAGACGCGATACCTAGCAGGGCGGGATCTTCAAGGTTTGGGGTGCTTGGATTTAGTATTGAAGCGAGTGGGCCCTGGAGCTCACATCCTTGATTTAACAGGTAACCGCTACTATGAGTATCCAATGCACCTGTCTCCGGCTATACGTCGTCCCAGACGGGTCGTAAAGTACGCCAATCCGGATCACATGTTCCCTGGCACCGCTGGCCTTCCAAGTGAGCAACCTAATCATCTCTTGAAGCATATAAATCTAAAATAATTTGCTGAAATAGTACAGTGGAACTCTTGGTTATCATTTACACGGACTGAACCCCCTTCGTTGGAGGTGCGCTGGCTCGGATGTCATTTTCGGCCGCACAATGCTCAAGGCCTTCACTTGCTTGTAGGAGCTCCAAACGGACTTGCAGCGCATGAATACAGTCAAAGCCAACGCTCTGCTAATAGCTGAAAGAGACAGACAAGCAAGAGCTCGGCAACAATTGCAAGCTCCCGATCTCGAACCCTCGGTCGTCGTGGACGAGACTCAACCGCCGCAAACCACGGAGCTCCAAGAGCCCGAAACTAATGACGCGCCAGATCCTTGGGTACCTCCCCCCGTCTCGGACCAACCTGAAAGTTGGGCACCGCGTGCGTCGGTGCGAAGAGGAGCGTAACGCAGGAGTCGACTTTCAACACCACCACTCGATTAACCACATAGGCGACGGACATCTTCATTGGAGCTAGCTACATAGCAATCAATTGAACGAAGCAAGCGCCCTTTTACCTGCAATAGCAGTAGCGAGACCGAGTGCCGCACCGTACATGAGAACTTGACCGAGGTACAAATCCACCCAGTACCAGAACAACAATCCTTCGAAGCTCGCCAGACATACGAGGAATGGCAAAGTTTTTGTGTCGGGTTGAAGCGAGACTGGAAGATAGCGAAGCTGGGAGAATAAGAGCAGACAGTATGAGCATAAGGGATCAGCTTTCAGAACGACGAGACGTCCACTTACAAGACCGAGCAGCAGGGCCCACGGGGAGAGAACGAGGCCAGCGAAAACGAGTGAGATGACCTTGGGTGGTAATTTTTGGTCGGGTCGGAAAGTATGAGAAATTTCGGGTTGGACGTGGAATGTGGACTCCTCGGGATGAGGCGGGGTGCTGGCCGATGGCGGTAAACTGAGGTCGAAAAGGTCGTACACGGCGCCTTCGTACTTGAACGACCCGAGTATCAAGCTGACGTGTAATGGGTCAAATGTTGTAGGCGGTAAGCCAACTGGTGGTTTGCGAAGGTTCTGAAGGCGCGGCTCGTCAATGAACCGAAAGGAAACACATGGCCGTCATGTGCTACCACCCACCATCGAGAACCTGGCTTTCCCATCCCTTCCGACCTTAATTGGCACAATACCCTCTTCCTCTGTCTTCTCGTCGTAGAACCGAAGGAAGGCCTGGTGCGGCTGGACGTCGCGTTTCTCCGCGTTATCGAAGACAGTGAACTGAAGTTTCAGCGTCTCGTCTTGGGCCACGCGAAGTGATTGTGTGCCCTGCGAAGAGTCAAATCTATATGAAGTGTCATGTTAATCTTAGCATGATTGCAACTAAATACGGAAGCAAAGCGCTCACTTCAAGCTTTGTGACGGGCTGCCGTCCTTTGCATTCACGACAGCTGACCCAGACTTGAACGACAGCTTCGCAGAGCAGACAGAGGCCAGAGCCAGGATAAGAGGGTAAAGTGCGGTTGATGGCTTCATCCTTCGGTAATGAGTGGTCGGTTAGTAGGGCGGGGTGGGTGTAAGATGATGGCGGTAGGTGCAGTCTGAGGTGAAATAGTAGAAAAGTGTTGGATTTCGAACACGTCAACGCTGCGCAGGGTCCAGCACCTGAAATAGCACCAACACTCTGAAATGACAGCGATGATCGTTTTAAACAGCACAAGTGTGCTACATATACAAAATACACATAATACGGAGAGCGAGGTACGAAAGCACGAGTAACACTGGGAGATAAATCGAAAACATTCAACGCGATAACAAATAAGTAGAATAGAAAGCAGAGAAAAAATAGATCCTGAACCGGAAACTGAGGGTAGTAATGTTGTAGGATGAGATGCGGAGAGAGAGCTGCTTAGGTCCAGCCAGCGTCTATGGCTTCCTTGAGTAACGTCTTGGACCCAGTTTTCGGTACCCCTTCGACGACGGCTTGCCTCTCGAAATCACTGCATAATACTCGAAACGTGGAGCCCATGTCATCGCCAGTTCTCCAGTCAGCTTGGGGAGCAGAATATCCTAGGACATGACAGTATAAGCTTAAACAATAACGATTGACAGGACTCCGGAGTACAGTACCTTCCCACTTGATTAGATATTCTACGAGACTTCCGCCATCTCCCTGGAGAGTTCGTTTTCCAATTATGCGCTCAACGACGAATTCACCCTCTCCAGGCTCAACAGGACGAGTGCAGCCTTTACGACCGCAAGCATTTTTGTCAGTTGGTTCAATGATAGCATTGGCACTTGATCTGCGGCCGGTTCCGAGCACATTAGGAAGCAGTTGAAGACTCGGAGCCTACAGAAGTGCTGACCTCATGATGCAATTCGCACAGATAAACGGCAGGTCGGGCATCGTCATGCGGGGGTCATCTGGAAGAACATCTGCGCAGTCGATATGAAACCACTGGGAGCATCTTCCGAGCGAATATCATTTATAGAGATCGAGGAGAAGAAGCTTGGTGCACTAACTGGTCGCAGCAAATGAGTTCTGCCGTGTTCGAATCAGTAGCCTCATCGGTTGCGGTTCTAGCACTGCGAGAGCTAGTGCGGCGACGTTTCCTGGGCCTTGCGGTTTGCGAGCTATTTGAAGAGGACTTAAGAGATTTATTACGTATGGGAAGCGACGAGGATACGCTTGGGTTGGGCAGGGATGAGGATGGCCGTGTCTCACGACTGCTATAGGGAGCGCCAATTAGCAGCAGATCGAACAATTTGCAACAGACATCTTTAGGCTCACATTGATTTTTCACTGTCGCCAAATGTCACCCGTATTATGGGTAGGGCCGAAAATTCATGCTTAGCCCCCCGAGTGGAAGCAGAATTTCGTGTACGTGTGCGTCTCCGATGATGGACAAGGGCCTTAACTTCGGTAGCTTTAGTCTCCTGAACAGCAGTTCCAATTGATTGGGTTACAGGGAGGGGCGAGGATAAAGTGGGTGTTGGTGCTTGCAGCTCAGGTTCGGGTTGCTCTCCACACGGTGGGCGTTCATCCGTTTCTCCACACCCGCTGTGCTGGACACTCTCGAGAGCGGCCAACCTGACAGATAGGGCCAAGACCTGATGCTCGAGTTCCAGAAGCCTTGAGCACATTCCTCCAGGGGCGAACAAAGCAGTATTATGCTGGAGAACGAAGTCGCGAAT
>WSUB01000295.1:0-33316 GCA_019633425.1 Tulasnella sp. 424 | reverse complement strand
TGTGCCAGATTTTCTAGCCAGCAGAAAAGCAGGTTGAAACAAGACTTGAGATTTTCCAGATTGAAGAAAAGACACTGTTGTTATCAGCAGCCTTTTAAAAGTTGAGAAAATCCAACTGATGAAATGGTAGAGGTTTCAGCAACAAAGAAAAGTGTTTTCAGAAAACTGTGAAAATTTTGATCATAAGAAAAATTGTTCAAGATGGAGGGCTAGAGACAATGATGCAACCTTTTCTGAAATGTTTTGGCAAGTAGAGAATATGTTGGTAAGTAACTGACACTTTGAGAATGTGATTTTCTGCACTGAAGAAAATTTTCCAGAAAATTATTTCAGGAGAAAACTGGAGCTGAAATAGTGAGGAAGTAGAGAATAAAATGCCAGGAGATTTCATCCCACTTTTTGCAGTACAGAAAGTCAAGTTAAGAAAAGCTCACAGAAGTTTATTGAACTGAAAATGTCTGGCATTGGCTTCCACATTTTTTGCATAGTGAGAAAATGATGATGCAAAATCACAATACCTTTCCACTGGAGAAAAGGATATGTAAAATGGAATAGACTATGCTTTGCGTTTTTGGATTGGCTAAAATTCGGACTAAAAGGATCCATCCTAAAATGAGAAGAGAAAATAAGACAGAAAATCTTTTGAAATAGTCTAAGTATTTTCTTTACAAGCCTGAAATGAAGAAGAAAGTCTTCAGAATTACATTTGCTGAGAAAGTGGTGGTGAAAAGGCCACCACCTCCGAGGATTTTCTCACACTAAGTCGCATGAGAAAATCGTGATTTGCTAGGGGTGAAACCAGCCTTTATCCTCGCACCACGCTCGTTCATCCCAGGCATCATACCTAAACCTGCAGGTCCGCCGCGTCGTTCTCTTAGCTTCCATCGTGAGCCCATGCCAGCCGCCTCACATCCCCCGGAAAGGTTCCACCCATCGCAGTCGATCGTGGAACGGGAAAAGTAAAGAACGAGAGAAGAGGAGGATGACCCCAAGGAGGGTGGACAGCTGACGGAGGCGCTTGACGTGGCCAACAAGGGCATTGTCGAGCTTGCACCGCAGGAGGATTACCGAGAACATGGGCGATGCAGGACCACGCTGTTGCCGTGCAGTAAGCCACAAGACCGCGAAAAGGCTGGTTTGCTACCTGACCTCCCATCACGTTGTGGCTGCTTCCACCCATCTCCGCTCAAACAACCCCAAATAATTGTTTCCTCGTATTGGCCAGCATGAGAGCACCGAAATAAGGGGTCCTCAAGAGGCACTTACGGTGGCCCAAACCGACCTTTCTTTAGTTTCGCGCCAAGAAATAAGCATGGGGGTGACCGAGATCATGATTGTGGCGTCTGGGTACGTAATTATGGTATGTAGCTTTATTTGGAAAATCCTTTTAGGAGGAAGCCTCAAACACAGTCGGAGGGGTTTTTGTTCCCATCAGTCGACGAGTCGAAGCGCATCTGGTTCCAGAATCAAGCAGAGCAGCCCCTCCCACCAGGCCACCCGTACAAACGATCCAATCAGCATTCATAATCACCACGTCCGTTTATTTCACGCATTCAGGTCCGCCTCATCGTTCTCTTAGCTTCCGTCGTGAGTCCACGCCAACCGCCTCATTTTCCCGAAAAGGTTCTGCCTGTCGCAGTCGAAAGTGGAAAGGGAAAGGTAAGGAGCGCGAGAAGAGAAGGATGGTTGCTAGGAGGAGGGAGTCGACAGCCAAAGGAGCTGCCGCTTCACCTGACCAAAGAGGTCCGGGCATTGTTTGGCTTGAGCCTCGGTCGCAAGCGGAACTCGGAGAACATGACCGATGCCCAGAGCCTGGCGCCTGGCGCCTGGATGTGACTCTGTGATACTTTTGAGTAGGCTCGGGGAAGACATAAATGAACTCGGTAGGAAGGTGAATCATCCGGGCAAGTTGTTCCTCTACACGGCCAGACGTCAAAGTACAGCGTTTGCACAACCGGATTTAAAAAGAAGAAAAGCGGGCCGGGAGATGAGCTTTTGTGAAAAATCGTGAAAGCCCGGGATTCATAAGGCGTGGGGCTAGCGCGGCTTTCGAAAATGGCGAGGTGAAGCTGCCCTAAGGGGGCAACACGCGTCACCCTTCAAAAATATCTCCTCCGCTAATCTCTGCCCGGTCCCGGCAACCTCTCATCATCACCCTTTCCTCACCACTTACCTTCTCGTTCGCTGTGCCGTTGGAGATAATCGTTATTCCTTATTCTATTCGATGTTTACACCACCCGCCACTAATACCAATGTTATTACTGAGAGTGAGCCTTCACACCAAACTCCCACCGGAATGCGACTAAGTCATTGAGACCTTGGTGGTGAATTCTAATTCAGTGTGGATAGACGGGGAGCCTGGGACTCCAAATGAAGGAAAGTCAAGATGCGGTCTCTGTCAGGACCATATATGGTTCAACAAAAAGAACCGTGGAAGACATATCAAGTCACAGACACATCACGCGGCAGTGGTGAGGGCAACCGATGAGACGACATCGGAGCAGCACATCGGCCCCGTGCTTTGATCAGTCATTCAGGGTGTTCAACAGCGAGCAGCGAGTCATCTCCGGCAATATCCCGCCTCTGAACAATTGGGTGCAGACTCCGGCTTTGAGTCGTACCAACCAAACCCGTCATTGAGTGATCCTGCCAAGCATACTGCTGCCGAGGATACGTCAGTCTATGAGTCATTGAGAAGCACCCTAGGAGGCCAAGAGGACAGCTTGACCTTGGATCTCCCATCCACACAGGCGGAGATTTTGAGCATAGCGACGGGGCTGAGTAGGATGCTCGACGGAGAAGTCCACCTGGATGAAGAGTCCGACGAAGGAGAGTGCGAAAGAAGCGATGAGGAGGTTGAATCTCCTGTTCGTGATCATGTTGGCCAGCCCGGTGAGTATCTAGTTACAATGCAACACCCGTCCTGTATCGGCGAGAGTAGTCAGGTCACTAATCTATCGAATGCCTGCACAGAGAAGCCTCCTTCGAATACAAACGATTGGTTCCCTTGGAGCGACAAGCTCGTGAGCTTGGACCTCTACCTTTTGCGGTCCTAGATCACCAATGCTCACACCTGTTGATCTAGTCTTGTACCCTTGACATTTTAATGCACCTGCCTCGATCAGCCTTTTCCGAAAGGCAGTTAGATCTACTTCTTTGGCTGCTCCGTATGAACGGCGTCAACAATCTGCCGTCTGTACGGGCCATGAAGAACTTCCAGGCATCCCTGCAGAAACTTTGCGGCATCGGCACCATCAAATACTCCGGTGCGCTCGGTCACACATACTACGCTAATGATCTAGGTAGCCTTATTGGGCAGGTGAGTCACACATCTCCATTCGTGCAAGTAATTTTTTCAAATGCGGCAACTGATTGAACTGTGTATCGAAGGAAATGTCGAATCCCGTTGTGCGCAAATATCTACACTTTTACCCGGAAGATGTCGGCCCGAAATTGGAACAGGCATGGCACGGCCGTCGATGGCGTCATAAGCTCGACCCGGACCTGCTAACACCCATGATCCGGACGGGGAAAGGACCCGCCGAGAAGGACTTTTATATCTGGGAACCGACACTTTTAAAGGATGGGAGGGCATGTATGCCAATCCGGTGGTTCGTGCGAGGAGGAGCATTTTATGCGGACGCATATCGGCTCGAGCTCTCTGGCAATAGGCAGGGGTGGGTGGTGCGAGATTGGGATCGTCTGATCATATCAGAGTCCGAGCTTGCTCTCTCTCTCCCTGATTTCCGCGCGAGCCATCTGTGGAGAGCCATTCCGTCACCAGATGTGATCCAAGGTAAGGATGTACTTTCAGCGGATGCCATTTGACGCAAAGCTCACAAAGTGACTTATTAATTATGTACATTCCTACAAGGTATCGAGCATCAGCCAGGCTCTGCTATTGAAGCCTGGCATTGTCCTTCAGAAAATCGCTGGCGGACTCGGGCAAAAGGTCGTTGTGTATTTTCATTCATGATTTGGCTGTACTGTGATGATACATCCGGTAATGTCTCAAAACGATGGAACAAGCACAATTCATTTCTTTTTACCGCTGCGGGCCTTCCGTCCGATCTGGTACAGCACGATTTCCACGTACACTTCCTCTCAACGTCAAATATCGCCCCTCCGCTTGAAATGCTAGGTGGAATTGCGGAACAGATCGAGTATGTCCAATCATTCAACCTTACTAGACTCGTTTCTGACTTCGCTTATATTAGCAAACTCCAGGAAGAAGGGACTTGGGTGTATGACATTGAGGATAGTAACTTAGCTCTCGTGTTCCTGACGGTTTTAGCCATGCTTGGCGATAATCCGATGCAGAGTGAGTTTGCTTGTCATAGGGGACTGTTAGCAAAGCTCTGCTGTCGCATCTGCAAAGTTAGTAAAGGGGAAGGTGCAGCCGATGATGAGGAGGAGGAGAGCGGAGACGAGGGCCATGCTGCAACGGTGGACGATGATGCAAGCTCTGTTGGGTCAAAGCAAGGGGGGAAAGGGAGGAAAAAGGTGTTGGAGCCGCTGGACGAGATGAAGGACCGAGTTCTGCGGTTTCTCCAAGTAGGTCATTTATCCGACTCCCATGGTGATGTCTCGTGTTTTCTGGCCATCTAACGATAGGGCTTCAGATTGGGGAACGTCGATCCAAGCAGGAAACAAAGAAGATTCTCAACGAAATTATGAATCACTCGCTCCGGGTTGGTGGAAAGGCGGCAGCAAACCGAGAGAAAACTCTCCACGGTGTGAAGGACCCCTTTCAAGATGTTTTCCTTGGACGACTCTATGCAGCTCAGAAGGGGAGACGAGGCGCGAATGCTGAGGCCTGCCTCAATGCTGCAATTGCTCAATTACCAGGAGAAACAGAAAGTCCAGTTTAGCATCTTCAAGGTGAGTCCGAAGTACCGGTTCGAGTTGCAGGGAAGACAGATTAGTCATGAGCTTGATACCAGGCTTTGACCCTCACTCTGATACACCCATCGAAATTCTTCATGTCGTTCTCCTCGGCTTTGTCAAATATTTCTGGCGTGATGCGGTGTCTCGGCTCAGCGCTTCTCAGAAGGCAACTCTTCAAACCCGTCTATCGTCTTTTTATGTGTCTGGCCTGAACATTCCAAGACTTTCAGGGAAAACTCTCGTTCAATACGCAAAGTCTCTCACTGGACGAGACTTTCGGGCCATCTCTCAAGTCGCCCCCTTTGTTCTCGCCGACTTAGGGCTCCCCGAAGAGTGCTTAGCCTCGTGGCAAGCTCTTTCCGCACTAGTTCCCTTGGTTTGGCAGCCTGCTATAGCGAATAAGGAAGAACATATTGTAAGTTAGGCTGCGCACCTCTCAAAGGACTGTCTAGGACTCTAACACTGACATGTGGTAATATTGATGCTAGGCACAGTTGACTGCCGCAATCGACCGCCTCCTAATCTCCACCGCCCGTTGGACTCCTCATTGGTTTAATAAACCCAAGTTCCATCTTATCCTTCACCTTCCTGATCATATCCTGGACTTCGGACCGGCCGGGATCTTTGCAACGGAGGCTTTCGAGTCCTTCAACGGAATAATCCGCAGCAAGAGTGTTCACTCGAATCACCAAGCTCCATCGCGAGATATTGCACGAGCATTTGCACAAGAAAGTCGGGTGCGCCATCTAATGAGTGGTGGAGCTTTTCCTGTTGATATTTCAACAGTCGAGGGCAGTTATCAACATGGAGAGCCGACGCTGAGCAAACGTGTTGTGGGTGTGGACAGCACGGAACCTCAAGATATCGAAGTTGTCTTTAGAACACCGGGACGCCTTGCTCTCAATCTCCAACATGAGCCCATTGTGTCAAGCTACATCGGCTTCGTTAATAAGTCAAGACCAACTCATGGTGGGTATATGTGTGGGCTTTTCATTTCATCCTTGGTCCCACCTGATAAGCATACCACCTCCTTCATTAGGACTAACAAACCTTAATGCAAAGATTTCACCCCTGCCCTGGGAGAAAACCGTTGCGGGGAAGGCAGGACTGCCTTTGCCATACCCTCCGGATCAGGTGCCCACTACCTTAACCTTCAGGACGGCAGCGGATATGACGTTAAGGAGTGGCGATACTTGCGCTGAAGGAGATTGGGTACTTGCAACTACAGCCACATATGGGAGCTCAGTCGGTCAAGTAGAGGAGATTCTTCGAGTGAAGGGTTCCCAGAATGATATTGCAGACATCGCCGACATGGTGACTTTGCAACTGCCAAGTCCGGTGAGACTTCACCTGACTACTATATGCCAAGGTTCAAGAAAACAAAAGACTCTCCATTACGTATCTTTTCTCCAGAAGTGAGTACATCAAGGGAGATCGCAGCTTAGATGGGGTGGCGGTTGGTCCGTTGCCGAACAAGAGTCTAATTCATCATATCTTCACCAGGAAATTACTTGTGTCATCAACATGCAACATCACTGTCTTGGCAATGCATGTGACTGCAGTGCCAATGAAGAACTTTATCAAGAACGTGAGCATGTCCTTGGTCAGACCCGGCCAAAGGTCAAGCATCGCAAACCTGGAGACCTCATTCTCAACATGGCACAAATGCGGAATGCAGCTCATATTCAACCATACAGAAAAGTCCCAGCAACACCTGACCATGAATTTGCGATCACCGAAGGGTGTGTTAAGGCAATCAAAGCTGAACAGACCGGCGTGCGGCAGCGTCAGCAGCCACGGAGGATCCCCCCACACCGGATCCCGGAGGCCCATCAAGCCAAGCACCATCGCCATCAATTCATGGAGGAGAGACAAGTCTATCACTGAGGCTGCCTCGCCGACTTCATGAGTTGCAGAATCAGGCAAGGTGATGGCGGTGGTTAGCCTGTTTGGCATTGTTTGTCGACGGCGGCATCTCGTTTTTCGAACCACAACCTTCTCATTTCGGCCATCAACCCAAAAAAACCACTCCCCGACCTCATGCTCGCCCTCTTATCTCAATGAATCTCAGTCTCATAAATGGCCCGAATAATATTTTGCCTTTCTGGAGCCTCCAAAGAAGCTACACAACCTTGTTCAGCAACGGAGTCTTCGATCTGGAATGTGGAATGTTGAAGAGTCAATCGTGCACGTAACTATACCATGGAAGGTGGCCTTTAAAAGCGGGTCACTTTTACTGGTAGGTCATCAGCAATCAACTTCCCATTCATCCCACATTCACTACTCTAATACCCACTCTTCGCCAGGATGGAACTCCCCTCGTTTCCCAATACCTCACTTCCTCCTCTTAGAACCTTCAATCCACCTTCCTTTAGTACTCCTCGCTCTGCCTCTACCATTCACTCCTTGCTTGCCGATCCCAATACTAATAATACCAGTCGCTCGTTTACCCTTCGTCCAGTCAACCTCCACCCGTCTCCGAATCATAACCTTCAGTCTACACCTGCCGCCCCCATCCATCCTCTCCCTCCACCCTCCTCCCCTTCTCCAAGTCCAGTACCCCATCAAACTGGGTTGGTAATCGACCCATGGAACCACGCTCAAGCTTGCAATCCAGTACAAGGTCCTGACCCAGCTCAAGTCCCCTTGGCAAGAGCCTCACCTTCCATTCCCAATACGGAATTTGTTGATCTTCTCGCGACAAGTACCGGAATGGACGCAAGCCAGCGAGCTGATTTCCACTTCTTTTTCCAGGTGATGTCACTGCTTCTCTTGTTCATCACCATACTTAAGTTATTGTCCCTTTCCGTAGCACTGTGATGGCATGCCACCCGCACATCTACGGGCGTTTCTCTTGTGTTATGCCCAGCAGATCGCGACGCTGAACCGAATCTCGAATTACAACTTGCAATTGGATCGTCTGACAACCCTGATCAACCAGCTTGCCGGTCGCCTTGAGACTTCATTTGAACTGAGTCCTATGCAAAAGGTTCGATTATCTCCCTCTGGCTTGTCCTCTTCCTAATCATCTTTGCCTGCCAGACCAACCTCGCCAGCATTGTCAAAGACGTCATGGTGCAGAAAAGCCGAACCTCGTATATAGACATGTATCTCAAAGTCCTTGTGAGTTCAGCCATCCGACTCTGTCCTTGTTTACTGATGGAGCCGACATTCTTTAGACTATTGTCAATGCTGAAGCCCTCTCCCTCGCTCTTGTGAACCTCAGCGACGCTAACAAGAAGAAGCTCACGACCTTCGTTAAACGGACGTGCTCGACATATAGAAATAGCTTCCGCCGCGAGGGAGGTTCCAGCTCAAACATGTACCTCCGTCAAAGTACTGACATACCGGACCTTCCAGATCCTGCACAGCATTAAAGGCGGAAAAACGCGATGCTCCCTCAGCCAGTTCCTGTTCCGAATTGGACAGGGAGACTGGTTCCGCAATCGCACTGACCGTGACTCCCCTCGTTTGCGCATCCAGTTCGCAATTTATGTACGTGCTCGGCTTCCTGTTGTACTACATACTCATGAGGCTCTTCCTCGTCTAGCGCTGCCTTGCGTTCAATAACCTTAATATCATTTCGACCGAAATTGACGAGGACAACGAACGCGATGATGGCGAGCTTAGCAATGGAGATGACGATGAAGATCGTCCTCGGAAGCGAAGACGCACCAGCTCTGGCTCTGTCCCATCATCTCGACGTGGCAAGAAGAAATCAGGATCGCCAGCTTGGTGGGACTTCGTCGCCAACTGGTTTATGCAGTGTCGGAAGGAGTGGGGTCTCGACATGAACAATAGTGGGTGGTCCCAGTGAGTATCCGTTAAACTCTTCAGGAATCACACTCATTACTTGCGGCATCCAGGTATGTTCAAGACACCATGATATGGGAACGGACCAATTTCCCAGAACCCGCCGTCTTTGAGCCTATCACGACCACTCCTAGCCCCTCCACCTCCTCCACCCAGGGCATTTTCGGTGCTCTTTACGCTTCGTCCTCCTCTTCTACTTCCTGGCCTTCACGTTTGCCCCTCCTTCGGCTTGATCTTCTTTCATCTCTTGGTTACCATGTTCATCTTGCTTTTCTGTGCCCGCCCTCAGCACCTCCACTGAACTCCTATACTCGGTGACTGTAAGTGACCTGGCATTGCTACACTCCCCTTCGCTGATTTAGATGCCTTTAGGATCACTAATAGATAGCTCCACAGTTAAACGTGTCCATACGATATCTACGTTCCTCCGCTGTTAAACGTGTCCATACGATATCTACGTTCCATTTGGTTTCCATCGTCATTCCCCACTATCTGCTTGCTTAATAGTCCCGTATCTTTCCGCCTAATGTCCCACTTGGCTGCTTGCTCCTGTCCCCCGTATTGTACAGCCTGGTAATCGATAATACACGTTGATTGCCGAACAAATGCGCACCAACGCCGGTGCGGGCGACTATTGGATTGGCCTCCTGACGTGAATACCGGCTCGCAAGCTGCTCTGCATTCTCAAAACAGAGCGATGTCGAATATGTATGTGCTCGCTGCGATTTTGGTGAGTTGTGCAGCCGCGCGACTCGAAGACCCTGGCTCCCTTCCCAAGCAGGGTTAACCCCACAATAGCCTACCCTTAAAATTTCGCGCGACGTGGCCACCTTAATACAACCGTATGGCCGTGTCTACCTCCTTCCCCAGCGAACCGACCCCTTGGATGACGCAGCCCAACCGAACCGCCACCATCACCGCCACCACCACCATAACAACTCATCCTCCTCTTCCCTCTACGCACTCTATTGTACGACCAACACCTCTCCCTACTTACTAAGCTCGAACAGGCGCCACAAATTCCGCCCTTACTCCACCCGCCTGCTTCCCAGCGTCTCCAAACGAAACCAACTCCATTGGGCATTCGACCCTCTAGCATCAACGTACCTGTTCATCCACACCCTCCTCATGGTCTCTGAACCTATTTTACCTGGTTTGAATCGGGCCAAGATTCAAGCTGGTGTATGGCGCGCACATCGGGCCAAACACCAACAACCTACAACCTATGACCGCAACCTACAACCACCCCTGCGACCTCCATCAAAACTTAACGGATCCAACTCCAGATTCAAATCAATACTCACCTTCTGACTCCTTATACTCTACTAGTCAAAACCCAAGTCAAATCACCTGTTCAATTCCGGACAAGAGTCGGCAATGTGTTCAAATTTTGGCCACATCCGTTCTTAGTACAACGGAACCCGCCGTCACCAGGTGCACCTATTGGTCTTCGACTTTATTGTATCCAACAGCTTTGACCGGGTACTGGCTCTAATGGCGGGTCTTTCAAACTGGTCTCAACTGGCTCTTGTGGCGGGCCTTTCAGACGGGCCTCAACCTTGCGCAGGGCGCTGATTTGGTTTTGGACTGCTGGTAAGGACGTTGCTTTTTTGCTCGTAGATTCTTCCTCTCAGCTACTTAAACATCCTCATTTGCTGCTCGTTAGGTCCAAGTCAAACACCCTAGTAAATCTCAGCCTTGACATACACTCTGTCGTCCTCGCTTCGTCCTTATCATCTCCATCAATGAATCCCGACCCGTTCAGCGATCCCAACTTCTTCCAGCATGCCTTCCAGTTCTTCCAGTTCATGCAAGGCCAAGGGAATGCTGCTGCTGTCAGTATATCGCATGTTGCTTATCATTTTCCTTTTGGATCTCGAACTGACCAGAAACTGTGCTGGGGGAACACGTCAGGGACCTGTGCCACAACCCGGTCCATTGCCTCCAGGCTTGTCTGCTCCCAACCCACAGCAACCAACTCCTGCCACTGGCGGGACTTCCCAGATTTCGGAGCAAGCGCGACTTGCCAGCATGGGCCACCCTCAGCCCTCGACATCATCTAATCACCCGTCCTCGGATCTCCTTCATTCTATGGGTATCGCACCTCTCCTTGGCCTGCATCCTTCATCGACTCTAGCCACTCCCCAGCCTCCTTCACTTCCCAATCCCTATGCTGCACTTCGCCTCGCCAATCCTCCTTCCGGACCCATTCCGGCGACTGCCGCCCCTCCGGCAAGGTTGACGACCGCTACCGCGTCGCAGCAGCCTTCCCAACTCCAAGCTCTTGGACCCGTCCTTAGGCAGGCGCTTGTTCCATCCGGCAATCGCTTTCCCCAAGGCCTTGGTACCACTACCATGAGCGGTGGTCATCGCAAGAAGAAAGCCGGTATGGCCGAGACTCTCCCCCAACCATCAATGCCGCCAGGTGGTATAGTTTGGTGTGCCGGGAACCTCGTCCATTTCCTTCTGGATCCCTCGTACTTGGAAGCCAGCCCTAAGATCGCCAAAGCACTTTCTAGATTGGGTCTTATTCAGTCCGTCGAACTCCAACCCAACTCCTCCGGCCACCAAGTCTACAATACCATCCATCAAGCTTTCCTTCAGAGTTTAGATATTGCCTATGATCCTTTTCAGTGAGTTGTATCTGGCTGTGAGATTCGATTATCGGGCTGGACTCCTAATTTGTCAACCTCTTTCCATTAGCTTCTATCAACATACACAGAAGGACAGCTTCACTTTAAGCCCTGTGGGCTTCGATGCCTACAAGAACCTTCCACCTTACACAGCTCTCAAGGCCGCCTACCACCGCAAACAATTTTGGATCGTTGCTGACCAGCGTGTCAGTCCGGATGACACCACATACTACAAGCATCTCCAGAAGCTCGGTGGGAAGGTTTCAGTCAACTTGGATGAGGAAGACGACGATGAGGAGGAGGAGGAGGAGGTTAGCGATGGGTTATTCGACTGCCACCGCTGCGGAAGCTCGTTTCCGCTGGGGATAATGGATGCGCACTTGGAGGTCTGTCAGGTACGGGTTCGTTTCTCCTTTGCAGACTGGGTATTCATGCGTACTGATGAATCTTGTACATCGACAGATGCCTGCTCCAAAACCAAAACAAAAGCTCCCATCTCTTCCATCCAAAGACGAGAAAAACGACTCCAAGCGCAATGGTTCTTCGACCGAGTCGGCATCTGCAACCACTGATTCGGACACCACCAGCAACGTCGCTGCTCGCAAGAAGCGCAACCTAACCGCCAAGACAACCTCTGCCTCAAGATTCACAAAGTCTAAAGGCAAGCAAACCAAGGGGAAAGGGAAAGCGCCCGCCCACTGCAAGCCGAAAGGTTCAAATAAGCCAGATGAGCGACCTCAAAAGAAGAAACCCCGACGTCAGCTGTTCATTTCTCCCTCTCCATCTTTTGAGAGTGAGGAATCTATCGGGGTTGGTCCGTCACGTTCAGCAAGAGTCAAACCGAACCCCTCCACCACGATTGTCGGTCCACCACACCGGGTATTGCCATTGACATCCAAGGGAAGAATGATCACCTCTGCCCCCCAAGCATCAACTCCCGACCTAGCTATGCAGCCAACGGCAACCGGCCCCTCAG
Source organism: Tulasnella sp. 424 (assembly GCA_019633425.1). Classification (NCBI taxonomy): domain Eukaryota; kingdom Fungi; phylum Basidiomycota; class Agaricomycetes; order Cantharellales; family Tulasnellaceae; genus Tulasnella; species Tulasnella sp. 424. The sequence goes on along the minus strand of WSUB01000295.1, from coordinate 21,007 downwards.
CACTAGCGTCTTCTAATGCAGCAGCAGGCCCCAGCAACCACCATGAAGTGTCCGTCGATGGTCTACCCCAGGGAGGTTCGGGCCATCTCCTTTCTACACCAACCGGAGAGGGTACAAGAGGTGAGCCAGCTATTCCTAGAGCTGGCGACGATCCGGTTCCTTTGCATTACACCTCTCGCTCTAAGCGTGTAATCCGTGTACCAGCCCCACCTTTTCCTGCCCCTGTTGTACCGATTCCTAATAACTCTCGTCAGAATAAGCTCTAGTCATTGTGTACTTACACCTGTCTTTGTATACAGAAACCTTCTCCGTAATTTATGATCGAAGTACACCGCTTGTTGACTTGCCTGCTGCCGAAAAAATGGTATACTCCCTACTAGCCAGTACACCAGAGGCTCCAGCAGAGGGCACCACATGGAGGACGATGTACGAGGAAAGATGGGGTCTAGAAAAGGATGGTGATGTTGACTCTGGTTTTTGCGGCAAACTGAAGTTGCGGAAACATGAAGAACCTGAGCTTCATGTTGCCATATGTGACGAGCCTTTTGGGGCATTAAGATGCTGGCGCATGCATTATGTGAGGCACGGAACCAGGTTCATATGGATGCTTAGCTGATTGTGATTTTGATAGGCCAGACGGATGGGACTTCATGGGATCTTTGTCGTCATTCTCGTGAAATTTCCCGATGATCAACCCTTCAAGTCCGACCGGAATGCCTTGGCCAATGCTTCTTTGGTCCTTGAGGAGAGGGGACAGGAACACTTCCGAACTGCCCTCAATTTTCGTCTCTTTACTGAGATAGCTCAGGAAAGCGGGACCAAAATCTATCGTACGTGCATATGCCTACTAGTAGGAATCGGCGATTTCCCGTAACTCTAACTCCTCCCATGCAGCAATATCCTTTCCCGAAATCTTCCTTCCCCATGAACATCTCCCACCATCAGGAGATCCGTACTTCCAATGCCTTGCGACTGATAACATGACGAGCATGGCAATTGGTCAGCACAGGACCATTCAAGGCAGCCTCAGTTCAGCAAGCAGGAAGTTAGTGGACACTTTTGACGCATTCTCGCACTGGACATTGGTTCAGTGCCATCAAACAGCTGTTGTTACGGACTTCACTGGGACTGATACCGGCAAGGGAGAGTTTCTAGCGATAGACAAAGTCTATCACCGTTCCGAGTAAGTAAATCCTTGGCAAGCTCGTTTTCCATGACCCTGACCACTATTCTCAAAGTGTAAGGGATTCTTACCAACCCTCAGTTGCGGATCAAGGACCCAAATCCCTGCTGGACTGGAAGTTCAAGCATCGGTGCAATGTGTCAGAGTCGAGGGTTCAGGCGAGGCGCTTCGAGATCAAAGGTCAAGAGTCAAGAGGAAATAGAGATGCTGTTACTAGAGGAGTAGACAAGAGGCGGAATGAGGAACAGACCTCCTCATTCCGTTGAGTTATTATAGTACAGAAGTGGAGGCGATGACTAATGAATGAAGAACTACATGAGGCGCTGACTGATGGTACATGAGGCGACGCGTAATCCCTCGGACAGAACCCGATAGAATTCAATGGAACGTCTTGATAAGAAAAAGAACGAATCGTGATAAGATAGCGAACGTGGTTTGAGAGGATAATGATGTGAGGATGGGATCATCACACAATGATGTATGTTGGGCATTGTTGCTTGACGGAGCCTATTTCACCGATAGTCCAAAGTGGGCATTGACTATCAGCGAGATCCTAAATCGACAGGCAGACGAGAGAGAGCTCCAACTGGGCTTGTCCGAAGCCATTATCTAGACACAAGAGCATATTTACTACAGACAATATTTTACCGCTTAATAGACATGTTAAAGATAACTACTCTGAGTACCATTGCAATAAGAGTGCAGATGCAAGTGAAACCACACGTTGATACTTGTGTGTCCCATAGAAGTCCTCGTCCTCTGAAATCTCCCCATTGGCAATGGACATAATGGCCGAAGTATCAGTCTCTGTAAGACCTTGGACTCCCTCTACCTCACACTGTACATGCGGATCATCCTCTGAGTGGTCCCTCTGTGTTATGGTGAAGTCAGACCCGTAAAGCGTAAAATCTGTACCGAGGTGTTGTGTGACCTCAGGCTGATCATCATCAAGGACCCGTCCTGGTCCGGGATTGAGGAAAAACCCTCGCCGAGCTGCATCAATCTGTCCCCTAACAAAAAGCTGCTGTGGAGTTTTGTTACTGCAAGCCGAAAGTTTGTGATTGTTCCAAGTTTCAGCAAAGCTTTGAAGTGCGGTATTGATTCGAGGCAAGAAAACCAGGTGAAGGGCCCAAATATGGAGCGGGATTTCGACATTGAGTATTCCGAGGTCTTCCATCCCCCGGAATAGGGAGTAGAATGGCTGAATAGACCAAGCAAACACATCGCGCCAAAGTCCTATCGAAGCAGTGAGAAGGGGCTCTCCAAACCTATGCATAGGTTTGCTAGATCATGGCAAATGACTCATGTTCAATCCGCTGATTGTGAACGGAAGGACCAGCAAAGAAGGAGCCTCTCCCGCTACCTCGGGCAGCTTCCATGAGCTCCTTTACTCGCAAATTCTCCCCTCCTCGATCCGCTCGGACTCGGCTCGGCCAACCCCATGTTTGTGTTGCCTTCAGAAATAGCTCGGCAACAGTTTGGGCTCTATTGTTGTTCGAGCAAGCAAGGAAGGTCACAACATGGGATCTTCCATCGATTCCGCCTTGCACAACCAGGAGATATTGAAAGAGTCGAAGGAGGGCATCGATGTGCCACAAGGAATTGACGAAAGGAATGTTGTACTTTCTTCGGGTGATTGCCTGAGCCCATCTATATCAAATTGAACTTAGCAGCGGTAAAGCATTAAGTGAAGGGTTCAATGGGTACCTTTCAGAGACACCAAGGGGATCTATTCTCCGCAGCAGATTGCGAATCTTCTCCCGTGGAGCCCATACACCAAGCGATTGAAGTATTCCAATCATGGCACGTTCTCCATAGAAGACCCCAATTGTCTTTTTGATCTCGTAAATCCTGTTTGCCAGCTCATCATCTGATACGTTCTGTTGACGTCTCTGAATGCCCCATTCTTGAAGCCGACGCTTGAGTGTTCGAAGACTGCAACCTAATTGGTGTTTTACAGTGCATAGTTAGTACGCAATTGTGCAGAAGATGGGATTGGAACGTACTTTCACCCAGAAGACTGGCAATCTCAACATTACTGAAATCACCCTCCGCAATGAGGGTCTCAATTATACTACGTGGAAGTGCCAAACGAGGGTATCCACGGGGTCCTATCTCCCAGTCCAAGTCCCCAAACAGTGACGGAAGTTGGCCTGATGCGCTTCCGAATCCCTCTATTTCAAGGAGTTTATCGTGGCACTCAAGCATTTCCCATTTGGCATACTCAAAATATGCACTTGGAAGCAGGTTCGAGAGGGAGTTGAATGAGCTAATTAGGTTGGACAGTCGCTCAACGTGGGTGGGTACGAGAAGGAATGTGTCGGGTGGGATAACCGCAGCCGTTGCATGTCGGATAAATTCCTGGATTGGAGCAAGAACCTCCCGCACAAGCCGGTTGATTTCAAAGACATCGTGATCAGAGAGTGAAGTTTCATTTGAGAGAGACATGGTAGTGGGGCAGGAGGGGAATGGTCAGCAACCAGAGCAACAATAAATAACTCGGAAGCCTACGTGCGGAACCGGAAGCAGAATAGCGGAGGCCGGCACGTTCCCTCCCACAAGAGAATAGAGATAGCCGGGGCATACAAGATCCGAAAGCTCATTACGATTGGTGATACAGGTGGAATAGGGAGGTTCAAAAGCGAATGCAACGCAATTTGACACGTCGCTGGTTTCGCTTCTTCCGTTACCCCTTATCGGAGAGACATTTCTTGATATGCTGGCTCAAAACCATTTTACTCGACAGCCTAGGTATACAATTCACTTGAATACAGCTTATCTGGCCCGGTCTCTATCCCTGATTGAGAGCAAAATTCTCATTTCTCCGGCGAGAGCAAGTTTCCTGGTCCAAACCACGACTCCCTTGCCCCTTTTTGGAGAGCAGTTTGTCAGTCTAGTAGCTTGAACCCATTTTCCTTGGCATGCTAGTTATATTCTCTGCTCAATAAAGCATCAGTGGGCTTGGTCTCTATGGCCAGTTGAGAGCAAAATTTCATCTTCCGGCAGGAGCAAGGCGAGATCCAGGACACAGCCTATTATGGAAGGGAAGAGGCAAAATGAAGCTAATCTTATGCACAGACTTGTTAATTACTCAAATATGACGATATCTTATTTAGTCTGAGTCAAGACCACTGATCTTGAGTTGAGGTTGCGGGGGTGGTTGTAGGTTGCGGTCGTAGGTCGTAGGTTGTTGGTGTTTGGCCCGATGCGCGCGCCATACTGGTGTGTCGAATTGAAGGAACAGCAGAAGCGAGGAGCCGATGGGGAGGGCTATATGAGAAGGAGAAGGAGGACTGAGGAGTCGAGTTTGAAACATAGCAAGATTGTCGTTTTTAGTATGCCCTTAGATTATGCACATGGACGGTTGCTAGTAATGTGGAAGCTGGAGACAGTGGCGATGCACCACTACGGACACACAATGCTGATTTGTTGCGTGACGTAGGCCAGGCCTGGAGCAGCGCAGTACCTTGGGGGACGCCTAAGCCTCAAGACGCACCAGCCATGCGTGCAACGTTAAAAGATTCTTCCCCCTTTTATGTCGATCGGTGAGCCAGGGTGCTAAGTATAGCCCGATACGGACAATCGCCCGTTACGTTTCAGAAACTGGCCTGCTTCCGGCGCTTCCCGCTCACCTCGCCTTTGCCGCGTCCACTTTCGGATAAAAGATTTGCTAATTCGGACCTCCGAGGGCGAATAGCTCCATTTCCGTGATGCGTCACCTGACCTGAAGCAGACTTGTTCCGAAACCGGTCGAAGGTGTCTTTATCAAGTACTCGTACGTATGACGTCTGCGCCCGGCTCACTACAAACCCTGATCGGAGTCTCTTCCCCAGCGCTGCGCGTAATGACAGCGACGATCTCCACAATAGCTTATAGTGACCAATAGCGGTGAAGTGTTGCTTCTTGGTATGACCTAACCTCGAGGCCACGAGGAAAACAGGTAAGTAATCGATTAATCGACACAATTCAGGAAACCAACAATCACGAAGAACAAGCATTTTCTCATTCTAAAACGCACTCAAGCCACGTATGAGCCTCCCACGCTATGCTCAAAGACCCTGCTGGAATTCCTAATAGACGAGGAGTGAGCAGGCCAAATTCTAAGGTTGTCGCCTTCTTACCCCTCGACCCTTTCCTCATTTCCCCCTCTTCCTCTCTTCCCTCTGTACCGCCCTCACCCCACCCAATCTATCACCAAAGAACGTAACGTTCCATATAGCTCTCCGGCGCTCGAGTATGGGTTCTAGCTGAGCTCGGAACCCATTTAGATTGGGGAGCGGCGGGAGCAGAATCAAGAAGCAGCAGTGGCAAAGGGAGGGCGACGCTATCGGGCGGAGTTTATCGGAGCAAACGTGGTCTTCGGAAGATATCAGCTCGACCGGACACACGTTAGTCGATCCGTCCTTGGTGCTTATCTTCATCAACGAGAGACAAGCATTTGAACGAAGTGAGTGGTCATGAACATATAGTGGGCGAGGACGGCGAGAGGGATGACGGTCCGAGGAGCGAGAGCGGTGTGGAAGTCGGACGTGATCCACGTGAGCTCCATACCTCGTTATTCTCATTTCCTCTTTGAGGTGGGGGTTCACTTCCCGCAAAACACCCCGTTCTAGAATCAAGCACAGCCGTCCCCCCAACCAGACCACCCGTGCAAAAGATCAAACCAACCTTCATCCTCCCACCACGTCGGTTCATCCCAGGCATCATACGTAAATCTGCAGGTCCGCCGCGTTGTTCTCTTAGCTTCCATCATGGGCCCACGCCAACAGCCTCACTTTCCCGAAAGGTTCCGCCCGCCGCAGCCGAACGTGGAACGGGAAAGGTAAAGAACGAGAAAAGAGGAGGGTGACCACGAGGAGGGTGGACAGCCGGCGGAGTCGCTTGACTGGGCCGACGAGGGCGTTGTCGAGCTTGCGCCGCGAGCGGATTACCGATGACATGGGCGATGCGCAGAGCCTTGCGCTTGGGTTTAACTCTGCGATCCTTTTGAACGGGCTCGAGGAAGACGTGGATGGATTTGGTAGGAACGTGAATAATCTAGGAAGTGTTGCCAGAAGACATTCCTCTACCTCCTTCCCCAGTTGAATCGTTCGTCTCCCTCCCTATAGACGACGGAGCCCGACCGAACCGCCGCCGCCATCACCACCACCACCACCACGACAACTCGCCCTCCTCATCCGTCACCTCATCCTCATCCTCTTCTTCCTCCCTCCCGGCACTCTACCTCAACAAAGGCACCTCCCCTTACTTACGAGGCTCGAAAAGTTCCGCACGTACTACACACGCCCGCTACCCAACGCCTCCAAACGAAACCAGCTCCATTTGGAATTCGACCCTCTCGCGTCAGCGGACTTGTTCATCCACACCGTTATCGTGTTCTCCAAACCGGCTTTACCTGACTTGAACTTCTTGGATGGGGCCAGGGTCCCAGGTGTCGCGGATTGGAGGAACGGCGGAAACGAGAAGCCGATGGCACGCGCTATTTGCAGAAGTTTTTAAAAGTTAGTAGAGGCCTCTCGCGTTTCTGGGAGTTGAATTTGATTCGATGTGTAGCGTTATATCTCTCATCTCACCATGTTCGTGCAGCCCTCGGAGCTCTGCTGTAATTTCTTTCTTCGGCTTTATATACCCCACCCTTTCGATCTGCTCCGTCAAGAACTCCTCTCCCTTTACCCGCAGAGAGTCGGAAACTTCTAAATATTTCAAAATTCCCCAGACCGAATACTACAATTCTCTAAGTTACTTGAAACCGAGTATCAGACAGAATCTTAAGAAGAGATCAGTGTCCATTCCTGAAAACATCATTGCTCGCGCCCATAACACCATCGCTGCTCCGGATCACGATCACGACTCTGCAACAGATTCGCAGCATAAGGACGGGGTGAAAGCTACGTGTGACGAGGAATATTCACCTTGATTAGCTTAGCCACCCCGTCTACGGTAGACGAGAAGTTCTCGAACTTCCTACGGAGCCAGCGGAGTTCCAATTTGGACCTAGTAAAGACGTTGTAAGAACGCGATAAGATGTAGATAGTCATCCAGTGTTTACCAATCTCTCAGTGGTAACTCATCCAAGCGTTGTAAGAGGGGGCGGAACAAATACGTCAACTCAAGATCATCGTCGTTCGAGGAGATCGTGATCGTCAGGTCCGAGAACAACCGGGATAGCGTGTCGACCGCCTTCATCCACCCGCTGTCAAAACATACCCGTTTGTTAGCACGTGGAAAAAGACAACCCGCAATGAGACCTACAGGTTTCTTTGATCATCGTCCATGTTCTCTTCGCACTTGGAGCGAAGAGCACTGATCAGGTCCCTTCGGAGATCTCGGGCAACAGGCGAAAATTCTGCGGGGTTCTCTTTGCTCCTTAGGAAATTCTCCGAGAGACATAGAAGTCTTGCTATAAGGTCTATCTCAATCGTCGATTGACCACTGCGGTCAATGGCGGCCTTCCCAATGAACTTGAAACGTTCGACGAGATGTTTGTAGAATGTAATGTGGGCGCCACAGCCCGGATCCCTGCATTTACGTAAGACTGGCCAGAGATTTCGAAGGACTGTGGAAGGTTCTCTGAGATAAACGAGGTTGAGCGACCGCTCCCGACGCCGCCATTCCAACGAACTCACCCTTTAAATGCTTCATGTACCCTCTTATCAACGGAAAAGTTCGTTGTGCAAGATAGATTCATGCATGCGATTATAATTGAGATTCGTTTCCAGCTTGAATCGATCAGCCCCTCGAACTCCGTTGTAACCGTTTGACATAATATTGGTCTCAACCCAGGATCCCTTACTGATAGCAAAGCAACGTAGCCTAGACAATCATTGATCAGGGCCGGAGGAAAGGCCTTTATCAAGCTCGATGGAATAGCCAGTCCATGTCCGTCGCCGATGTCAAATGATCTCTGTATCGAAGTTACTGTGAGCACACCAAAGGTGCGTGATACTGAGAACGCCACACGAGCCATCACCGCTCGATACCGCCAGGTCTCAGCAGCTGCCAGCTCTGTTTGGTCAGGATCTTGACTGTGGGGTGTCTCAGTATATGGTGTCCTACATAAACGGGAGAGAGATTGACAGAACTGGTCGTTGTTTGCCAGCCTCTGCAGAATCCGAATGTCCTTAACGGATAGCAGGTTTGAAATGGCATGCGCAAAGGCCGAGCGGTCATCCGAATAACTGATGACACGCGCAACTGCTTCGGCCTGTAAGGTAGTAAGTGAAACTCCCATCCGCTTGCCATATTGAACCAATGGCGCAATCCTGGGAGGGAATCGTGAACGGATCAAGAATCGGAACGTTCTCCGCTGTTGGTCCACAATGAACCAGGGCACGGCTATGATACTCTGTCTATATGGCATCCCGACCATATAGTAAACCGCGACCCCGATCCAGTACAAAGGGGCCAAGGCTACGGTGGCTGGACAGGCAGCCACGAAGACAGCGCAAATTGCGGCAAATGCGACGAACGCGACAAGTCCGACCACCGTGATTGTCAATTGAAGGGCCACGGGAGTGAGATGGGTAATCATCCGTGACAATGGGGTCTGAAGCGGACAGTATGGATCCCAAATTGCGAAAATTCCTATGCAAACCAAAAATGCCATTCCCGTGCCAAGGAATGCCCCGACTATCTTCGCGACGGTAGGATTAAGAGTGCTGGTGTATATCGTAAGGGAAATCCCGAATAGAATGAGGCCGATCTGCAGAAGCGTGGGGAGGAGGTCCCCAAGTAGCCACTCGAGACCCCAGCCCCGAGCCCCAAGATAGCGGCTGATGCGCTCCCTTCGCTGGTTGTCATCTCCACTGCCGCTGCGACTCCGATAGTCAACAAGCCATTGCCGTCCCAGAACAGCGAAGAGGGATGACATGAGAGCGAATGTCAAGCTAATTGAAAATAGGATATTGACGGTCAAGGCCCGTCCAGAGACCGAAAATGATTCGGAAGGAAGAGGACTGGGGATGGGGAAACTTTCGTTCCTATTCAATGCGAGCTGGAGAAGAATTGCATTATTTTCCCGCAGGAGGGCATTGGTATCATCAGCAGGAGAGGCGCTCAGGAGAGGAAGTGTGAGTGCGAGGAAGGTTGAGTTGACTCCGGCGAAGAGACCGGCCTTCGGGCTTTGGAGTTAGGCCCGAAGCATCAAGGTGCGAACTGATGCGGGACTCACGAAGAGGAGAAGGCCGTCGAGCTGTTCTTTCTGGCTTTTGACCATGTTTTCGTCTAGCTCTTCTGCAAGGGCGTCATAGTGTCTGTAGAATTCGCCGTTATCCTGGCCAAACTCTTTGGGGATGTCGGGTAGTTTGAAGGGGGCAGCGTCTCTGCGAGTGCCAACGGCCACTGGGTCAGCCATCGAGGTATGGGTGAGAGGTGTAAACGACTGGAGCGAGACCAGTTTTAATTGCGATTGCGGTGCGGAGCTCCCAGGGTGGGCGTGAGGGTTCAGGACCATGCTGCCAGTTGCACATGCAGTGCGGTAAGCCACAAGACCGTGAAAAGGCTTTTTTCTACCTGACCTCAAATCGCGTCATAGCCCCCACCCATCCCCGCTCAAGCAACCCTGAATAATTGTTTTCTCGTATTGGCCTGCAGTAGAGCATCGAGATAAATGGGTCCTCAAGAGGCACTTGCGGTGGGCCAAACCGACCTATTTTTAATTTCGCGCCAAGGAAAAGCATGGGAACGTGCCTTGGGTGACCGATATGATGGTGGCGTCTGTGTACGTCATGCGTTCTATTTTTAAAACCTTCCAAGAGGACCACTCGAGAAACACATTCGGAGGAGGTGGTCCAGCATCTGAGCATCAAGCAGAGCCGTCCCTCCCGCCAGGCCGCCTGTGCAAAGATCAAACCAGCATTCATGATATCCTCGCACGACGTCCTTTCATTCCAGGCATCGTAACTAAACCCTCAGGTCTGCCTCGTCGCTCTCTTAGCTGCCGTCGTGAGCCTCCACCAACAGCCGCACTTTCCCGAAAAGGTTCTGCCCGTCGCAGTTGAACGTGGAACGGGAAAATGAGGAAAGAAGGATGACCTCTAGGAGGATGGAGAGCCGACGGAGCCGCCGCTTGACCTGGCCAACGAGGACCCGGGCGTGGCCGACGCCCAGAGCCTTTCGCTTAGGTTTGACTTTGCAGTACCTCACTGAACAGGCTCGGGAAGAGGTAGGTGAATTCGGTAGAAAGGTGAATCGTCTGATCAAGTTTCTGGAGGATATTTCTCTACTTCCTTCCCCAGTGAACCGACCCCTTAGGCGACCCAACCCAACCCAACCCGACCTCATCCCTCAGCTGATCCTTATCCTCCTCCTCTGCCCCCACACTCTACCACACCAAAGGCACCTCCCCTTATTTATTAGGCTCGAACGAGCGACACAAATTCCGCCCGTACCCGACGCCTCAAAATGAAACCAGCTCCATTGGGAATTTGACCCTCTAGTGTGGACGTAATTGTTTATCCACGCCGTCATCGCGTTGTTCGAACCCGTTCTACCCGACTTGAACTTCGTGGATGGGGCCTAGGTCGCAGGTGTATCGGATTGGAGGAACGGAGAACCGAGGAGCCGATGGGACGCGCTATTTGAACTATTTGAAGAAGTTTTGAAATTGATAGAGGGCTCTCGCGTCTCTGGGAGTTGAATTTGATTCGATATGTAGCTATGTTCGCGCCGCCCTCAGGGCTTTGCCGTAATTTCTGTCTTCGGCTTTATATACCCCCAGTCTTCCAATCTATTCCGTCGAGAGATCTTGTCGCTTTACTCGCAGAGAGTCGGAGACTTCAAAATCTTTCAAAATTCTCCCGACCAAACACTACAACTCACTAAGTTACTTGGAACCGGGCATCACACGAGATCGTAGGGCGAGAACAAAGCTATCCATTTATCAAACGCCATTCTTCGCGCCAGGGACACCATCGGCGCTCCGGGTCACGGGCAGGGCTCTGGAACATACTCGGGGCATAAGTACAGTTGAAAGCTATGCAAGGCGAGGAATATTTTTACCTTGATTAGCTTCGCCACCCTGTTTACGGTAGACGTGAAGTTCTCGAACTCTCTACGAAGCTTTCGGACTCGAACTTTGAACCTGGTAAAGACGTTCTCAGAACTATATGAGATGAAGATAGTCACTCAATGCTTACAGATATCCCAGTGGCAATTCGTCCAAGCGTTGTAAGACGGGGCTGAACAAACAAGCCAACTCGAGATCATCGTCGTTCGAGGAGATCGTGAGCCCGTCGCCAACCGCCGTCAGGTTCGCGAACAGGACTGATAACGTGTCAACCATATCGCCCAGTCTCGGGGGCCTTTTGGCACCCGTCATGAGGTCCCAAAAGCCGGCATATATCAGGTAGGTCAACTCCTCTAAACTCGCGGGCTGGGGACCGCCGTACTGGTCCAACGACCAGGCCTCATGCATCTTAGCATTTGTCGTCAAGCCACTGTCAAGCCACACCCTTCCGTTAGCACGCAGAACAAGATAACGCGCAATGAGACCCACTCGTTTCTATGATCAGTGTCCAGGATCCCTTCGCACTTGGAGCGAAGAGCGCCGATCAGGTCCCTTCGGAGCCCTTGGGCCACGGGAGAGAATTCGGGAGGGCATCCTTCGGTTCGTAAAAATACCTCGGAGAGACAGAGGAGCTTGGCTATCAGGCCTATTTCAATGGTTGATTGACCGCTGTTGTCAATGGTGGCCTCCCCTGTGAACTTTAAAATGTGGACAAGGTATTTCTTGGATGTAGTGTGGGCGGGACAGCTCAAATCATTGCAGTTCATGAGGAGGATCAGGAGGTTTTGGAGGACTGTGGAAGGTTCTCTGGGATAAGACGAGGCTCAGCAACCGCTTCCGACACCACCACCCGAACGAACTCACGCAGCAAACGCAGTAATTAGCTCACGCGACCTCATTGTGTGGAGTGGACAAGTTACCCTGATGCACATGACCAAAATTGAAATTCGTTTCCAGGTTGAATCGACCAGCCTCTCGAACCCCATTTCCAATGTTCGGCCAAGGCTAGGTCCAAACCTCTGGACATCTTACCATGCAAAGACTACGGCATAAGCTAGATAACCATTGATTTGGACCGGAGTAGATGCTTTGATCAAGTTAGATGGAATAGACACTCCAGGTTCGTCGTCGATGCCAATTGATCTATTCATCCCAGTCGGGAAAATGAAATTGACAGGGACACCACAAAGCCCAATGTGAGCTATCGCTGCTCGATACCGCCAGGTCACAGCAGTTGCCAGGTCCGCCCAATCCTGACCTTGGAGGCGGAGGACCTCAACGTATGCCGTTCTGCATAATTGGATGAGGGAATTACAGAACTGGCTGTCAAGTGAAAGCCTTCGCAGAACCTGATGGTTCTGGATGGCGAGAATATTCGTTACACAGGTTAGCAGGGTTGCGGAATCTTTCGAATTACGGATGACACGCCGAACGGCTTCTACCTCCAATGTCGTGGGTGTGACGCCCTTTGGGCTGAGTTGACTATGTCGAGGTACTCTGCGGATGACGTGATACCACAGTTCTCCGGATTGTTTGAAGCTCTCGAAGCTAGAAAAAAGAGCTTTCCTTTGGAGTTCGAGAGTCCACTGGCGTCGCTCCACGAGAACGATATTAATCACCCAACCCACCCAAAGCACCAGGAACCCGACTGCGGCCAATGGGATCGCAATCAGCGAAACGGCCGTCAGCACAGCCAGACCTATCAGACAGGTCGTCGCCCTGAACGCGGCACGGGTGAACAAAGTAATAACGCGGGACAAGGGTGTCTGAAATGGACAGAATGGATCCCAAAGTGTGAAAATTGCCGAGCAAGCCAGAAACCCTATTCTTGTGCCCATGAATGCCCCAACTACCTTCGTGAGGGTAGGGTCAAGAGTGCTAAGGTAGATTGTTAGCGAAATCCCGAATAGAATGAGACCGATCTGCAAAAGGGTAGGGATCATGTCCTCAAGCAGCCACACAAGCCGCCATCTTCCCGCCCCACGGTGGCGGTTCATCCGCTCCCTTCGGTGATCGTCGACTCCACTACCGCTGTAGCTGCGATACTCAACGATCCATTGCCTTCCCAGAACAGCGAACAGGGATGACATGAGAGCGAATGTCAAGCTTATTGAAAATAGTATATTAACCGTCAAGACCCTTCCTGAGCCCGAAAATGTTTCTGAAGGAATAGCTTTGGCGGTAGGAAAGCTGTCGTTCCGGTTCAACGCTAACTGGAGGAGAATTGCATTGTTTTCCCGCAGGAGCGCGTTGGTCTCATCAGCGGGATCGGCGCTCAGGAGAGGAAGTGTGAGTGCCAGGAAGGTCGAATTAACGCCGGCGAAGAGACCGGCCTTTGGGCTTTGGAGTTAGCCCCGAAGGATCAAGGAGTGAGACAATGCGGGACTCACGAAAATGAGATGCCCATCGAGCTGCTCTTTCAATTTCTCGACCAGATTGTTGTCTAGCTTTTCAGCGAGAGCGTCATAGCAGCTGTAGAACTCGCCGTTATCTTGACCAAACTCTTTGGGGATGTCGGGTAGTTCGAAGGGTGGAGCGTCTTTGCGAGTACCAACTGTTGGGGTGGCCATCGAGGGGGAATAGAAGGTGCTGCTGCTGAGCCGTGTTGGCGACTGGAGCAGTTTTTATTGGTTCAGGATGACTCTGCGGACCCCCCAAGGCGGGCGTGAGAGTTCAAGATGGCAGTGGGTGCCGCGAATAAGCTATGGCCCGTACACATTCTTATACTGTCCCGAAATTACCGCACGCGCGCGTGCACACACACACTCGACACGCACACTCGCATACAGTATGTCATAAATTTAAAAAGGCAGTCTGAGCCGATATACTTGTGGATATCTATGCAAACGACAAGTAACACATTCATTGAGCTACCACTTAAGCCTGAAACATCAAAGAGTGAAATCAAGCGGGACTCACGGGAGATAAGATGCCCATCGAGCTGCTCTTTCAATCTATTTACTATACTGTTGTCTACCCTTTTCAGCAAGAGCGTCATAGCGACTGTAGAATTCACCGTTATCTTGGCCAAACTATTTGGGGGTGTCGGGTATTTCGAAGGGGGTAGCTTCTCCGAGAATGCCAACCGCTGGGATCTCCATCGGGAAGGGAGGGATTCTTCTGAGTCATCTGGGGGGGAAAAAAGAAAGAGGGCAGATCAGGGCAAAGTATGTATGTATGCATCCACAGCTCTCAGGTGCACCGCGAAACCCCAATGCGATTTGAACATTCAGAGCATTCGGTTACTAACACTTTTCTCTATGGAGATAGTGATCGATTATAATGTGGTGTTGCTGAGACGTGTGGGCCCCCGGATCAGTTCATACTGCGATTGCGCTGCGGAGGTCCGAGGGGTTTCTACCTGAACTTCCCCTCCCCAAGTCTCCCCATCACCTCGTCGCTTCCACCCCTGCTAAAGGAACACCGAATATCCCCTTCTGACTGAGCATGCGGGCTTGCTCAGCGATGTCGGATCGAAAGAGGTAGGGCTTTTCGTCCTGTCAGTCGAAGTGCATCGGATTCCAGGATTAAGCAGACTTGTCCCTCCCACCAGGCTCCCGTCCAAATGATCAAACCAACAGCCTCACTTCTCAAGGCTCTTACTTTCGCATTTACTCGTGAACTGTAAGGTAAAGAATGAGAGGAGAAACGGAGGATGCCTAACAGAAGGATGGCCAGCCGACCAAGTCGCTTGACTTGGCTGACGACGGCGTTGTCGAGCTTACTCCGCAAGCGGAATACCGAGAACAGGGTAGACACGCGAAGTCTTGTGCTTGGGTTTGATTCTGCGATACTTCTGAACGGGTCTGAGAATGAGGTGGACGAATTTAGTGGGAAGGTAAATAACCTTGGCAAGTTGCCGGAAGATATGACTCATTCCCCACCACTTCCCCGGGTGAATCGACCGTCTCCCTCCCCTTAAACGACACAGCCCAACCGAAACGCCACGACCAGAGTGACGAAAACCTCCTCATCCTCGTCCTCATTCCTCCCCGCTACCGCACCACCAGCACCTCTCCTTACTTACTAGGCTCGACCAAGCGACACATTCCGCCCGTACAACACCCACCCGCTACCTAACGCCTCCAAATGAAACCAACTCCAGTGGGAGTTCGACCCTTTAGCTTCAACGTACCTGTTTATCCGCCGTCGCCGTTTTCTTCGAACCTGTTTTACCCGATTTGAACATCTTGAACGGGGCTAAGGTTCCTGGTGTGTCGGAGTGGAAGGGTCTACAGAGGAGCCTATGGGGAGTGCATTTCAGAAGGAACAGGAGAGCAGAGGGGACGAACTTGAATTGTGACAAGATTATCGCTTTCTAGTATGTCGTTATGTGTATGCACCCTTGGGTTGTTGTACTTCTTATAGTAGTCGGGTACTTTCATGGTATAATACTCCAGCTTTTGCTATAACTTTGCGACCTACATAAACCCCATTCGCTCTTCGATTACAGATCCCAATCCATTGAAGAAGTATAGATATTACTCGCCCATTTATGAGGACTCGTTCGTGACTTGGGGAACTTTCTGATCCTTCGCCGTTAAGGCGCAGGACGCGAATATCCAACGTCCGCGACTCTCCTCGTGCCTAAAGCAAGGTACTCCCATAATCCCAGGTCAAGCCACAGTAGTAATGAAAGAACTAAACCAATCAAAAAGTACTAATTCCTCCTGCCAGTGACACCATCGGAGCTCCGGATGGCGCGTACGGTCGCGGCGCCGACTAGCGCTCTGCATCAGTGTCGCAGCATTAGTGCATGTACGAACTCCGGAGGATGTGGAATTGTCACCTTGATGAGCTGAGCTACCTTATCTACGGCAGACGTGAAGTTTACAAACTTCTCACGAAGCTTCTGGACTCGTAATTCGGACCTGTTCAAGCCGATGTCGGAACTTAGAACGTATGTAGATCGGCATTCGGTGCTTACCGATGCCCCAGCAGTACCTCGCCTAAGCGTTGCAAGACGGGGGTGAATAGATACACCAACTCGAGGTCATCATTGTTTGAGGAAATGGTGGGCCGTTTCTCGACCTTCATCAGGTCAGAGAACAAGGTGGATAAGGTGACAACCGTCTTTCTCAAACTGCTGTCAAACCCCACCCCGTCATTAGCAGGTGGAAGAGGACGACATGTAATGAGACCCACTCGTTTCCATGATCGGTGTCGTTCTCGCCGCAGTTCGAGTGAAGAATGCTAATCAAGGCCCTTCGGAGATTACGGGCCACAGGTGTAAATTCTCCAGGGCAGTCTTCGGTCCGTAGAAACAACTCCGAGAGACGTAGGAGCTTGGCTACGAGGTCTACCTCGATGTTCGACTGACTGCTGCTGTCAACAGTGGCGTTCCCGGTGAACTTGAATATGTCAACAAGATATTTCTTGGATGTAGTGTGGGCTTCACAAGTCGGGTCATTGCATTGCCTGAGGGGGAACTTGAGATTCTGAAGGACTGTGGAAGGTTCCCTGGTACGACGTGAAGTTGAGTGACCGCTTCCAAGGCTACAATCTCGAAGGAACTCACCCCAAATACGCATTATACACATCAAGCTCAGTCCATATGCGCACTTTGCAAGTTAAATCGATGCATGCGATCATCAGCGAAATACGTTTCCAGCTTGAATCGATCAACCCCTCGAACTCCGTCTCAATTGTTCGGGCAAGTACAGGTCGCGAGCTGTAGTCGACTATGGCGACGGATAAAGCGTAGCTGAGATAAGCGTCGATTAGGAGTGGAGGGGAGGTCTTTATCAAATCCGACGGAATGGACAGTCCGGGTTCGTCATCGACGCCAAACGATGCGTGTGTCATACCGAATAAAAGCAAATTGCGACCAAAGAACCCGGTGAACATTACATGAGCTATCGCCGCTCGATACCTCCAGGTCACAGCAGCCGCTAGGTGTGTGCGGTCAGGACTATGAAGGCGAAGAGTCTCATGGTATAACGTTTGACATAGTTAGGCGAGAGCAGTGCAGAACCTGCTGTTACTTGCCAGCCTCCAGATAGCTGGCCGATTCTCAATGGCGAGAAGGTTCGAAATACCGGTCATCAGGGTGGCGGGGTCGTCCGAATGACAAATGAGACGCCCTATTGCCTCGACCTGCAATATAGTTTGTGTGGCGCCCTCTCGCTTAATCCGATCACGTCGCGCTGGCTCGTTATACATGGCATTAATGAGTGGAGGGGCGAGAAATTTGTACAATCTCTCTATCACCTCTCGCAAGGCCTGTATTTGGAGTTTGATGGTCCACAGGCGTCGCTTTACAAGAAAGAAGTAAATCGCCCAACCTGCCCCGAACACTAATAGCCCGGTTGCGAGCAGTAGGCCCACAACCAGCGAAATTGAACTTAACACGAGTGCATTGATCGGGACCACTACCGCAAAGAACGCGGCACGGATGAAAGATGTAATGAAGCGGGATAGCGGTGTCTGAAACGGACAGAATGGGTCCCAGAGCGCGAAAATTGCTGTGAAAACCAAAAATGCCATCCCTGTGCCAATGAATGCTCCGATTATCGCGGAAAGGGTGGTGTGAAGTGTGCTGAGGTATATCGTGAGCGAAATTCCAAATAGAATGAGACCGATTTGCAGAAGAGTGGGGAGCATGTCATCAAGCAGCCACCGGAGGTGCCATCTTTGAGCCCCCAGATAGCGGTTGATCCGCACCCTTCGCTGGTTGTCCGCTCCGCTACCACTGTGCCTACGATAGTCGACGAGCCATTCCCGTCCCAAAACTGCGAAAAGGGATGACACGAGGGCCAAAGTCAAGCTGATTGAGAAGAGGATGTTAACGGTAAAGATCCTTCCCGAGACCGAAAATGTCTCGGAAGGAAGAGCATTGGCGACAGGAAGGCTCTCGTTCCTATTCAATGCTAGCTGGAGAAGAATTGCATTGTTTTCCCGTAGGAGCGCGTTGGTATCGTCGGCGGGATCGGCGCTCAGGAGAGGCAGCGTGAGCGCCAGGAAGGTCGAATTAACGCCGGCGAAGAGGCCGGCCTTCGGGCTTTGGAATCAGGCCGAAAGCACCAAGAACGAGCTGACGCGGGACTCACAAAGATGAGGATGCCATCGAGCTGTTCTCTCAGGATTTTGACAATGTTTTCGTCTAGCTCCTGGGCAAGAGCGTCGTAGCGTCTGTAGAATTCGCCGTTATCTTGGCCGAACTCCTTGGGGATGTCGGGAAGTTCGAAGTGGGTAGTTTCTTTGCCAGTGGCTGCAGCTGGAATATCCATCGAAGGAAGTGGTGATATTCTTGAGAGATGTGGTTGGCTAGACCAGGAACTGGGGTTGTGGTGGAAAGCCTACAAGGAGTCGGCGTGTTTCAGGAATCAGGAGCTGAATCACGTTACCTTTCCGCGGTTCGTTTTCTACGAGCTGACTAGCGTGGTGTTTGTTCCATGCGGCGTCTTCGGCCAACGAATGAACAACGTTCGAAAGCATTGCCCTCCGGGCAGTCCTGGCCACAGCGACCCTAATTCGGACCAATCATTTTCGCTGTGCGCTTTTCTACAGAACCCCCCTCTCCACAGACAACGCCGCACATACATTCATAACATAGTGGCTACATTTTATGCGCTTTAGATAGAAGGCTGCCGGTCAATCCCAACTGGAACACAAATCGGTGACACCACACCCTAAGACGAGACCATTGAGCGCTGACTGGAAGTCGATGTATTTCATTCCGGAAGGTGCGTTGAAAGTAGGTAGACTTTATTTAGCTGGTGTGCGTGGAATGTAAGTGTGGTGATCCTCGAGATGAACATGGGCGCGAACGTTCAATCTGAGTGTCTAGTATCTACTCCCGGCCCTACTCGGCAGCTCTCAAGGTTACAAGGACAAGGAGATGCTCTAGACATTCCATTGCTCCTGCTAACCCCCCGATCCGGGCTAAATTGCCTCTCAGCGTGGTGTGATTAGGGTTTGCAATGGTGGCGCGCGATCATGGGAGTGTTGTTTTCCGTACGGCGATTGGCGATAGAGTGAACTTTCTATTATACTGTGACGGTCTAGAGACACCCAGCTTCAGAAGTATTGCGGCGTGTCATCTCACCACGTAAAGGAAGGCAAGTTGAGATTTGGCGCCGGGTGGTGTGCCCCTTTTTCACTCCTACACAGTTCACCCGGTACTCCGTTGACACTCCGTCCGCTTTCCTCCTCTCTGCGAAACGCGTCGAAGCACGCCGAATCTCACCATCACGCAGTCACCTCTCGACTCAAGCATTCAATGCAAAAAGACGAAAGTCACGACGCCGGTCCCAGGGGGTTGCTTGGGTCACCGTCAAACCACCACGCTTCCTCGAGTACATTCCAGTCGAGCGCTAATAATGGTACGTCGCTCTCGGGTCTCGAGTGGCAACTCCAATCGCTCACCAAGAAAATGTCTCTCCGGTAGATGAAGAGGCTCACGAACCTCGCGAAATGGCGGATCGATCAGTTCTCGATCGAATTCCCAAAAGACTCCTGCGAGTTCAGAGGGGGCCACGCGACGGTTTCACGGGCCTTATTAGCCTCTCCCTCGGGTGGTACAGACGGCACAAATCAATCTAACCTTACCGAAAATACAAGTCTCGGCGCAGGGCGTTCTGGTAGTGAAACCTCTCAGGGACCGAAAGTCCATACTGCTCGGTGTCCCCGGGCATTGACAGGAACGTCAAGCAGCTCAATGATTATAATCTCGCAGGCTGTAGCGGTAAAGAAGATGAAGATTTTAAGCGATATATCGCGGGTATTTGGGCTCAAAATACTTCATCCAATCGCATGGGGTTTTCATCGCTAAGTTTGTTTGTATTTTTTTTTTTTTTCCCGGGTGAGTTGACGGTCAGGGAAGCGGAATTCTTGATCGGACTTTCCCATGAAAACATCATCAGACTCGAAGGGCTCGTCGAGGACCTGTCCAAGGATATGGTGTGGCTGGTCTTTCCCTGGGAGGAAAACGGTAGCTTGAGGGACTTTATTGCGTCAGCTGAGTGGGAAATTCCTGAACGGATCTCGCTGGTACGATCGAGCTACTTTTCGTCGGACCAGCTCTGAAAGACCAGCCCTAGATCTTCGACGTGTCGAGTGGAGTGGAATATCTCCATAACCGACAGCCGCCAATCTGCCACAGCGACCTGAAATCTGTAGGTCCAACAGCATTATGATGACATACGAAGCAAACTTTCTTCTATACTTCTCAGCTGAACGTACTGGTAAGCTCAAAATGCTCCGCGGTGATTACCGACTTTGGATTGGCCCGTCGTCTTAAAACCAACGACATCAATAAGGATATGAAGCCAGCTCAAAACAAGCCCACAGTGGCGCTTTCGCTGGAAGCAACGTTCTGCGCCTCCACCAATACCATAACATTGGCGGGAAATCGTTACACTCTTCGATGGGCCGCTCCAGAGCCACTTTATGACGAGGAACCGGGCCTCTTCAGCGATATCTGGGCGTTGGGCTGGGTAGCATACGAGGTAAAGCTAAAGTGCTATGCCCTTCACAATGGACATTCAAGAGTCAGCTCTGAAATAGGTTATGACGAGTAGCATCCTATTTCATGATGTCCGCGCGGAGTTTACTGTCGTCACGCGGGTCATTCGGGGGATGCTTCCATCAATCACCGATCACGCTCGCTCGCATGTCATTGATCCGGGCCCTTTGCTCCCTCATGCTTGTCTGTTGGAGCATCGACCCCAGCAAACGACAGACTGCTGAGGAGTGTCAAAATTCAATCAACTGGATGGTGATTAATGTTCATTATGATCCATTACACGCGATTGATCGATTTCGATACAGCCCGTGGCTATTCCAAACCCTCTACGGACCTCGGATACAGCGACTTC
>WSUB01000294.1:0-33464 GCA_019633425.1 Tulasnella sp. 424 | reverse complement strand
ATAATCCCTACCCTACGCTCCGTTTAGCGGAGTATCCAGTGGCGGCCGCCCCCCTCCCCAACTCGACCCCTACCGCTGCCAACTCGCCCCTCCTCCCTCCGCCACGCTCAGCCATCAGCACACCCTCCACAACCGACTCGGGGTATCTTTCTGCCCCCACTGCCGAACGGTCTCCGCGCCCATCCGACAACCATAGGCGCGACCCGCAGGACGGGACGCGCCAGCTCGCAATAGACCGCCTAGTCGAAGCTCTGGAGGCTGGTCCCCAGAACGCTCAAGCACTGCGACAATCGGAAGCGGACCGCATCTGGGATGCGGAAGAGGCCAGGGCGCTGGCAAAGGAGGAGGAGGAGGAGAACGCGAAACGACGACCGCAGCAGTCCGACTTGCAGGTCAAGTCGGACTTTACGTCGAGCAGCCGCGACCGCCTCCTGGTAGCTGGGTTCCGGGCTCAAGCGCGTCGGCGACGCGACTCCAGCAATGGACCCCACCGGGTATACCGCCGCGCCGACCTCAACCACACATCCGGGGACTGCGTCCCTGTCGATGTCGTGAGTGTCGGTGTTGCGACCCGGCCAGGGCGAGCGGTGGAACACCATTCCACCCGAGAGAGGGATCCCACTCATCAGAGGTTCGTGTTTCCCCCGTACTAGAATCAACGGGTTTTAACGTGATCGCTAACCCAAACCTACAATCTACTACTTTTTTTATAGGCTCCTCGCCGGTCGAGGAGTATCGGGATGAAGATGACGACTCGTACGAAGGGCCGTTCTTGGAATCTCCGGCCACTTGTCAAGGGTTCGTGCCACCTTCCCTTGTAGATTCAACGGGTTTAACGCGAGCGCTAACCTCACCTTTTTTAACAGGTACCTTTCTTCCCGGGCCTGGCGCCCCCCAGCTACCCTACCCAAGTAGCTTTCCTTTCCTCTAGACTTGTTTTCCTGTATCGTTTCAGGTTTGGTGTTGACTTGTAAAAGACTCGGCTCCCTCTTTCTTTCTTTCACGAATTCTCGGCTAGCTTGTTGTGTCCTCTAGTGTTGTTGTCTTTTCGTATCCTTCTCCCTCTGTTTCATTTCTATATTATTTCTAAAGTTTCGGCGCACTTGGTTTCGAATATTTATCTCGGTTAGATGCTGCTCTCATTTTAGAATTCCCTCCGCGAATTTGTGCTTGACATCCACCAGCGTGCCACGTAGAACGTGCAAATATTTCTCCGTCTTGCTGCGTCACCCCGATCGCATCAACTCGAACAGGCCGAGGGGGATGTCCAGTCACGTCGTTCTAAACCAACACAGTGAACACACGATGTTAACGCGAGACGCGGACAGCCAAATCCATTCAGGCGCCGGAAGATATTGTGTCCATTATCGCGCTATCGGTGTCTATACATTCGGGAAGTCGTACGAGAGGCGGAGTTACCACCAACTTTGCTGAGCTGCGGTGAGCTGGAAAGGACAAGAGACTCAGTAAATCATCTATGGTTTCAGATAGATGTAGTATACCTTATCGCTGGAAACGCCGGAATCGGTTTGTAGCAGGCTCGTCCGAATAGCAGATGGGGAACGATGTAGAACGCTAGCTACGACAAACCGCGGGAATATATAGGGACCGGCGGCATACCGCTCCATCGCTTATCTGACGGTGCAAGTGACACAAGTCTAAAGGTGGTATTCGTTGACTGTGAGGAGAGGAGAAACTCGGATCGAAACAAAACAACACTCACAGTCAACGTAGGACATCATGTCGTTATTCTCATCCTCCACTAACATGTTTCCGAATTCTAGTTCAGCAGCGTTTTGCCGTGCCGGTTCGACATTGACCAGGATCCATCCTTCGCTTTCTGGAGTAACGCCTTGGGCAGATTTCCTCGAACAAGTCCGGATTGGAGTAAACTTCTTGGCACCGACGGTTCCTTGATTCGCTCGTCTTTATCGAGCGGTGGTCGAAGCCGGGGATGCTGGAGATGCTACTGCTGGTGGAACTGGGTACGTCGAAGGCGGGGAGGAGATACGATATCCATAACAGCTTTCTCGCTCTCCGGCCGTCCGCTGCTGTGACAACAAAACGCGTGCGGTCCTCGGTGTGACTTTGTGACGTTCCTGGGGATGACGATCATGCCGCGTGTGGGTATGCTGAGAATTCGTCAGACTAGCTGTGCTGGTGGTCATTGCCGTCCACGTTGAAGGAGCATCCCTCGACGATCCGCTGGATGCGATCTCCCTGAAAGCGTTGGAACACAACAGCCTTATCCCGACCCAACGCCCTGCGGGCTTGGCGAATCTGGGGGCGGTTTCCCCGCAGCACCCGTGCCGTAGATCACAGCGCCTGGAACGGTTCCAGGAGGTGGTGGAGGTGGGGGTGCATATCGTTTGTACTGGTACTCCAATTCTGAATGTCCTCCTTTAGAGGGTTGCGGCTCGTAGACACCGCTGTATCCGTACACGTACTCGCTTTCGAACAGACCGACAACTCCACTGGAGGTCTTTGGCGCTTGAGACCGAGATAGGAGTATACCGGTGTAAAGGGCGGCGACGGAGGAATTGGGTTGGGATCGTCAGGAGAACGAACGACTGGGACTTGTCGCGAGCATTCGCTCGTCAGCCTGGGAGCGAGCCGCAGAATTAAGCCGGAGTAGTAGGATCGAGTGAAGCTTGAGAGTTGCAGGTCCTCTAGCTAGATGGAGCTGGGTGACTGATTGTGCGATTGATTTGAGCGTTTCCCCTCCTTCGAGTCAAGTCCGGCTTGGCTCTTCAATGATTGGAACGGGTATTCTCTGGTTTAGGCGTATAGGCACCCTCCATTTCCACAGACGCATGCATCCGCTAATCAACCTCGTGAGCAGCCATTTCCTCCGTCCGGGGATCAGAGTCGCCGCTGGCTTCGACAGGGACTTCGAAGATCGCTGTCGAGGCTCGCTCCCGTTGTTGTTATTCCTGCTGAAGCAACCCCGTCGGAGGTCGAATTTTCGGAAAAGAGCTTGTTTTTTATGGGGAGCGAAATTGGGGAAGATGACGGGTCCTTAGACGTTGGTGTGGATATCCGGCATTTTCAACGGAGCTCTCACCGGCATGGCTCCTTCTTCGTAATCCTCGTCCTTCGGGTCGAATAGCACTGTCTCTTCCTTCCTCGGAGCCGCTTGGTCGATTTCCACAAGTCTCTCCTCGTCGAGACCTCACAGAAGGACTTTGAGCGAGTACGCTCTCCACATCGGGTGCGACGATGTCCAACTCATCGCCGAGGTACATCTGCATGAGTTGGGGTCGCTCGATGACGGTTCGGAATATCCGAGAAGTCGATCCGGTTGACCATGGAATGAGGTTCGACAGAAGCTGTGAGGGTGTTTGGATCGGGAGCCGGTTGAGGATACGGGGACTCCGGGGGAGGCTCTAAGGGTCTATAAGATTAGACAGGTGCACGAAGACAGCTGAAGGAGAGACTCTCACCAAGTTCGGTTGGCAGGACGAGAGTATTATAACGCGTCAAAGGAGCCCCAGGAGCCGTTGGCGGTGTCAGATTGGGATCGTATGCAGGCCGTCCGCCATGTGCAGGTTAGGGCTGCTGAGTCTGTTGGAGAATCTGGTATGCAAGTTGGGCACTCGAAGCAGTCCAAACTCGATTGAAGAGATTGGTAGCGGAATCGACCATTTCAGGATGAGGTGCTTGATCTGGGAATTGACAGGATAGGCCGTGTTGGGGACGATGGAACATACGACGTGAACGAGTGTACAATCACGGTCCTTGGAAGCTGTTTGGATGGTGGGAGAGCAGAAAGGGAAACTTTGGGCTTGGGTGGTGGAGATACATTTACATGTACGGATGGATCGGAGGGTGCGGTTCTTGGGGGGAATCTAGTCGCTTGGATGAAGCCGGCCCGCATTGAAATTAGTACTCGAGTTGACTGCAAGCAAGCCGAGAGTAAAGAGACGAGAGAAGTGGCCTGTAAAGGAAGCGACTTTGGGAAAGAAACCTTGGGTTTGTTTGTGGGGTACGCACGTCCACGGTTGACCTGGGGTACGGCGAGCGATCAAGGGAAGGAGAGGATCGCATGGACAGCGAAATGCCGGGCCAACATTCGACGTGCAAATCCGATGTTGCAGTGCACAGGAATTTACCAACAAGAGAACCTTTGCGTCCAAAAAGTCGTCTTGGTATTTGGAGATGATGAATTTATGGAAAAGAAACGGTCCGACGAACCGAGAGAGCCATACGAAGCTTAACCGAACCTCGACTCTTTCCCGCGCCTTCGGTTGCTTTGCCCGACGCTGCAAAAAGGACAGGACATAGCTCTTTGCCGGGCATCCCTTTGAGGAGATCCCTTCGTTACCGAGTTTGGCGAATACTGTGCCCTGAGCTAAGCGGCGCTTCAACCTGATGTTGAAATTGAGTGCTACAGGAAAACTAGCACCGCGTGGATAACGCCAGCTTGATCCTTCAGACCTTACGTTCCTCACGACTGTCACTCAAATAGGCTGGTTGCTCGTGTCCAAGAGAGTACAGAAATACTTAGTATACCCGAAGAAAGAGAACTATGGGACCAGAGGCCGTTGAGTTTTTCGACAGCAGCAGGGGGCGCTAACGGAATGCAGGCGCTTTGGCTAATGAAACGTAGTACATGGAAGTTTAAACACCACTCATACAATAAAATTTTACCCCAACAAAAACAAAGAGTCTAGTTTAATCTCAAATATATCCGTTAACCCATCATGCGGCTTCTTCGGTGTGGAGATCAGCGGCCTTCTTCAAAGCCTTGGCTGCTCTCCGGGAGTCTCCAACTTCTCGATAGGCGTCAGAGGCGTCCGTGTAGCGAGATATCGCTTCACTACGGTGGCCCTGCCTATCGTGCGTTTCAGCGAGGCCAAAAAGAGCATCAGCTCTCTGGTCTTGTTCGCCGGTGTCGGTAGAAATTTGCAGGGATTCGGAGTAGAGCCTAGCGGCATCGTCGTACTCCTCTCGAGATAGATGGACCTCAGCGAGGCCCCATAGAGCTTCCGCTTGTCCCGATCTGTGACCCATTTTGGTGCATATCTGGAGGCATTCGGAGTGAAACTTGATGGCCTCGCTGTACTCCCCTCGAGATCGATGAACTTCACCAAGACTCCACAATACATCAGCTCTCCCTAAGCTGTGACCCACGTCGGTACGGATCTGTAGGCTTTCAGAGTACAATTTGATAGCTTGGTCATCCTCTCCTCGAAGCCGATGTATCTCAGCGAGACCCCAAAGCGCGTTGCTTCTCCCGCCATGGTCGCCGATGTCGGTAGAAATTTGCAGGGCCTCGAAGAAGGACGTGGAGGCTTCGGTGCACTCGTCTAGGTGTCGATGCACCTCACCGAGACCCCACAGAACATAGGCTCTCCAACCGTGATCGCCGATGTCGGTATAAAGCTGTAGGGCTTCGGAGTAGAAGCCTGCCGCCTTGCTGTACTCGGCTTGAAACCGATGGACTTCAGCAAGACCCCTCAGAGCGTCAGCTTTTCCGCGAGTGTCCTCCGTGGTTGCGAATATATTTAATGCCTTGGTGAAGCAGTCCGATGCGCTGGCATAGTCGCCTTGCACTTTGTACATGTCTCCAAGTTGAAGGACAAGTCCAGCATAGCGAGCCTGAGAAGCCTGTGGGTCTCCGGCTTGGGTAGGCGCTGGGACGATCATCGGCTGTATAGAGTACAAGGCGGGTTAACTACATAGAAACATGGAAGACCTTGATCCGTTACCAGCACCACCCACTCACCATCCAAGTGATTAATTTGACACAATCGGCTGCCGTCGGTCGTTTTTCAGGATTAATGCTCCAACACTTGGCCATGAGCGAGCAAAGCGCCTGGATCAACGACATGCGAGCGTGGTCGGTGATGGACGGAAGATCTCCCTGAATGACCCGATTGACTACGGCGACGTCCCTCTTGACATCGTGGAATGGAATGGTGTTGGTCATCACCTATCTCAGCGCAAGTCTATGAGCATCGACGGAGAATGATCCTCGTGGTTCGTCGTACCTCATAAGCGATCCAGCCCAACGCCCAGATATCGCATGCAAGACTCGGTAGCTCATCCCTCAGCAGCTCAGGCGCAGCCCAGCGAAGGGTGTACTTGTCGCACGTGAGGGTTATTGTGTTGGTGGCGGCAGAGTACACTGCTTGAAGCGTCATACTCTCCTCGCCTGTGGCTTGCTCTGGTCTGGGCTGCGGTTCACGTTTCTTCGCTTCCTTGTCGAAGTCCTTGGTTCCTAGACGGCGGGCAGAGCCGAAATCCGTAATTACAGCGCGGAACTCGGGATTTACCAAGATGTTAAGCTGCAGACAATCCGAATTAGCCAGACTACCAAGCCGATTTTCGACAGTGCACGGCTACCGATTTAAGGTCGCCGTGATATATGGGCGGGATCCGACTATGGAGATATTTAACCCCTTGTGCTACGTCGTTAATCTGAAAAACGAGACTCCTCAGCAGAAGGTCAAACGAAACGAGGCTGATCTTACCAGAGAGATTCGCTCAGGAATTTCCCACTCTCCAGATGCGAGTAAGTCCCTCAAATTTCCGTTTTCCTCCCATGGGAAAACCAACCATATCATATGCTTGGGCGCATCTTCAACAAATCCTTCTAGCCTAATAATGTTGGGATGCGAAAGCTCGACCACGAATCCTGATTCCCTGAGTGCCAACTGAGAGAAGTTAGTATTTAGATCAGGCTCTAAAATAGGGGGAAGAGTTCTTACGCCCAATACGCGTTCCAGATCCGCATCACGTTCGACCATCAATTTCTTAACCGCCACAACCTGTTGAAGCAGAGGACTCGGTTAGCCATTAGCTGTGCTGACAATGAGGAGCTCATTGCCACACTACCCTCGGCTCCGAAGCTGGACCATGGGGAGCCGGAGCTAAATGTGCCTGTGAAACCGTCGCGAATCCTCCGCGAAACTCCTGGACGTCTTCAGGGAATTCGATCAAGGAGGGATCAAGTCGCCAATGGGCAAGTTTCTCGAGCTTGGCCCGCTACAAACACAAAACCGTGTCAGCGATTCGCAGCTACCACGCCTCGAGTCTCGGACTGAACGCACTAGTTTGTCGCTAAGTTGGAACTCACGATGGGGATCATGACCGGACCCGGACGCCTGAGGGTTGGCCTCGTGACTTGCGTTTCCTTGCATAAAACGACCGGCGGGATGGTGTTGATTCAGTCTTCGGTTAGGGGGGAGCTCCTTGGAGAGAGGGGATCGCGAGTCGAGAGTTAGACGGGGATGAGGTGGCTGCGGGGTATAAAAAGACGTCCCCTCTGTCCTCATCAGGTTGACGGGTCATGAGGGTATTCGGCCTCTAGAGAATGTCTAGACCTTGCGATGTTCTGTTCTCAGCGAGTTCGGACACCGATAAGGTTCGACCGAGTGAGTCAACATCTCGCTTACAGCTGTTTGCAGCAAAGTTGGCACAAACAGTCGCTTACGTAATTTTCGACGTTCTTCCTCCCCTTCATCAGCGATGAATTTCTGCACCGCGATGCAAGCTACCGGCTTCAAAATTGGTCAACGCTCTCTAAAGATATGCTGCTAGGGGTCTAGCTACTCGTTCAAATCTCTATGCTCCTCTTTGAAGATATCCGGGGTCGAGCCGAATTCACTTATCGGCGGCCCATAACCTCTATATTTGAGGTTTTTTCGGTGCTGCATGGTCTGCAAACACCTTTCTAAGGGGTTTCGGAGGGCTCTGTGTGGTCAAAAATGGGGTACAGCGGGCGCATTTTCTTCCCTTGCGCGTACTTTATCTCGGACAGATCAGTCGCTTCCCGCCTGACTTCCCCCTCTCGTCTTGTGCCTTAGGCTCGGTTAGCTGATTCTAAATGAAAATACATTGTAACTCGGTCATGTTAAGCTAAATGGAAGCACTGATCTGTTGTCCATTAGTTGAGCAAATCAAGAGAGAACACAACGCTTGCACGACCACTAGCTCAACTGGTCGGGCATGTGCACGCGTCTGAAGGGTTGTCCGGCTAAGCTGGGAGGTCTTCTGCACGTCGTCTACTCATACAAGCGAAACGCAAAGGGTGGCTTGTATGCCGGAAGCCTGGGTAGAGCCGAAACGGTTTTGGGGAGTTAGCTGGACGCGCTTGGGTGTCAAAATGAAGACCTTCGTCCACTACTGAAAGCACCCCCGCCTACAGGCACCTCTCAGCATCAGAGCTAACCACATTAGGCCGGCGCAAATGATCAAATACATCCATATTGAGATACTATCCATCACCAAAGGAAAATATGAGGCAAAACAAAGTACGCTTTATAATGGAGGGCTCGCTCGTTAAAATCACCTTGGACCCCTCGATACTAGTCTTGTGGTGAGCCATGCGAATTTTAGAGGCAAAAGATGGTGATTTGGGGGAGCTACGCGTCGCCGACGTTAGCGAGATAAAACAGTCAAAAATTACCTAATGTTCGGTTTGTGCCAACACTGCCGCAAACAGCTGTAAACAAAACTGTTGCCAGTGCAAGGCAAGACGAGTTAAGTTGCCGAGCCACGCCAGGAGTAACTAAGGCAGGGTTGAGATTATCTCTTGCAAGGTCTACTCGAGCTTGCTTTCCTGAACAACCGTGACGTTCTGACCGAACCCTGAGTCCCCGCGCCCATGCATGTGGTTGCTCAACCGCCCCATATACACCAACACCTTTAACACACCGGGACTTTGTAAACGACGCTTCTAAATGACAGAGCGTATCTCTTTACCAAGCATCACTTTAAGCCAAAGTCAAATTGGTCAGTCGGACGAAAGACTGCCTCAGGGAAATACACATCGCCGGGTTCTGTTCATTCGGTGTCTTTCGACGCGAAACTGTTCTTGAGTGCCATCCATTTTAAGTGGCAACCCTACAAAGCGGCTACAGGGCCTGACGAGTTCGTTTCCAGGACTTGTTCCCTCTCCCTCATGCATATCCCAACCCCATCCACTCCCATGGTCATCAATGCCCAACGAGAAGGAAAATAGTCCAGGAGTAAATTCGTCTAAGGAAAAAAAGATAAATCGAAACCCACACCATGGGGTACATGTAAAGCAGCAGAGGAAGATGTGCGCAAGTGAGAGAGAAAATCCAGAAAAGTCACTCCGCCAATGCAATGCATATACGAGAATCTGATGACTATGGACCAAAAAAAGGTAGGGGGATGAAAATTGGATGGCGATGGAAGTAAAAGAAGTCCAGGATAAAGTAGAGGATATACGGAAAAAGGACCCATTCCAAGAGAGGAGAATTCCGAAATTTCCACGCTAGTGAACATAAGTAGCAGACCATCAAGGACAGAAGAGCGTCCGAGAAGGCGAAGAATAGCGACCCAATGTGGCCACTTTCTTCACCCAATCGTCAACTTGGACATGGAAGTGGGAGTATTGAGATCCCTTACACGATCAACAGCACCCACAGAATCATCCCTCTCGTCCAACCGATCGTCCAAATCGGGCGACGAGACTTGAAACTCTCCGCGCTCTCCAATCGGTTCCTCGGTGATCATCCCCGTTCGTCCGTTCGACTTAGACACCATGTTCTTATGCCCGCCCTTCGACTTGGAGGATATACTCCTTGAGAGGCCCAGGAACCGCTTCTTCTTCTGACTGTCGTCACTCGATCCGGAACATTGCTTCTTCTTTAAACTGCGCCTCCCCGATAAAGACGATATCGCCACGTTCCTCCGGCCCAGTCTTCTGATCCACGGGTGGATTAATCGTATCGAGCGTGTTATCTCGAGAGCGCCCACGACGAGCGTCTCCACAGGCGAGTAAACAACCCCGGCGGTGTTCAACGCAGGATTGCTCGACGTCGAGCGATTTCATGCCCTCGCAATGGCAGCAGCGGCCTCCATCGCCGTCACAGCTGCAGCGATGGTCGTCTTCCGACCCGGTTCGATATTGACCAGGATTCATCCTTTTGCTTACTGGAGTAACGTCTTGGGCAGATTTCTTCGACCAAGTCCGGACCGGAGTAAACTTCTTGGCGCCGACGGTTCCTTGATTCGCTCGTCTTTGTCGAGCGGTGGTCGGGGCTGGGGATGCTGAAGACGTTCCTGAGCATGACGATCATACCGCGTGTGGGTGTGCTGAGAACTCGTCGGACTAGTCGGGTTAGTTTTCATTGCCGTCCAGGCCGCGTGGGCATTCCCCGATGATCCGCTGGATGCGTCTCCTTGAAAGCGTCGGAACACAACAACCTTCTCTCGTCCCAAAGCTCTGCGAGCTTAGCGGCCCTGGAGGTGGTTTCCCCGCAGGATCCCTGCCGTAGATCACAGCGCCTGGAGCGGTTCAAGGAAGGGGGGGTGGAGGTACATATTGCTTGCACTGGTACGCCGATTCTAGATGTCCTCCTTTTGGGGGTTGCGGCTCGTAGACACGCTGTATCCGCGCGCCTACTCGCTTCGAACGGACTGGCACCTCCACTAGAAGTCTTTGGCGGTTGATATTGAGATAGGCGTATCCTGGTGTAAAAGGCGGCGACGGAGAAGTTGGGTTGGGATCGCCAGGAGGACGAACGACAGACTGCGGAGTTTCCACTACGGATTGGGACTTGTCGCGACCATTCGCTCCCCAGTCTGGGAGCGAACCGCAAAGTTAAGCCGTAGTAGTAGGACCAAGGGAAGCTTGAGACTCGCGGGTCCTCTAGCTAGATGGAGCCGAATGACTGATTGTGCGGTTGATGTGAGCGCTTTCCCCTTCCGAGTCAAGTCCGACCTGGTTCTTCGACGATTGGAATGGGCAGGCTTATAGGCATCTTCCATTTCCACCGACGCATGCAACCGCTAATCAACATCGTGAACAACCATTTCCTCTGTCCGGGGCTCCGAGTCGCCGACGGCCTCGACAGGGACTTCGAGGATCGCTCCCATTGTTGTCATTCCCGCTTAACTAATCCTCGTCGGAGGTCGAACTTCGAAGAAGACGATCTTGTTCCTGTCGGGGGCTAAATTGGGGACGATGGCGGGTCGTTGGACGCTGGTGTAAATGATCCGGCATCTTCAATGGAGCTCCCGACGGCATTGGCTCCTTCTTCCTCATCGTCGTCCTTCGGGTGGAATAGCACTGTCTCTTCCTTCCTCGACAAGTCTCTCTTCGTTGAGACAACACAAAAGGACTCCGAGCGAGTACGCTCGCTAGATCGGGGGTGTCGATGTCTAACTCATCGCCGAGGTACATCTGCATGAGTTGGGTCGCTTGATGACGGTTCGGAATATCTGGGAAGTCGATCGCGATGACCGTGGGATGAGGTTTGACAGAAGCTGCGAGGGTGTTGGATCGGGGGCCGGTTGAGGATACAGAGGCTACGGGGAGGCTCTAACGCGGAGGGTCGATAAGATTAGATACGCGCACGAAGACGGCTGCAGGAAAGCTCTCACCAAAGTTCGGTTGGTGGG
Source organism: Tulasnella sp. 424 (assembly GCA_019633425.1). NCBI lineage: Eukaryota > Fungi > Basidiomycota > Agaricomycetes > Cantharellales > Tulasnellaceae > Tulasnella > Tulasnella sp. 424. The sequence goes on along the minus strand of WSUB01000294.1, from coordinate 22,085 downwards.
ACGAGACTAATCTAACGCGTCAAAGGAGCGCCAGGAGCCGTTGGATTGGTATCGTACGCACGCCATTCACGTTGGGGCTGAGGAATCGGTTGGAGGATTGAGGAGAATTGGCAGCGGAACACTCTTGTGGGTTGAGGGGTTGAGGTGCTCGACCTGGGAATTTTGGAGCATACGGCGTGAACGAGTGTACAATCACGGTCCTTGGAAACTGTTTGGCTGGTGGGAGAGCAGAAAGCAGAGCTTTGATGGGCCTGGGTGGTGGAGATACTTCTAAATGTACGGATGGATGAGAGGGGTGGTTCCTGGGGGGAGTCTAGCGGGCTGGATGGAGTCGGTCCGCACTGAAATTAGTACTCGAGTTGAGTGCAGGCAAGCTGAGAGTAAAGGACGAGCGAAGTGACCTGTTATAGAAGCAACTTGGAAAGAAACCTTCGGCCTGTTTGCGGGGTACAGTACGGTGGCGCATTGGCATTCTTCGTCTTGGCTTAAACACCTTCCCCTCACCATTTGCCCCGTCTCCTTCGTCGTCTCACTTTATTTACGCGCTTTCTTATTCACCCTCTCTTTTGGCTCTTATGCGGACTATATATAGCTATACGCAGCCTCGCTGTTAGCTTTCTTATTGGATACGTTTTGCTCCGATTCAGGTCAATGATAATTCGTTAACAATTCTCCTTGTATTACAAATTACATGGGTGCTTCGTGCCCATTACCGACTCAACTAGATGGGTTCTGAGTACAATGCGCAAGGCCTGGTCCTGGACATTGCCTGGTCACACCCCAACAGTGCTGATACCCGATCTGGATTATTGTTCCATTCAAACCTTAAGAAAACAATGGATGCAATAGAACAGTCTGTACCAGTATACAAAAGATATGGTCCTGTGCTCGAACGCGGTTCGGGCATCGAGTCGCGCCTGCCGGGGCGACTGCAGGCTGGGGAATAGAGCTCAGCCGATTCCGAGTAAAGATCGAAAAGAGAGTCGCATGCAAACGTCGTTGCAGTTGTTTATGTGGTGCGCTTCAGCTAATGGCGGAGGAAATGTTGGCACTACGCCAGTGGAAACGGGGCCACATTTTGCCTCCGTTGTTGACAGATAATGACCTTCTTGGCGCACCCCAGCATCACCCACTCGACGCGTCACTCACAATTCCCAAAGCAGGTACTCAATTCCTTTCAAATATCCCAGACACACGACACTGTGGTGCACGCTCAAATGGGCAAACGAGCGACGGGCTCGGGCATGGTTCGGCGAAGGAGCAAGGACGTTTCTGCTGGGAACGCGCATAGCTACTTTGGGACTGTGTAACTGCCTTGGCTCGGAGCGAATGGGCTGGACGTAGCCGGGGATACTCTTGGGGAATAGAAAGCCACAAAAGGTCCTCTGGGAGGGAGAGAGAAACCGATGACGTCTTCCGCGTCAACCCTTGACCGCCGTCCTCCCCAGACACCCAAGCAGCAGGCTTGAGGTTTACAGAACGCGTGAAAAAACGTCTAAGCTGTAAATTGAGGGATCGGCGACGTCCCTGAGCTTGCCTCGCAGGATTCGGCGCCTTGGAAGTCGGCGGCGAGGTCTAAAAGTTTACTATCTATGATGTCACGTTCGATCGACTGTTGCTAGCGACGGTGCGCCTCGGCGCTAAAGCTTTTCCTTGTCCTTCGCGGGGAGAATCAATTGCGAACGGAGGCAGAATAAGTGAACACGTCTGCCCAAGCACAAAGAGCAGTCGCCATCGTCGCCCAATCCTCCCATGGAACGTAAGCAGTACTGGAATATAAGAATCAGCTCTCTCGAGCTCTTCGTCTCTCTCAACTTTCGACGTTCTTCACGTACTCGACTAGTCCTCTTGCCATCGCTCTCGCCTCCGGCCACTTGTCTTCCTACCAACCTTCGAGCCAACCTACTCTCAGAAATCATGTTCTTTAAACTCCTCTCCACCATCACTCTCAAGAAGTCCTCCGCGGGCACGAACGAGCCGACGGGTCAGCAACCCAAGCCAGCCGGACCCGCCACAACACCTCCTAAGAAGCCATCCGTCCTCGGACGGGTCCTCAAAGCAATCAAGTCGCCTATTTCCAAGCCACGGGTGAGTTTGACACCACCATTTGAGCTTATTTTAAACAATGCTGATGCTTTCGACCGGGGAGCAGGAACGGAAATATCCCCCAATCACCCCGCCCCCTCTTGAGGTATGTTTCGATACAATTCGACTATCTTCGCTCGTCTTCCGCTAACTAACATCTTCTACTGTTCTCGTCTAGTGTTTCTGTACTCCGAGGGAGGGATTCGACCCGTATAATCCCTACCCTACGCTCCGTTTAGCGGAGTATCCAGTGGCGGCCGCCCCCCTCCCCAACTCGACCCCTACCGCTCCCAGCTCGCCCCTCCTCCCTCCGCCACGCTCAGCCATCAACACACCCTCCACAATCGACTCGGGGTATCTTTCTGCCCCCACTGCCGAACGGTCTCCACGTTCATCCGACAACCATAGGCGCGACCCGCAGGACGGGGCGCGCCAGCTCGCAATAGACCGCCTAGTCGAAGCTCTGGAGGTTGATCCCCAGAACGCTCAAGCATTGCGACAATCGGAAGCGGACCGCATTTGGGATGCGGAAGAGGCCAGGGCGCTGGCGAAGGAGGAGGAGGAGAACGCGAAACGACGAGCGCAGCAGTCTGACTTGCCGGTCAAGTCGGACTTTACGTCGAGCAGCCGCGACCGTCTCATACTGTCTGGGTTCGTGGCTCAAGCGCGTCGGCGACGCGACCCCAGCAACGGACCCCACCGGGTATACCGCCGCGCCAACCTCTCTGACACATCCGGGGACTGCGTCCCTGTTGATGTCAGGAGTGTCAGTGTTGCGACCCGGCCGGGACGAGCGGTGGAACACCATTCCGCCCGAGAGAGGGATCTCACTCATCAGAGGTTCGTGTTTCCCCCGTACTAGAATCAACGGGTTTTAACGTGATCGCTAAACTAAACCTACAATCTACTACTTTTTTTGATAGGCTCCTCGCCGGTCGAGGAGTATCGGGATGAAGATGACGACTCGTACGAAGGGCCGTTCTTGGAATCTCCGGCCACTTGTCAAGGGTTCGTGCCACCTTCCCTTGTAGATTCAACGGGTTTAACGCGAGCGCTAACCTCATCTTTTTCAACAGGTACCTTTCTTCTCGGGACTGGCGCCCGCCAGCTACCCTACCCAAGTGGCTTTCCTTTCCTCTAGACTTGTTTTCCTGTATCGTTTCAGGTTTGGTTTTGACTTGTAAAAGACTCGGCTCCTTCTTTCTTTCTTTCTCGGCTAGCTTGTTGTTTCCTCTAGTGTTGTTGTCTTTTCGTATCCTTCTCCCTCCGTTATTTCTAAAGTTTCGGCGCACTTGGTTTCGAATATTTATCTCGGTTAGATGATGCTCTCATTTTAGAATTCGCTCCACGACTTTGTGCTTGACATCCACCAGCGTGCCACGTAGAACGTGCAAATATTTCTCCGTCTTGCCGCGTCACCCCGATCGCATCAACTCGAACAGGCCGAGGGGGATGTCCAGTCACGTCGTTCTAAACCAACACAGCGAACACACGACGTTAACGCGAGTCGTGGACAGCCAAATCCATTCAGGGACCGGAAGATATTGTGTCTATTATCGCGCTATCGGTGTCTATACATTCTGGAAGTCGTACGCGAGGCGGAGTTACCACCAACTTTGCTGAGCTGCGGTGAGCTGGAAGGGACAAGAGATTCAGTAAATCGACTATGATTGCAGATAGATGTAGTATACCTTATCGCTTATCTGACGGTGCAAGTGACACAAGTCTGAAGGTGGGATTCGTTGACTGTGAGAGAGAGGAGAAACTCGGATCGAAACAAAACAACACTCACAGTCAACGTAGGACATCATGTCGTTATTCTCATCCTCCACCAACATGTTTCCGAATTCTAGTTCAGCAGCGTCCATGTTTTGTCGTGCCACGAGGAAAGGCACGACCCTCCCTCCACGACAAGTTTCTTCGTGCGTGATGAGATTTCGAACTTGAACTGATAGCTGGGTTTCGAAAACTGGTAATCGGGACTGCAAATATCCGGAAGTTTGGTCAGCCGCATAGTTAACAGGTGTGCCGGCAATCCCAATCTCACAATTCCCGGGCCTAGGGTCGACGAACCATCCGTTCCAAATAGATCCAGTAATATTTGAGGGGATACGCTACTTCCGAGCCACAGGATCGTAACAAAACCGTTGTCTATTGGGAAACGCGATGCGGTCAGCCTACAATGTCCCTTGCGAGCGACGAGATCCGGCTCTCACCCATAAGATATGCCCCATCGGGTTCCATCCATAAATAACTATTGGGCATGGGGGCAGGGAGAGAGAGTCGTCCAGTTGTGGGGTCTGGGAAAGCGGTAGTGGGGCGGAGATCGTGTACCGCAACAGCCCGAGGGTAGAGGTATGCCATCAAGCTGGACGCCCCGGATGAGAGAATTCGATGGCGAGAAATAGCTCGTGTGTCGGATGAGACAGGTCCGCCTGTAAGTGTAGTTTTAGTGTGAATGACGGTGAAACTGGTGAATGAGCGTTGCTTGCACCTTTCAGTGCCTGGGTCTTTAAAATTGCGCCTCCAAAAACAGGGAGTAACTTGTAGCTCTCGGGCAAAATAAGCTTCATTAGGAAGATCGCTAATTAATCGCTGGACGGTACGCAGAGAGAACTCGAATTCCTTGAAGCGCACCTGGCTAGGAGCTGTCGAGGCAGCGCAGTTTTTCCTATAACCGACAAGAAGGTCGACGAAGCGCTGCGAAAGGTCTTCTCGGATCTCTGTGAGCATCTTCCTGCTCATCGCCAGTGCAGCTACAATGCGGAATGAAAGACATGAGTTGCTTGCTCAGACCCTTTGTGGTCGGTAAGAAGTCCTCACCCTCTTTCGCCATCAAGCAAACGCCAGTGTCCTGATCCGCCCATCTGAATACATTCCCCGCCATTGTGCTCGGCCGAACTCCGACGTTGCATACCCTGACCCTCCTTTGCCCTTCAACGCTCGTGTACAACACTGCAGCTTGGATGTGCACGTTCTTCCTCTGGTCATCGTTGATTCCGCTGCCAACATGCTCCAACTTAGCACCAATGGCCAAATCCGCCGAAATTGTACCAACGGTGAGGGTGTCGGCCGTAGGTTGGTGGAGGAGAGAAACGTAGGAGGAGACGTGTAGCCCGTTTGAACATCTTGTTCGTACGGAGCAGTTGTACGCAGTGGTTCGTCTGAGAGTGCGTGCGATCTCGGATTGAACAAGGTGGGCGTCTCGATCAGGCTGGAATCTTGGATGGAAGTGTAGATCGCCGCCTGTTGTGTTACAGATCGAGCCTAAAGGAGAGGACGACAAAGGGCGTGTTAAACCATCATATAAAACAGCAATTACATCACCCTCCTTACCGATGCTGCCCAAATCGGCCCACCTATCGGGGAACACCCAAAGGTTGACCCCGACGCCGGACTCAGCAGATTCCTCAGCTAGATCCTTCCAGACAACTTCTTGCGGCTCCCAAAGTTTATGCTCTTGTTGCGTTCCGTACAGCTCTCCCTCAGTCCGGGGTGTAAGCATGCCGGGACCGAAGTTTGGATGAGATGCTGTGAATGCGAGGACTTGCCCACCCGTGCGTGACTGTAGAGACGCCCAGTCAATAAGATGAATCTAAACCGGGGGAAAATAGTTCCTTACGAGCGAGGCAAGCGCGCCTTGTAAACTTGCGCAAAGGGCTGAGCCGGTAGACACTACGTGCGCGAACATACGCGGAATTGCCGCGAGAAGCGTTTCGATCGCTTCCCTGAGTTATTTGTCAGTTACCCATTCGACGCGACCCGACTGTAGTGACAGACCTGCACTCCTGGGGATCGACAAATATTCTGTCCAGCGTCGGAACAAAGACTTCATCTACGTCTGGGACGACAAGCATTCCAGGTTGAGTCTGATCTGGCTTTCCTCAAGGAGTTGAAAACGATCTTAGTCGAAGATTATCAAAACGAAGGGCAAACAAAGACACTCACAGACAACTCGTAGAACTGAAGAGACTCGTTGAATGTCATGAAGCCAACCTTCATAGAAGGATTTACTTCTCCGCCAAACATGCTGGTGTTGACCTCGTTTGGTGACCCGCCGTATAATCCGACCCGAATGCTCTCACAGAAGGCTGGGAGAAGGCCACGATGTATAGCGGACGAGCTAACATCTATCACGAAAAGAGTCCGGAGTGGGGTTGGATCTCGGAGTTCTGGAGGTGACGACAGCGACGTGCGCCGGGAAGTTGAGTCGGGCGTCGGAACGAAGGACGGAAGAAGCCGAGGTAAAGGTTGGGGGGCGTTGTATTTCGATGTCGCCGCGAAATCCACTGTTCCGAAGTTGAGCTCGGGGCGTGAAGCGTGATCCATGCGTCGGCCGTTGAAGTCGATAGGAGAGAAGTACTCTGGGGCGACTGTGTAACCCAAAGGTCAGAACGTCCACGTTGGATGATGGGGCAGGTTAACGCGATCTACCTGGGTTTGAGGTTTCGCACAGGTTGCATACCCAGCTCTGTCCACTGGCAGACCACGCAACCCAAGGGTTAATATACCCTCCACAGTGGTCACAACGAGGCGGCGGTTGATCATTGAAGGTTGCAAGAGGAACTGGCTCTTCTTCGGGAAGCTGATCCGCGAATGGTTGCAAGACAAATCCTAATGGTATGTTGCAAGTCTCTGCGAGGTCGTACGTGCAGGGCATCGCGTAAGCCGACATCCGCAGAAACCTTGGTGTCGAGTGCCCTTTGTCCGATGTAGTTGTGAGCATCAAATCAGAACACTGAAACGGTCGTACGACTTACCTTGATCCACATACACGCAGTCCGTTCCCGCTAATGGGATTTCAATCTCCACGTCCGTGGTGGTATTGTACGGTCTATTCTGCCATCGACGCTGATCTGCCCAATTGTGACCAGCTGCGGAAGGAATTTGTGATGGGTCCAATACGGATCGAAGTCCCTTGAATCGTTTCCCTGCGCTGTGGGGTGGTTGAGATATGCCTTGTGCAGCTGGCGGGCGAGATGTTGCCATGTTTATGGTCAGCGTTCAGGAGAGCTGGCCAGTCCAGATTGAAAAGATGAGAGACGCGCTCCGGCGGTTCAACTTTGAACCAAACACACAACTCAACGAGAGCCTGGATATACAACTTGTACCATTCGGAACTTAGCTCAGCTTAACTCCGTCTGACTATGCCTCGTTGGCCAACTTGAAATGCCAGGAAAACACCACCCGTGCCTGCCTAATTATGATCACCATCCATCGACCACGTCCCAACGTCCGACCGCCGACCCACCTGCAAAATTGGAAACTTGCGCCTCGCAAAATTCAACAAACTAACTAGCGAGCCATGCTCACCTCCGGCGACCCCGCTGCCACCAACGTATATATTTCACCCTGGACTGAAGCCCCCACACCCCTCAACGACCACCCCCATACCCTCTTTTCTATCTGATTTTGCCGCCGGCTGGCCTCCCCTTTACTCTCATACTCTTACAGCGTGCTCGCGGCATTCTACCGCCATGTATTCCTCGAGCTCTTCCGTCCCTCAGCTGCAGTCCATTATCCCAACAAGAACACTTCGGTCTCGCCGACAAAGCGCGCTGCCCCCCATTCCCCCCGTCCCTGACACACCCTCGCGATAGCCATTTGTCCATCCCAAGTTTGGCCGTATCAATGCCCGTCGTCAAGAGCTTGCGAAGTCCGGTGACCGGAATCTTTACTCGGCTGTGATCATTCAGGGCGTCCTCTCGCTCCGGAAGGTGCCCCTTTACGCTCGGACCTACTTCCTACGAATTACTACATCCATACACCCTCTTCTAGACCACTGCATCCCGATGGCTCCCTCTTCTCGCCTGCTGAAAGGGGCATTTACTTTACCGCGATTGAGCCCCTCCGTTGCGCGTGCATTATGGATGCCGAAGACCAGTTCGGTTCTCAATATTCCGTGAAGTGGTACATCAGCAAGATTGAAGGCTCATTTGACGAGTGGTCCGGCACATTCTGTGGCAACCCAAGCGAATGTGGGGCTTTTTGTAAGCAATTTCATAACTCATAGCTGCTCTATACTAACGAGACTCTTCACTAGTCAGACTGTCGGAGATATCGGCAGCAACGCTGCAGTCACCTGCGAGACGGTTCTGTACCACGTCTCGCAGACGGTCAAGTGGTGGCTCAGCTCCAAAGCCCCTCTTGTAAGCAAGGAATCATACAACATCCGAAACACGAAAACATATAGTACGATGCCAATTTCGCAGTACTATGTGTCCAAGTACTAATCAGTATCCGCCCTTACAGACGGCGGATCGCGAATTGGAAATGAAACGGGATAGTTCACGAGTTATTGAGAATATCAAATTTCGACTTGATCTAAAGACGGTGTGAACTAATGATGTCGTGCTGCTACTAATGTTCTTCGGATGCTGCAAGGTTCCACCTGTATCATACTAGCGATTTAACATGATATCAATTCAGTGGGAATCTTGATTGAGAGGAAATACAACACTGTGCAACTAGCGACTCAGGACTCGAGTATCTGAGAAACGTCAAAAATGGAAAGGCGGTTTTTACAAAGGATAACAAGTATCTTGCCAGAGATGATAATCTGACGTTCGATCTGATAATTGCCCCAGTATGGCGGAGGAAGCCAGAATAAGCGGGAGGGAAATGCTTTTATCCAGTGACCTTGATAACCTAGATTTGAACCGGTCAGGAGCTTGGGTGGAGTGTTAAGGCTTTGACTTGTGTTGGCATCCCATGCGGCAAAACCGCCATCGGAATAGTTCGCCATGACATGCTTGCCATTGGACGAGAAGCGAACGGATGTGACCGAATCACGACCCCGGAGTGGTTTACCGCCGACCGTTCCGGTCTGATGGTCCCAAAGGTGAATTTCCTTGTAGGACCCGGATGCCAGAAGCTTGCCATCGGGTGAGAAGCAGACGGAATGAATGGCGCTACCGTCGTAATCCGTGAGGGTGAAACCGACCGGCGCCGTTCCGGTCCGAGGATCCCAAAGTCGAATGGTCCCGTTGGACCCGGATGCCAGAAGCTTGCCATCGGGTGAGAAACAGACGGAGTATACTCCGTTGCTGTCGTGATCCGTGAGTGGCTCACCGACCGCCGTTCCCGTATGAGGATCCCAAAGTCGAATTGTACAGTCGAGGGACCCGGATGCCAGAAGCTTACCATCGGGTGAGAAGCAGACGGACTGAACCGAGTGGCCGTGACCCGTGAGTGGCTCACCCACCGCCGTTCCGGTCTGAGGATCCCAAAGTTGAATTGTTTTGTCGTCGGACCCGGATGCTAGAAGCTTGCCATCGGGTGAGAAGCAGACGGACTGAACCGAGTGGCCGTGACTCGTGAGTGGCTCATCGACCGCCATTCCGATCGGAGGATCCCAAAGTTGAATCGTGTCATCGCTGGACCCGGATACCAAAAGGTTGCCACCGGGTAGGAAGCAGAGGCACCAAACCGGGTTGCTGTGACCCGTGAGTGGCTCACTGACCGCCGTTCCCCTCCGAGGATCCCAAAGTCGAATTGTATGGTCGCGGGACCCCGATGCCAGAAGCTTGCCGTCGGGTGAGAAGCAGACGGAATAAACTTCATCGCTGTGACCCGTGAGTGGCTCACCGACTGCCGTTCCGGTCTGAGGATCCCAAAGTCGAATTGTCTCGTCGTGGGACCCCGATGCCAGAAGCTCGCCGTCGGGTGAGAAGCAGATGGAATATACACTGTCGCTGTGACCCGTGAGTGGCCCACCGACCGCCGCTCCGGTCTGAGGATCCCAAAGTCGAATTGTCTTGTCTTTGGAGCCTGATGCCAGAAGCTTGCCATCGGGTGAGAAGCAGATGGAATAAACACTGCTGCTGGGACCCGTGAGTGGCTCACCGACCGCCGCTCCGGTCTGAGGATCCCAAAGTCGAATTGTTTTGTCGTCAGACCCGGATGCTAGAAGCTTCCCATCGGGTGAGAAGCAGACGGACTGAACTGTGTCGCTGTGACGCGTGAGTGGCTCACCGACCGCCGTTCCGGTCTGAGGATCCCAAAGTCGAACTGTTTTGTCGGCGGACACCAGAAGCTTGCCATCGGGTGAGAAGCAGATGGAATTTACACTGTCGCTGTGACCCGTGAATGGCTCACCGACCGCCGTTCCGGTCTGAGCATCCCAAAGTCGAATCTTGTCGTCGCTGGATCCGGACGCCAGCAGCTTGCCATCTGGTGACACGGCAACTGCTCGGACATTGCTACCGGTGGACCGAGCCCAGAGATTTGATGGCCAAGTTGAAGTCCGATGACCCCGTAGAGTTTGAACCTTCGCATGTTTGCCGTAAATGTTCCATATTTCCGTCTCTACAGGGCAATGAGGAAGTGCTGAAGCGTAAATATGGAGCGGTCCGAACGAAATCGGCTCCGAGAACATGGTGACGAAACGCTGGACATCATTCCACAATGTGGCAAGTGAACTGAACTCGGATCCCTCAACGGGGCATTGCTATGAGCTTCAATCAGTTCGCCTGGCCGCTTCAAGACATTGGAATTGGGTTTTCTACTCACTGAACACCATTGATGCACACGCCTTGCCATTCGGATCGCATCCGTCGTAGCTCCGGCTAGGCTCATAACCTCAAGCCAGCACATGACCTTCTCCGTGCCGAATAGCTTGAAATCGGACTCTATAGCACTGGCATTGGTGACTGAGCTTGGCCACTTTATTCCCTCCGTTAGATGAGTGGACCACGACCGGCTGGAATACAGAACGGCTTTGGACACGTCCCGTTCCGCAATGTCCTGAACGTCCGAGCTCGGTTTTGAAAGGTCAGACAAGTTACAGATGTTCTCCTTGAGATGTCCGAGCATGGTGCTAAGACACAGGCTTGCTAACTGCAGATGATGCTGAATGATGTTGACGTAGTAAGGTTGCTGCTTGCAGCGATGCTCGCTGACAAGGAGATCGTGAATAGAGGTGTGCATCAGGCGAATTGGTTCATTGGGTGATGTTGGGATGACCAAAAGCGAATTGAGGTCGGCGAGAATATCTTTGCGGAGGAACAGGATGACCTCGACCTGGTCCATCTCCTCGAAGATGCTGTTTGCACGGTACAGATCGGCGATAACATCGAGGGATATTGAAAATGGTGCTACTACGAGCGTTCCTAATACTCGGTGTAGTAGATCCCCTCGTTCAAGGTCCAGCCTGAAGCTATTGAAGGCCTTTGAAAGGATCTGATGGTACAAGTCGTCAAGTCCGCTCCACTTCGAAGGACTCTTCAGTAGACCCCGCAATCGACTCACGGGCGACCCGCTATGCATATACGTGATCACAGTGCGGGCCCACTGGAATAGACCTTGGGACATCTCCACCACCCGACTGACGTCATCAGGTGATGGCCAGGTCTCCGGAACGTCGGGGTCAGACTCCCGGATTTGCCCACAAGCTTGTTGAATGAATCGCTCCAGGTCGCCTGACACATCAACAGCCGTGTCCAGGTCCTCTATGCGCCATTGCTTCGGCTCGAGAGCGCGAAGGAGATGGACCTCCGGACGAGACGTGAGGAGGAATTTGACGTTCGCGGGAAATGATGAAGAGTGTCGATCGATGAGGCGGACAAGGTCAGCAGCGTCCTTTGGGTCATCGCATTCATCGAGGGCGTCAACGACGATGAGGATGGGGTGATGTTGATTGCCTGGCTTTGTGAGTGAGGACACGAGCAGAGTCTTGAACTGCTCTTCCAGTCGTTTGTCTGCGATGTCCTCATTCTCCCGGATACTCTCGAGCACCGCATTTCTGACCTCCGGAACCAGACTGGTTCCAAGCTGTCTTGCAAGAGCGCAAATGACACGCGAATTTAGCGCGTTCTGGCCACGACGGAAGTGGAAAATTGCACAAGAGGCTCGGCAATTCCAGTTGTGAACCACCGTTGAAGCAATGGTTGACTTCCCTCTCCCAGCCATCCCGCGGATCCATAGCACTCGGTCATGATTAGACGGGTCCCGTGTCCAGGTGTCGATTCGCTCCAATATCCCCACTCTGGTCCCCGGAAAGCAAATGACGTCCTCAACCGCGTTTCCTCGTGCTCCGTATTTTCCATCCCCTAGACGGTCAAGGAGACGACGATTCTTTTCTTGCATCTCGCTGCTTTCTGGGGTACAGGGTCAGTAAGGTAAGATGCCATTGAGCTGAAGGAACTGACTGAGTTCGATTACAATCTTGCGTGTGTCGATACCCGCGAGGAGCTGGGCACGTGCCATTTTAGCTGACTAGTACGCGAGAACAATATGTGCTGTACTGACTTGCATTTCCCCCAGGGCAGTTTGAATCGTTCCCTGATAACCCTTTAATGCTTCCGCATGGTCGCGAGAGTTAAAAGCTTTGTTGAAGCGACCCAAAGACTCCCATCTTTTCACTTTGCCGTGAATTTCCCTGAGCTCTCTGGTCAAAAGCCTTAGTAAACTCGACTAAGGGAAATGATAACACCGTACTTTTGTAAATTGACCACATAATTTTCTATCCCCTCCCCTTGATCCTCGTTCCGTTTCTTCCCAATATCTTCAAGAAGAATGGACAATTTATCCGTCTGTAATCCCAGATCCTTCGCCAAGTCGTCGTTCCTGTCCATGGTCTAAAGTACAACCGTCAAGTCCCGATATATATCCATGCTACGCAGCTTAACCTACCTGAATCGATTCCACAAATGCTAATCCCACTTTGGCAGCAGCTGCAACAAAGTTCCCCACGACAGGAATGGACCCAGATGCAATTTCGGCCACTTTGAAAGTCTTTCTGGCAATAATGAGACCTTCTGCGCGGGTCTGAGTTCGAGATTCCGTGTCACCATGGACAGAAGACAGTGGGTGTTGGGTCGGGGATGCATCTGAAGTCAAATCGGTGGACGTTGTCTCAACGTTGAAAGGCGCTGCACCTGTTTTCCCGGCGGTTGCCAGAGACAATTGGGCATATGATCCAGGAAGTACTCCAGAGGCCACCAGGTCCTCCGCTAAATAAACGGGACATTAGTTCTCCGGTGAAAGAACTGGGACTTGGTCCTTCTCACCCCTTTTCCGGTCATTCTCCAAGCACTCCTTCAAGAAGACGCGTGAGACAAAGTGGTCCCAAAAGTAAAGCTCGTCCACGTACATTAACAGACATCACGACTTTGGAAACATCGTCTTGGCAGGTTTGGAAGAGTAAAGTACACTTGCTTGAGCGGTTAGACGCCAACGATTTGATGCGCTGGAGGATTTTCCACCTCTGCATCCCCGACTTGGATGACACGTCTTTTAATCGGGAATGGACGTCCTCCAAGGTTCTAATAGAGAAACGTTGGAACGAACCGACTATTTTTCGGAGCGCCAACGTACCGTATATATTGCTCGATGAGGTCTTGGAGCTCTTGAGAGATGCTGGTGGTGCGTTTAGTAGTATTTGGTGAGGACTTGACGGTGTTTAGCAAGCCCTTCACGGCCTGTTTCGATTCTGATGGCCACTCGGTGCCCTAGACCAAGGTCAGTTACCGCCAACCACGCAAAGTGGACGCAGACTTACGATGAGGATTGATTCTATGTTTTTTTGCAAAGATTCGATCCTCTCGCTAGTCCTTGGGCCTCGGGCGCTATCCATCGGAGTCCCAGGCGATTGACTAGTAGTCACCGGTGGCTTTGCGACCGGCCGCCTGTCGGCCGCTGTCAATCGATCACTCGTAGCCATGATTGAAGATCCGAAAAGGCACAAACGGTACTGGAAAAGAAGTGGTGCGAGGGCAAGTGGTTATGGTGAAGATCGATTGACTGCGGTCGCCGCGCTGCGAACCCCGAGTCCGATACAGCCTCATGGCTACACAACACGCAAAACGACGTTTCTTGCGTGGAAAAGCCGCCACAAACCCGACGATAAAACCGTGGGTATTCATCACAGGGGATCAAGACACTCAAATAAAATGGGAACGATTTTATTCTACTAAAAATGTAGATTAAAACTTTAGATATATTATATTTTGGTATTGTAAGATAATCAGGATAAACTTTCGGTCTAAAAGGGGGATTTTATGTGAGATTTTCTCGACCAGCAAAACTCTGCAACATGCGATAAGTGATAAGAGACCGGCGAACGGTGGTGGTAGTCTAAATTTATTATGCGCGAGCAGACTGCCGTGCTTGAACTGTTGCACAAAGCGATCCTGCCTATGTAATCCCCTTGCAATATTCATCATCTAAACTCTTCATGACTCTGTCCCGTTTGCATCTAGACCTTGGGGACTGTATGCATTTCCTTTTGTACTTTGCACATGGCTTCACAATGGATCTCCGTGTCAAACCGTCGCACCGAACAATTGTGTCGGCACAAGTCTATTTCTCCTCTCGTTGCTCATGCCTCTCATTTCTTGAGCCGTTCACCCTCGACACAACGTCTCAACCTTTGTCTTGTCCATGCTTACCTCGCGACCCCCTTTGGACCGTCCGGCAACCACCCGCCGTTTCCTATCAGTTTTATTGTATCCCGTGTCTCTACATCGATGAACGGATGATCCCTTTCTACCTTCCATTACTCAGCGTCGCCCTTTTTTTGGGTCCATCACTCCAAGAGTGCTTTCTTTACTCTGCGGTGCATATTCCATTTCATTTGCGTTAGTGGTGCTTGTTTTATTAACGCTTCTCTTACCGTTTGCCTCCCTGGCTCTTTATTATATAGCGGGGTATTGCGAGTCAGGAGAGTCAAGGATCAATACGTTACCCGTACTCTTCTATTTATAGCCCGCATTAGAGACTATGAAGCTGTTTCTGATCCTAGTCAGTCTACTTCTCCGCTGGAGCTGCATTTTTACACCGCCCATGAATGTATTATCTTATGTCTCTTTCAGAAGAGAGTCGGGGAAACGGCGTCTCCGCGCGCCGCTATGATGTTTTTCCGGTCTTGGCCAACGAAGCTTAGTCAGACGGAGTTAAGCTGAGCTAAGTTCGGAGTGGCACAAGTTGTTATTTGGACCAAAACCAAACGACCAACCAAGCCGCATCTACAGACAACACCCACATTTGAAGCTCGAGAATGTACTCTCAAACAAGAGGAGGGACCAGAGGAGGCGCAGCAGAGTTTAAATGGAGCGATGTTGGCGCAGATAAGGACCGTGAAGTGAGTTCAACATAGCTGGACTGCATACACCACACACGTTAACCATCGTCTTTCAGCATTACCTAGGTAAAGCGTATGCAAAAGCTGCTTCAAGCACGACGCTAACATTTGTGTTTCATTTCGTCAAGGTCATTCCATAAACGCGCCGACTGGAAGATGGCAGAAGAATAAGGACGTTCATTGGTATAACCGCGATTCCAAGGACAGCGAAGAAGCAAGAGCCGAAGAAATAAGGAAGATCAAAGAAGCGGAGGAAGATGCTATAGCTGCTGCATTGTAAGCTTTCTATAAGAGTTTAAACCGCTCGCTCGACATCCTAATATTTTCGTCATTGGTAGAGGTTTCGCACCAGTGAAGCGTGTCTCCACAGCTGAGGAGGCCTCATCAAGCAATGCTCCTACCAAATCTCCTGAAGAGAAAGAAGCCGAGAAAGAGGAAAAGCGCCGCAGGAAGGAAGAGAAGCGCCTTCGAAAGGAGGAGAAACGAGAACGCAAGGAGCGTCGGCGAGCGGAACGGGATGATCGGCACAAGCATGATCAAGGAGCCTCAAGACCGCGTAGCCGTAGCAGGGATGCAGACCGTCATCATCGTAGATCTCCATCAGCGTCCAGGTCACGAAGTCCTTCCCCTCGCAGAAATAACCATCGACTGTATCGGACGTCACCTCCTCACCCCCGGGATCGCTCGCCTGATCATGAACAGCAAGGCGATAGCAGCCGACCAACAAGACCAACCTATCACACCAGGAGTCGAAGTCGGTCTCGCTCCCCGCCTGCACGTCCTCGAGGTCGGCATGATTTTGACGACCGCCGGCTCCCCGACCGTCGGGATGAACGATATCGTGGAGAATGATTGCTTCTATCCTGGACTTTCATACCAAAATCTTTGTAATACTATGTGGTTATCAACGCTTCGCCTTAATCTGCCATGTGGAGTCTCCCGCAATATCATGTGTTCTACTGGCGGTCCAAACCCAAATTTTGGCTTTCGCCCTCAGGGTGCTTCGAATTCCTCCTCTCTAGATCCAACCGAACCGAACACATGTGGGCAGCAAGATCAGCAACTCGCGGTTCCACCGCTCATCGATCATCTAGCATAGTCAGAAGGGGACTTATAAACAATGCTCGATCGATAGCTGGCTCTCGTTCAGCATCCAACTCCTCATCTCAATCCTCACCATCCAACATGGACGCCTACCTCACGACTTCCACAGCATCCTCGTCTCAACACGTCCCGTTCGAGCCGTCCAAGCTATGGTCTTCAGCTCGTCCTAAGAACGAAAAGAAGCCAGGCGAAACCAAAATTTTTTACGACGTCGATTCCAAAGGCGCGCTCGGCGCTGTGGTCTCCACTGGCAAAGTCGCCGAGAAGAAAGGCGCCACCGAGGGAGAGAAAAGAGAGGCTATCCGAGCCGCTGTTGCTGAAGGTATCAAAAAGTTGAAAGATGCTGGAGCAACGAATGTCGGGATTAACGTCGAAGGAATCGACGCGCAGGCTGCCGGTGCGTCGCGATCCGTTTGGAGGTCGACAAGGGAAGGCGCTAACATCTCATCGAGGTAGCCGAGGGAGCCGCGCTTGGGCTTTTCAATTTCACTCTCAAGACTAAGAAGGAAGATAAGGGTGACAAGACTGTCAAATTTGAGCCTCTTGGGGCTACAGAGAGTGCTAGGTGGGAGGAGGGCTTGACCGTGTCGTACGCGCAAAACTTGGCTCGCGAGGTCTGCTCTCTTGCTGCTCTTGTGACCTTTCTGTTACTGATGTACTACACACCACTCAGCTTATGGAGCTCCCTGCCAACATGATGACCCCTACTGTGAGTCGATTAAAGTTCTGGCCGTCTACCCAATCCAGGCTAACGACACAATACCCGAACAGCTCTTCTGTGAACGTATGCAGAAGGAGCTCGATGGCGTCGCCAACGTCGAGACTTTTGTCCGCGACGAAGCTTGGGCTGCTGAAAAGGGAATGGTGGGTCATCCGAGCTCATTGATATGTTCGAAACTCGGCCCGAGGGCTCAATCTCTTTTGGAATTACAGCGTACATTCCTTTCAGTAACAAAAGGAACTTCGGAACCCGCCAAATTCCTGGAAATGTAAGTCTTTGATTCAGGGATATCCACGATCGTCGTAACTGTTTCTCAACGACTCTTAATGGCTGTGACAGTCATTACAAGGGAGCAGCGGATAAGTCAGCCACTCCACTAGTGCTCGTCGGCAAGGGTATCACCTTTGATTCTGGAGGAATTTCTTTGAAGCCTTCAGCGGTAAGGGGGTCTCTGCCTCCCTATCTTACTATACCTGACCAAATGGTCGCTTTCGTCACTCTCTAGGATATGAAACTCATGCGGGGCGATATGGGTGGCGCAGCAACTGTATGTGCTACCGCAGTTGCCATCGCCAAACTCAAGATTCCTATCAACCTCGTCGTCGTGACTCCTTTGTGCGAGAACCTTCCAGGGCCTTCAGCCAACAAACCAGGAGATGTGTACGTCCAAACCCCGAGCGGAACACCCAACGTCCTCCTAACGTTTCCTTCGCATGTCCAGTGTCGTCACCATGAACAACAAGACCGTTGAAATCGACAACACCGATGCTGAAGGTCGACTTGTCCTCTCAGACGCAATCTACTATGCGACTTCCACGTACAAACCGAATACGGTCATCGACGTAGCCACCTTGACTGGTGCAATGGTCATCGCTCTGGGTTCAGTTTACTCTGGCGTCTTCACCAACTCGGACGCGCTATGGAGCGAACTCAATGAAGCTGGGCAGTACAGCTGGGATAGGTTCTGGAGGATGCCACTGGACGATGACGGCTTCGGCCCGCAAATTTATGGCTCCAACGCCGATCTCTGCAACGTATGTCATTCGCTGACCCTCGTTTCGCATCGGTTAATCTGACTGATCTGAATCCTTCTCATCTAGACGGGTGGACGACCGGGAGGATCTTGTACCGCCGCCTTATTCCTCAGACATTTCGTTGACGGAATCGACAACGAGGATGCGACCATCCGCTGGGCCCATATCGACATCGCAGGTACCATGGATGTAAGTCGACAGTGTCCTAAACGTTGTTTCCTCATACTGACCCCGGGGTCGACTTGCTCTCTCACTGAAGGTAACTCGACCTGGCCCATATCAGCAAAAGGGAATGACCGGTCGCCCTGTTCGTGCCTTTGTCGAATTCGCGAAGAAACTTTCTGCGCAGTAATTCTCAAGACACATAACTCCGCTTCCCACTCCCAGAATGGATGAACATCAATACCGCGATTGTAGACACAATATATTCCATCGCAAGATTGGATTTACTGTTCGCGATTTGCCTTAACGTTGTGTTTTGGGTGTGTTGACTTAGAATGACGTGGCTCTTGAACATCACCTTCGGCCAATCGGTGTGGCTCGCCAAGTAATCCTCGGTCAGCTCTCATGAGGGGAGTTTGTGAAACGATCGGAAGGAGACCTGGGCGATTATCAATACGCAGTTGCTCGTTGAAACACACCGACATACGATCGTTTACTTCACGGCGGGCGCATCGCGAGGGGTGGCAATGTCGCCGAGCGAATCAATGAGAACAGCGACCACGGCCCAAACCCAGATAATATTCGAACCAAAAACGTACTGAGAAGCTAGAAATAAATAGAATGGGCGGAAGCGAAACAGAGGGATTCAAAAGACATGCAAAAAACAAGAATTCTAAAGGAAACAACATGAGAGCTGAGAAAGACAAGACAAACCAAGTCCTTGAGGGGTATACAAGAGAAAACCCAAGATCAAACAATTAAGAAATTTCGATAGCTAGGGGACGTCACGAAAACCCTTACGGGGTGAGGTACCTATTAAAAAGGTAGATAAGTTAGCGGTCGCGTTAAAGATGTTGACTCTATAAGCGTGAAACACGAACCTTTGTCGAGTTCGGGGTGGCCGCAGGCTCGAGCGAGAAAGTTTTTTTGTACGAAACCTCTTGGACGACGCGGTCATGACTCACCATGCAGTCCGACTTCAAGCCGGACCGCCGCGCTCGTCGTTTGGCCTTCTCCTTCCCGTCCTTAGGGAGTTGCAGAGTCTGGGTCTCCTGGTGACCAGCGAACGCTCCGACCAAGCGCTCTAATGCGAGCTTCCTGGCCTCGGCTTTCGAGTCGTGCTTGCCAGCCGAGTCGTTGATGGGGGCGAGATCCTCCGAGTAGATTGTTGTAGGGGTGGTAGTGGTGGAAGGCAGCGGAGGGGGCGAAAGGGCGTCGTCATCTGTGAATTTCGAACCAGGGGGAGTGGAGGTTGCCACGCTAGGTGAAGCGGGGGTCGGGTAGCTAAACGGGTCGTACAGATCGTCCTGGGTCGTAGGACAAAGCAATAGACGAGAAGACGAAAAGGCATCGGTTAGTTCAAGACGAGCCAAAGAAAGTCGAATCGCATCGAAGCTTACCTCATCTAGAAAGGTTGCATAGCTGACTTCAAGTTGGGGATAAACTTCAAGTTGGGGATCATAATAATGCTGCTCCTGGCTCGAAAGCATCAGCATTGTACAAATAAGGCTCGAATCATGGTGCTAAACTCACCGTGGTCTTGGAACGAGAGCATTTGAGGGCCTTGAGAACGCGTCTGAAGGCGGAGGCCTTCTTGACAGGTGTCGCGGGGGGTTGAGCTGGCTTTGCTTTCCGGCCGGTCCGCTGGGTCGTGCCCGCGGTGGACTTCTTGAGGGTGAGAGCGGAGAGGATAGTGAAGAACATTACAAGAGAGATTATTGAGGGGCGAAAGACAAAACGTTGGCAGTTGGGTGCGAGGAGAGCAAGACGACTGATCAAGTACTGGAAGAACGTCGAAAGTTGAGAGAGACGAGGAGCTCGAGAGAGCAGATTTATATATCCCAGTACTACTTACGTCTCATTAGGGGATTGGGCGAGGATCATGACTGTTCTTGGGGCTCGGGCAGACGTGTTTACTATTCGACCGAGTCCGTTCCTGATTGACTCTCTAGGCGAAGGACAAGGAAAGTCTTTAAGCGTCCTTCCTCCTTCGCTGAATCAGGCCCGAGCCCGTCACTCGTTTGCCCAGCTGAGCGTGTACCACAATGTCGTATGTCTGGGATCTTGGGTACCTGCGTGGGGGATCGTGAGTGACGCGTCGAGTGGGTGATGCTGGGGTGGGCCAAGAAAGTGTCAATATCTGTAAATAACGGAGGCAAAAATGTGTCCCCATTTCCACCGGCGTAGTGCTAACGTTTTCTCCGCCATTACCTGACGCGTATCACTGAAACAACCGCAATAAAGGTCGTGTGCGATTCTCGCTGCCATCCTTTCTCCGACCGACTGTTGGGGTACGAGTGGTCAGACTATAGCCTCTAGAAGAATATCTACTAAGGACTCTTCTGGTTGCTTTAGTGACGATTAAGAAGTGCTACTGTGTGATACACGATGGATTTTAACGAGTTATGGTTGACCCAAATCGGGGAAACGTAACCTTTGAAAAGGGCCGAACGCGAGGGTGTATCTATACATACGTCGTCCGCGTAACAACCAAAGGGAGTGGGTCGGTAAGGGAAACGCGATCGAGTTCAATGAAGGTACGCCGCGAAGAAACAGAGAGGGGAGCCTGTTTACGACAAGACGAGGGCTCAGACAGATACGTTCGCCGAAGGCGTAATCGTCTAAGAACGGAAAGCTCCCGAGTCTTGCATACTGCTACTGCTGCTAGCTTGGACCTTGCGCTAGTCGAGTTGAGGAGACGGAGGTCAACTTTGAACCAAGTCTCTGGCCTCAGGACGAGTATGGCACTCAAGAACGTTCAACTTTAATGCACGATATTGAGAAAACTGAGTACGTTGAGCTAATAAGGGCGAGCAAAGCTGTTGAGCCAATGCAGACGCAAGAGAAAGAGATATGCGAAAGGAAAAGAAACGATAGCGAAAAGTACTAAAGCTGGCGTTGAGCCGGGAAGTAAAGATGAAAGTCTTCAGCTGAAACCTCGCCAATAACAGTAGCCAAAGTGGTGTCACAGAACAACTCAAAGGTGTCCGCCGTCAGAAAACGAGTTCCGACTAATCGTCTCATGTACTAACCTGCGGGGAAGATCTCGAAGGGCTGGTGAATATTCAATCGCAGAACCGGAGTAGACGGGGCCTTCTGCGAGGAAGCAGCGGAACCGGTGGTAAATTGGTCGACGTTCATCGTGACTGAACTATTGCTGAAACACATCTCTGTCCAAGATGGGCAAGCATACCTCGACCTTGGCAAAGCTGAATCTCGAGCGACCTTGAATCTCCCTCTGCCGGAGGAACTAACAGACGGCTTGCAAGATCGCGTGGCACTCCCAACAGCCCACCCAGGGGGGAGGGTTTCAGCACCGAGAGGCGTGACAACTTGAAGTTGACCCAGAACGGCTGGTGCTTCCCGTCTCCTGTGGACCGAAAAGGAAGAGGATGTTGATAGACGACCTTGGGATCTCAACCTCTTCCAGGTTTTGAAATGCCTTAGATAGTAAGACTCCGAACCAGGTTTGAGATGGGTTGTAATCCTCTTGGGCTTCGATTGTCCGTTGAAGATCTAGGCGTTGATCCGCTACGTTTCGGGAGGAATCCATCTCTATGAGACTTAAAGTTCATGATCTCGACTTTTGAATGGAACAAGCTCACATTACTACACGTCACAGCCCCAGGGGGGGAGGCACAGAATCGATTCCAGAGAATAGACGATAAAAAGTCCTACGCAAGTAGTGTCGAGTACATGAATGAAATGGCCGATTGAAGTTGATACAAAATAATAGTGATTCTGAGTAATTTATATGTTTCGGGAAGACTGATGTATGTGAAGTAGGAATAGCGGTGCGGTTCGCAGGTCGTTGACCTTCGTGTGCCGCAAAGCGAGTAAGAGCTAATATAAAGCGCGGTCTGTCATCTCGCCTCAACCCACTCAAGCGAAAGTAGGT
>WSUB01000293.1:0-33553 GCA_019633425.1 Tulasnella sp. 424 | reverse complement strand
TCGGGGGGGTCACTATGGGACTATGCGTCCTATGGACGCTATGGAACGCTACTAAGTCTAGACTTTTTTTCCTGATGGCCAGGTTCGTCAAACACACATTATTGGCAAGGAGAGCTTGTCACCACGGACCTTAGATCATCGTGACACGCATATGGCTAGCCCAATATACTGTATTTTACTTTATGCCGAGTGGCTTTGGGTTTGTAAATACCGGTACTTAACTCCACCCGGCTGGAATCGTCGTTCCATCGAGGTCACATCAACCGTGGGACGTGGAACTTGAGGCAGCGAAGGACGGAAGGACGCGGAGGTGACGTCAGGGAATCGGGTGATTGCGGGTTCCCCGTGCCTGAACAGAGAAAACCCTCCTCTCTGGCTTCGCTTAATCAGAGAGTCGGGGAAGTTGGATCCCCGCCCGTACGAACCCCACCTGTGTCGCCTCTACGAGTCGTGTCTGCAGCAAGCGCCCTACCCGCAAGTTGACTTTCGGAAGACTGAGAGGGGCTATGCACTTGGTGAAAGTGGATATTCTTGGCTGCAGAGCGCCATGGTGGCGGTGCACGGAACATTCCAAGGAGCAAAGGTCGAGAGAGTGACCATGACTGTCGCCGCGTGTCTCTCGCCTCGAGGAGAAAGGCAGAGCACACCTCGGTTCGTGGGGGTTAGGGCTCGCCATGACATTTAAGACTCCCTGCGCAGCCACCCGTCTCCTATACCACCTCTATTCGCTTACTCCCCCATTGGCGAAGCTACTCCTTGACTGCTAACTCATCTAAGCGAACATTATGCTTGCTCGACTAAGACGTCTGACGCATCGTGACAAAAACGACGACCCCGATCGTCGTGGTCCGTCTAATGATCGCGGAAGTACACCCCCAAAAAGCAGCCAATTAGTACGTCCCTCCCGAGTCACGACGAATGAGCATCATTGCTCACCAAAGACTATATCATTATAGCGGGAGAAGCTTCAGGCACTTGCGGAATGGCGAATTGATCCTTCCTCGATCGAATTCGAGGACGACACCTCCGAGTTCCGCGGAGGATATGCGACGGTTTCACGAGCGCTCTTGGTTTCTACTTCCGGTGCCGGACGCAAGAACAAATCTGGTGGTAGAACCACTGGCACGCGAAAGGTCTGTTCTATTCCAACTCTCCAATTTCCGAGAGCAATTAGTTGAACGACTCGTCTACTCTAACCCGCTAGACCGTAGCGGTTAAGAAACTGAAGTTCGAGAACGGAAAGGACAAGGAGCGAGTGTTGGGGGTGAGAACGACTTCTCTAATTGCGGTATGCTTTCGCAACAACGCTGAGTTCTCGTAGCTGGCACTTAGGGAAGCAGGATTCTTATCTCAACTTTCTCACGATAATGTAATCAAGCTTGAAGGATTCGTTGAAGACCTATTTGAGGATACGGTCTGGCTGGTCTTTCCCTGGGCAGACAACGGTAATTTAAAGGACTTCGTTGCGTCGGAGGAATGGGAAATCCCGGAACGAATCTCACTGGTAGGATCAGAACACTGCACTTCGAACCATCCTCTAAAACCCATTACGCTAGATTCGCGATGTGACAAGAGGAGTAAAGTACCTTCATAGTCAGGACCCGCCGATATACCATGGCGACCTCAAATCGGTCGGTCCGGATGTTACTGTGAATGATGGTCAACAAGCTTAACTCTACGTTGCGTAGGTCAATGTGGTGGTGAACTCAAAATATCGGGCAGTAATCACGGACTTTGGTTCTGCCCGTCGCCTGGCAAAAAAAGAACCGACCGAGCACGTGCAACCCCCAGCCGACGAGGGCGACAACCAAGCGCAGCCAGAACTGTTACTCGAGACGAAATTTTGTGAAGCCACCAATACTGTAACACTGACGGGCAATAAGTACACACTACGCTGGGCTGCTCCAGAGCTGCTTATGGACGATGAACCTGGGTTATGGAGCGATATCTGGGCATTGGGCTGGATATTCTACGAGGTATACCAAGATTCAGAAATTGTACTCGACGGAAGCTTACAATCCATGATGAAATAGGTCATGACCAATGCCATTCCGTTTGAAAATGTCCAAAAGGACTCGGTCGTCGTCTTACATGTCATTCAGGGAAACCTCCCGTCCGCCGCTGATCACACCAGCATGGTGTTGATCCGGGACCTTTACTCCCTTATGATCACATGTTGGAACATCGATCCTAGCAAGCGGCCAACAGCTGAA
The DNA here is from genome assembly GCA_019633425.1 of Tulasnella sp. 424. Taxonomy (NCBI): domain Eukaryota; kingdom Fungi; phylum Basidiomycota; class Agaricomycetes; order Cantharellales; family Tulasnellaceae; genus Tulasnella; species Tulasnella sp. 424. Next base: position 31,340 of record WSUB01000293.1, on the reverse strand, counting down.
GATTGTAGCAAGTCAATGAATTGGATGGTACGTGGTACTGGTTTGTCGGTTCTTTGAACACAATTTGACCTATGATCATATAGCCGAAGGTTGTTCCGGGTCCGCAGCGGGTCTCAAGTCCCTCGGGTTCCCGAACTCGCTCTCCGAAGCTTCTTATAAAACTGGGAAGCATGTATCGAAGGCAAAATGACTATATCAATGCCTCAAAATATTACACCGAAGCCTTGGGTATCTGTACTGGCTCCGCTGACAATGAATACAGGGCTCAGGCTCTCGATCGCCTTGGCAGGATGCGGATGCATCAAAAGCAGTACAACGAAGCCGTTGCACTCTACTCGGAAGCTGCCCAGATATTTGCTAGCATGGGCCGCCAAGAGGGGAGAGTCGATATTTTGGTTGGTCTTGCTGAAGTGCATCGGCGTCGAGGCCAGTACAGCGAAGCCATTACGTTCTTCTCCGAGGTCATCCAAATATCGACCGATATCGGGGATAAACAAAGGAGAGCCCACGGTCTCAACGGTCTCGCTGATGTGCATCGGCTTCAAAATCAGTATAGCCGGGCCACTGAGCTCTTCTCTGAAACTCTGCAAATTTATATCGACAATGGTGACCGAAACGGAAGAGCCCGGGCTCTGGAGGGCCTTGCTAGGGTCCATGGAGACCAGGATCAGCGCGAAGACGCATTACGCCTTTACGAGCAAGCTGCTGGAATTTTTGAAGAAATCGGACAGCCTCGGGATGCTGCTCGTGCATTGAGATGCGCCGCTCGCGCCCGTCGAAAACTCGAACCAGAGGCCGAATAATGAGATCTTCCCGGGACATTCGAGACTTACCGGAGTTTTTTCTTTATACCCCACTGTAATTTGTGCCATACATGTTGCTGTTCAAGATTGCGGGCTACGTATTCCGTTGGCTGCGATTCTGGTACTCCGTCTCGTTTCTCGCTTGTATCTTGTTCCTTCGACGCATTCAAACCGATTAGTAACACCTGTCGTCTGCAAAGTACTGTAAAATGCACTTATCTCATCCTGTTTCCTCTCATCTTAGTGGCTCGAAGCTGGATGGAGCTGTTAGAGCGCGATGTTTCTTGGGGGATGAAATAAAACGTACGTTCGACCCTAGAGCCGAAGTCATCCATAGGTTACTCTCCAACGCTTTAAAGCCGAAGTAGTTAGCTGACATACAGTCCTGTAGCGCATTGAATGAGGCGACAGGCCTCCGCTCAGGCAGGCAGCTCCACGACCGATGGTCAATGCAGGGGGCCTTGGACTTATCCCCGGCTGCAACAGGCAAATAACTCGACGATGCACTTCACGCGTTTGGCGAGAAAGTTCCTGTTGTTGGCACTGTTGTCGGTAGTATCTCGGCCCAGTTGGCGACATACCCATCGACGCCGAATGCCTCCAGTTTTCAGCTTATCAACAAGTCCCAGCCGGCATAGCATACGCTGCAGCATCTCCTTACATCGGCTCGACCCCCGGGCAAGTCATGGGCGAATTCGTCGGACCCGATGAGAGAGTTTACGAGGAGATTGCGCAGCCCTTCTCTCAGGCCGTGCAGGCTCCTGGTCAGCTTGAAGGAAACGGTGCTCAACAGGTTTGCCGGTAGCGTGGTTGGTCAAGCCGCGGGAGTGGCGTCCAAACTCCCTAGACCTGGTGCGGTTCTGTCCGGTGTAACTCAGACTGCTGGGCAGACCGCCGGTGCTATGGGAGACATTATTCCTACTGGTCTCCTTGGGAGCGCGTTAAGAGCTGTTCAGGGTGTAGTTGGCAGTCCTCTGGGTACGGCTCCAGGTCTGGTCAGCGGCGTCGGCAACGCCGGTCAGATTATTGGATACCTCGCCAACGGTCTTCCGGCCCCGCTGCAACCGTCCAATCGCTTTCCCAGCCAGCATCGGGCCAGGTTCAGCCTCCGGACGCGATTAACCAATTCGACCAAGCAGTCTCTGGCGTTCACCAGACCGTCAGTGGGATGGTTGCAGGGAGCCCAGTTGCGGGGGTCGTTGGTGCCGCGTCTGGCTCTCTCTTCAACTCCCTCGCGGGTCAGTTCGCCGGGGCAGCTCAAGCTGCGGCCGGGAGCATTCCGGTAGCCAGTAGTATGCTGGGGAGGCTCCCATCGTCGACAAAGACGGGAACGCGGCGGGCTCGACTTTCGGCATTCTCAGTCATCCCAACGATGCTTCCGCAGCGGCTGCCTCTCCCTCAGCAACGGCAGTCTCTTCGGTCGATACTAGGTCGCCAGGAAACCCGAACGTCGACCCTTCTGCAGAATCCGCTCTAGGCAACGACGGCGCGGATGAGGAGAACGGTGACAATGATGATGGCGAGGACGATCGGGATAGTGAGGACGACGGAGTTGAGGGCAAGGATCCAACTGACGATAACGACGACTCGACTTCAAACAACCTCTTCCACGGGTAGTTCCACGGTTACCCCATCATCCTCTCCCTCCGCCTCGAGTTCCACCGATCCTTCGGCCTCAGCGACGCGAAACACTCCTCAAGGGATGCCCACTCCTCCCTCCCCTCCAGCACGGCGGCGTAGATCCTGGACAGTTTAGATGTAGCTCTGGTCCCGCTAGCACGGGAATACTCTAGTTTTAATTGGATGGAAGTTTGCTCTGCCAGGAGGGGTGAAGATCGCACAAACCATGTTTATTCGATGCGGACATCTACGACGCTATTTCCCGAGGTCAAATTTTCATGTTACGTGGTACATTTCTATCTAGGCAAAATCATCCAGAGCTTTTGTCATGTGCACAGCGGGCACTTCCAGGAAGGAAGCTTTGGGGTACGCTGTAATAGTAAGTTCCGGACTTGAGTGCAACCGATCGTCCAAGTGACGTTACTCACTTAGTATTCGGTCTTACCCAAGTCCTTTAAACAAATAGAATCCCCGGGGCATTGCTTAGTCCAATCATAGTCCCTGTTGACGAGGCTCAGACCGCGAGCTTCTAGCAGGTGACATGACGGACCCACTAAAGCGAACTTCACAAGGAGTAACACTTGGTCAAATGCCGGTAGTAGTGTTAAACGTTGAAGTCTTTGTGGCAGTGGTGGTGGTACTCGGAGGTCTTGAGGAGCTTGTCGTCGTCGCAGCCTTGAGCGTGGTAGTGGTGGTGCCGTTCCTGCTCGACGAGCTGCTAGGTGGCTAGTCTGTTGGGTACATTGAAAGAGGCGAAGTCGTCGTTGTTATAGTTATCGGCGACTTCAGGTTCCATGAAGCGTTGACGGAGGTCGTCTTTAGTCAATCGCCGACCCTGTTGGACCTCTGCAGAACGACTAAAGGGCACACACGGGGTTAGTTAGACGACGTCCGCTTTCAAAAAGTGATGCTTAAATTACTCAGGTGCACCAAGAAGAGATCACCTCGCTTTATTCGGGAACACGAAGGACCAGACGCAGTCCATGACGAGTGTCGCCACCCACACCGTGGACCCAGATATTGTCAGGAATGGTCATGTTGTTGACGTTTCCTTGATGTATGACGAGTCCGCGATGGTGAATCGCTCGTAGTGGGGGTCCATTTTTTGGGGGGGGGGGGGGACTTCGGCCTTGTACATTGAGCTTTGTGTGTGTCGGGTGGGGATGAGATGATGCTGGCGCTTGAACTAACTTTGAGAGTTCCAAATACGAGCGATGGAAGGAGAGGCTTGAGGCGTGCTGAATAGACCTAGCATGCGCACAATAAGCTTCGTACGCCGGGTGATGGAGGCCCTTCTGGTTTATTTTAATACACGAAGAACGGATGCTATTTGATTGAGGGTTGGGTTCGAGGAAAGCAGCCTGCGTCGAATCAAGGGTAGGTCATGGACTTTTCGTCGCACGACCCGGTAACACTCAATAGTCGCTCGTCCCCATCGCAAAAACCAGCTGTTATAAAGGTAGAAAATACACGAGGGAGTCGACAGCCGTGGGGAACGTAGGCAGGGAGGGCGGAGTCGTTTACTTGATCTTCTTCTTCCTATAAACCAAACCGATCGTCAGCATGTAGTTCTCCGTGCTCATTATCGGGGTGTTTGGAGTACGTACGGGCGGAGTTGGCTGGAGTGGCCACATCCACGCTTTCGGCAGTTGGACGCGCGAGGTGGGAGACGTGCGTAGCACTTGCGGCAGATCTGCTTGTCGCAGCTATGGAGAAAATATAGCGTCGCCGCATCAGAATCCGGTTTCGACTCGGACAGTGGTGAGGCGATACTTGTATTTCGAAGCTAAAACCTTCAACGAAGGTTCAATGATGCCGCCACGAAGACTATAAGGCAAAGGCAACCCCCGTTAATGACCACGCACTTCGGCTCGGGGAACAGTTGGGGGGACTTACCGAAGGACGAGATGGAGGGTAGACTCCTTCTGGATGTTATAGTCGCTCAAAGTCCGGCCGTCTTCCAGCTGCTTGCCAGCGAAGATCAACCTAGGGCGCGAATATATTTCTTCAGTCCAATCTGAAATATCAAGTCCGGCTTTCTTGAACGACGCACCGTTGCTGGTCCGGTGGAATGCTAGAGAAAGAACCAAGTCAGATGGAGGACATATAGTCCGGTGAACTGACGAAGGTACGCACCCTTCCTTGTCCTGGATTTTTGCCTTGACATTGTCGATGGTGTCGGAAGACTCCACCTCGAGGGTGATCGTCTGGCGAAAAATAGCAAGATTAGAGACCTCCTAATATCCAAAACTTGGCTCCTCGAACCTTCCCCGTAAGTGTCTTGACGAATATTTGCATGGTCGGAGTCGACGGCGACGGCGGGTTGGAGAGATTAGTACAACCACTACAGCGGCGTGATCAATTGTCGGGATTCAGTGGCTGACTGGTACTATACAATTCTCTTTTTGCTCACACGGTTGGGAATTTTGCACACGCGACTTTTTGAGTTATTCTATTGCACAGCCTCCTTGAGAAGGACCATTAAATGGTTCCTTGGCAGATCCCTTGTCGGATCCACACCGGAGACATGGGGAGCTTCGATTCTCCCCTCTCTAGATCGTCTAAATCGACCGCCATCCAGTCCATTCATTTAACGCAACGATGTGTCAAATTTATCTACATACTCTCCCACCTATAGATAGATTACGACAATTAGAAGCGGCAAGCCGTGTCGTCAGCGGGAATATAGCCTCTATAGATAGCCTAGACAAGCCGGCTGATATGGGGGGGATGGCCATCGTCACCCGAAATGTGAACCTGGGAAACCCGTCGACTTAAATAGCACGCGCAGCAAACGTTCACGCGATATTCTATTAGAGAACGGGGTAACCCTTCGGGTCCCGCGGCACCCGGCAAGCCGCAGATCGTTCTTCGCGTTCGCTTCCCTCGGGTCTTTTGTCTCTTCCTTCCTCTCTCACCGCTGCTTAGTTCTCTATTATAACCCGGCGGCTCGACGCTGTCAGACGGAACGAAGCAAGATTGGGTCTGCCATGAGGCCTGCAGGGAGAAGCCACAGGGCGGTGAAGGTGGAAGGTGATGATCTGTCGTAGATGTGCTAAATATAGCGATCTATTGTTATGTCTCCGCGGTGCGGTATCGCATTCCTGACTGTCTGTAATTTTAGACCACACCTCCCCCCTCTTTAACCATCATGTAGCCTGTCTGCCTTGCCCTTAATTCCCCTTTGCTCTCGCGTTCCCCTCCCTTCCCTCTCCCTACGCTCTGCTACTTTATTTAAAATCCGGCAAAACACTCGCCAACCGCCCATTCCTCAAGATAACGTCGCCAACGCTGGAGGCCGCGTCGTCATCCTCGAATGCCCGCTTCGCCTTTCAGGCTCGGGCTGCAACAACCTTGATTCGCCATTCGAAGCGGGACGGAGACGGAGTATCGAAGCGGGCACTCGTCATAATTCTCGTAGTCCTTCTCTTGGCGCTCGCTGTTTGGGTTGTCTTGGGTGCGTCTTGCCAAGGGGCCTTGCGACGATTCGCTTCTGGACCAAAGGAAAAAAAAACCCACATATACCCGGTCTTGCTCATCATTCGTCCAACCCTCTTTAAATCAGGAATCCTCTTCGTCCGACACATACGGCGTAAACGGCCTGTTCAAGATACAGTAGGGGGCGTACCTGTGAGATGGCCATCACCAACACCTCCAGTGCGGGCGCGGCTGTCGGACACCGAAAAGCCAAAACAGGCTTCGCGGTCACGGCATTCACCTCAGCGACAACAAAACGCGCCTGAAGCATCGAATTCTACGCCGCCTACGCCCGACTTGGAGGCCCAGCTATCGTCAGACTCGATGACGGTTGTGCCCCCGACGACGGACGAGACACGACCACGCGCTGAACCCGGTGCCGACGTGCGATTGGAGGGTGGCTTGCCGGCCCGCCATGATCGGCAAGAGCCTGTTTCTGGTGCGTGAACGTCTCCCACTGTCCCCAATTCAGTTCAGGACTAAACGCCCCTCGACCATTGAAATTACAGTGGCATCTGTCTCGACGTCGTTAGAACCTCGGCAACTGCCGGATGCGCCAACGACAGACGTCGCATTATCCAATTCACCCGATCGACCACCAGATCAACCCGCTCAACCTCAACCAGCACATCTTCCATATACGGGCGCACCTCCAACGTACGAAGAAATCCTTCGTAGTTAGTTTTGTGCGTTCTGCCCATTCTACCCCCTTTTTTCGCTTTTTACGGACCTTTGTTCTTGTGACATTTCCTCGAGGTGGAGTAACCTCGTTTTTGTTGTATACTAGTGGGTATAATCCAGTTCACTTTTGATCATAATGCGCACTTGTCTTGGGACAGCGCCCGCAGCTTTCGTGCAAGTGGGCGTCGACAACTGCGGCGGAGGCGTTTGCCAACAAGCCCCTCGCCCGCGGACGGAAGGCTTTGTTCAGAGGGTGACAATGCTCTTTCCAGTCCTCCTATCCGTCGTATCGTACATGGCTCTTCAACAAGTTCCGACTCACAGCCAAGGGTAATATGCACCGAACTTCCAATCGTCCCCAACCTCCCAAGTCCTATTACACCTATCACCTTCCTCCCCAATCAGCCACCCCCACCTCCCATCCACGCCTCCACTCCTCACCAACGCCTCAGGCAAACTACCTCCTTCCCACTGCCCAGCCCCACTCCACCTCGCAAAAAGACTCTTCCACTCATACGCTTCAGGCAACATCCCAAAAAAGTCTTTCCCTTCGCAAACGACTCGTTTAATCCTTTCCAGGTCCAACAGCTCCCTAGCGGACCAGCTGTTTTTACCTAGGCGATCGGTATGCGAGAACCCCCGGGCTTTGAAAATGAAGTCCCCGAGCGTCGGGAAGCAGAACGAGCAGTGCCAGCCTGCGTCGCTGAGCATGTGCGTGTTGACGCCGTGCGGTGAGGAGGAGGGGAGGCTGTGCGTGTAGGTCGTGCTGTTGCGTTCGAAGAAGGTGATTTTAGCTCGCCAGGATGGGAGGAGCGGGGCGAGGGAGAAGTGGAAGGAGTACATGTGTTGAGACATCTCGAGGTGCATGGGTGAAGGAGTGTCGCAAGCTGAGAGGAGGGTTACTGCCGATCGAGAGGGAATTTCGTCCTAAGGTGGGGAAATACTACGATCAGTTTAGGTGCATGCGGGGCGGGTTACGATGCGTACGACGTCGCTCATGATCACCAGATCTCCGTCGTCCAGCCCAGCTTCATCGCTTTTCAACCAATCTCCCATCAGCCATCTCATCTCGCGTTCGATGTTGAACGGGTCTTCTCCCTGGAGGAGCTTTCTCCCCCGCACGCCTCTGTACTGAATTTTGTCGAGGTACGGTCGAAAGCGCTGGTCGGTCGAGTTTGGGTGGAGTAAAGGCTCTAGGACGAGTGGTTTAGGGAGGCCGGTAAACGTGTTGGTAGATTCGAGGATGAAGAATGAAGAGGTGACGGGGTAGAGTTCGGCGAGGCGGATCTCTGTAGACCGGTGAGCGGAGGCGATTTAGATATTAGATACGACAGTTCTACTTTCGCTTCGACCGTTCTTACCTAGTAAATCCAATTCAACAGAGAATATCACGGCGTCGACAAGCTTTCTTTGCTTCCCGGGCTTGTCGGGTCTCCACAGGTCCCATCCATGCCGCCGGCAAGCAGCAAGGTCATCCTGCGGGACACCTGGAGCGTGTATATGGTTTGTGACGAGTTGAGGTATTGAAGGAGTGTCGTATAGAGGGCGAAGAGAGTAAGTGGCAAAGTTGACCAGCTGGATTCGAGGACCGGGATGATTAAGCCGATGGTCTGAGGCGGCACCAAATTTAGGAGAGACGAACCCAGTAATGCCAAGTCCACGTCCACAGCAGAATATAGAAAAGAGAAACGAGAACGAATGCGAGCAATGCCGCCTTTTTGAAACGTGGCGGTAACCAGGTAACGAATGTGAAGAGTCCGAGACGCGTCGAGCGTCTTGTAAAGTGAGCGTTGTTGGTAGGGAGAGGAGAGTACGAGCCCAAGGCCGACATTAGTTGGAGCTATAGAGAGAACGAAAGGGGGATATTGTAAGAGAGAGACAGATTTTTCGAACGGACTAGTTATCCCCGCAAAAAGCTTGGCACAAGGGCCCATGCAAAGTATGCCGCCACATGTCTTATGCCCGTTTTTAGCACCGCTAGCACTGCCCATGCCGTACAAGGGTCGGTATTCAGGTCTCCGTTACCGCTGACTTGGCATCGGAACACCGTCCGTGCAGCGTGCGTAGGGGGGTAACCGGGGCGACAACCATCCATGTGCGAACGCCAATTGAATTATAGGATTACGGAATCTAGCCCATGCGCACTAGGTAGACTCAAGGATTCGGACTTATAGTCAAAGCCGTCGCAGAACTAGTGTGGAGGACGTTTCGAGTTTCACTGATGTCGTGTTTGCGGTTGTGGCAAATTCCGTGATCTCAATTTGGACGGCGATCTCGCCGACTTGGGTATACAGGTTCGAGGTAAGTTACGCGCTGTCGACCCGCACAGAGAGACAGACTCACGAATAGATCCCGTGTATTTCTAGGTCTTGGCTCTTCTTTCGACACGATTGTCAGGGCGACGTGGAACGTCCCAACGCGAAACGCAAAACCCTTCAAATGGCTACTACAGACACCTTGCCATCGCTCGTTGACGTCCTCGGAGACCTTCCAGCCTCGTCCTCAACAAATTCGTCTTATCTATCCCACCTCACCGCCCTTTCTCTTCCTCAAATTCTTCAAGAGCCAGCATCGTTAGCTTCCGAAGCGTCGTTCCTCACCTCCGAGCTCACCAACCTCTGCCACTCACAATACGGGACCTTCCTGTCTCTTCACACCGCATCCACCGCCTTATCTTCTTCGTTCTCGTCGTTTTCGTCGTCCCTCTCGGCGCTCGTCGATGCCGTTCCAGCCCTCGAAAGTCAATGTTCCACCTTCGCTCAGGAAACGCGCGAGCTAAGGGAGGAGCGGAGAAAGGTTACAACGGTCCTGGAGCAACATGAAAAGCTCCTCGATATACTGGAGATACCGCAGCTGATCGATACGTGCGTCAAGAACGGCTATTATCAAGAAGCCCTCGACCTCGCCAACCATACCGCCTCACTCGTCAAACGCTTCCCTACGGTCCCCATTATTCGATCCGTCGAAGTGGAAGTGACGAACGCGATCAACCAAATGCACTCGCAACTCCTTCAACTGCTCCAAGAGCCAGCCAAACTGCCGTCGTTACTCAAGGCCGTCAACTTCCTTCGTCGAATGGACGTTCTCGACGAAGAAGAGCTTGCTCTGGCGTTCTTGACGAGCCGCGGAGCGTACATGCGCGCTCTCTTCGAAGCCATCGAACGAGAACGTACGATGGACGCTGCTCGTTTCCTCAAAAAGTGGATTGAACTCTGGAGAGAAGGAGTATACGACGTCGTCACCCAATTCACGTCCATCTTCCTCGAACGACCGCCACCGACATCTCATTCAAGTTTATCGCCGGATCTACGCCCTTTCTTAACTACGTTCGCCAACACCCTCATCCATCAACTCCTCGCCGTCATCTCCCGTACCATCCCTCAAATCACCGACTCCCCAGCCCTCTCATCGCTTCTCACTCAACTATCCTACTGTTCGTCGTCCTTCGCTAGGATAGGACTCGACTTCCGCGCTCTCCTACCTCCGGTATTCGAAAAAGCCGCCGAGGACAACTTCCGAAAGGGCGTTGAGGATGCAAACTTGGCCTTGCAGGCTACGCTCGAAAAGGCGCTGGGCACGAAACGAGGCACGCCGGTTCGGTTACCTTCAACTTGGATGATCCAACCGGACGCAGTGGCCGACCCGCCGTCTTTGCCATTGTCATCCGCCGCTGGGACAGCAGCATACGTCCCGTCATCAATGTTAACATCGTACCCGTCACTTGCGACCCTTCTCAATGCGATCCTAACGACCCTCAACTCCCTCCGCCTCCTCGCACCAACAGCCCTCCTCCCTTCCCTCCTCTCCATCCTCGACACGACTCTAAACAAAACCTCCACCATCCTTCTCACCTATCTCCAGCAATCTCTCAACCGGCAGAGACGCAGTTTCGACTTGAACGACAGCGCCGAAGCGGATAAGAAGGAGAAGGCGGTCGTCCTCGGCGTGACGAGGGCATGGTTCTATGTGGTGGGGTTTTCCCGGAGAGGATTGGTTGAGGGGGTGTATGGAAGGAAGTTGAACGAGTTCAGCAATGCGGAGGGAAACAGGAAGATGAAAGGGCTGGAGGTAGCTGACGTTGATTGGAAACCTTGGGAGGAATGGCTGAGGGGCTTAGGGGAGGATAGCATATTACCACAAGCAGAAGATCTTGTGATTGCTGAGCAAGTGACGGGAGGTGAAGTGGTGCTGGAGGGGGAGGCCATTGAACCGTCTGAAAATGTTGGTTCTAACGGCTCGGGGTAGAATTGATGCACTGGATTGTGTTTGATGCTCTACAGTTGTGTGTGATGACCGTGTAAAACCTGGCAGTCAGGTGATCATATCGGAACTTCGTGTCAGTTTTAATCGAGTTTGGGACTCTACCTATACAGTAATCGATAACGCCGCGTGGCGCGGTTACCCCGACTGGTAGACGTCGGGACTCGAACTCCGGTTGGAACGCGAAGAGAACCGAAAGCAAGTGGAAGTGAAATTGGAGAAAGATAGGAAAGAAATTTACCCAGTGTATTATGATGGAGAGATTGTTATTGGCAAGGTTCGCACACCTTCACCCTTTTCCGCCGCTGTGGTTTGCAGGGGAAAGGGGGGGGGGGACTGATGCGGCGACGCGGCGGGTTCGAAAACGTCTCACTGCGTGCCCCCCACCCGGGGTTTAGTCCGAGGTAGTTCGGGGGTTTTCATAAGGGAAAACTCGCGTTTTTCGTAAGGATTGCCCCGGTATATGGTCCGGATCTGCACCCAAGGGTAAATCCTAGGCAAATGCAAAATTTCAACGGGTCCTGAAAATCCCCAAACTCGCGTCACCCCGGTGAAATGAGCTGGGTGATACCCAGGCTCAGCACCAGGGGCTCACCCCGGAGAACTTGACAGAAAAATTCATTAGGATATAGCAATGGCCGACCGAAAAGCAGGGACTACAATCAGTCGATATAGAGGCTTAATCGCTGTCATCCTCGTCCATTCCACTCCCATGATCTTCCTCCTCCTCCTCCTCCTCCTCCTCCTCCTCCTCACCCTCTGCTACATTCTCTTCCATATCCTCGACCTCTTCAACTTCCTCAACCTCCTGATCATCATCTATCGCACCCTCGACCTCGCTTTCGATGTCGTCGCCATCGATTTCGCCGTCGTCGCCATTGTTACCGTCATCGCCACGGTCGCTATCCTCGCCATTGTTGCCATCGATATCCTGGTCATCCTCATCATCCTCATCATCTTCAGCGATGCCGTTTCCGTCATCGCCACTAACAATGTCGTCCTGAGCTTTCTTCCCTTATTCTTGCCTTTGCCCTTGCCCTTGCCCTTGCTGGCGTTGCTTGAATTGGCCTTGGGCTTGCCTGTGGTTTGTTTCCGTTACTTGTAAGCACATGTTTAGATTAGAAAGCGGCAGGGAAAAAAACAGACCTTGACGGCGAGCGTTTTGACAAATCCCTTTTATGAACTCCCGCGTTGCCCAATTTCCTTCGAACTGTGCCATATAAGGGAAGCGTTGCTTGACCTGCCAAATTGGTCAACTCAGCAGAGAACATCACGAAGAAAACAGAAGTACCCACAACCGCATAGCATGTGAACAGCGCCTTCTCGTCCTGCTGGTTGATCTTCAACTTTGGATTGAGCTGCGACTCGTATATGGCATAGCGAACACAGCGCTATCCCGGAGTAGAGGGAGATGAGAATACGCATGTAAGAAATAATGGTCTGATCACTCACCCGAATATCGCTGTAGCATTATCGTCTGCCAAGCCCATGTGCTGCTGGAGGTTCCATCCGCCTTTTCCACGTTCTCCTGGTGGGCGAGGGATGAGACGAGACTTGGCATTGAACTCTTGCTGTGCTTTGATGTTATCATCCTGCAGCCGCAAGACCTCGGCCTCCTTTTCCTCAAGTAAAGCTATTCCAAAAATGAATTGGAGGTTCAGGTACAGGACAACAAAGAAAAGCTAATGTGATACCTTTAAGATCCGCATTCTCCCTCTCGAGGAGAGCCTTCTGTGCGGCAACAAGCGCGGATTTCTGAGGGGCTGGATCTTTTTTCTTTGTGGTCGAAGACTTATCCGTCGACGGAGCGGGCTTCTTGGGAGCAGTGACTGACGACTTTGATGTGCCTGAGGAACGAGACGAGACCGTGACAGTAGTTGCTGATGTCTTCACTGAAGCGGTTGCCTTCTTGGACTTCTTTGTTTGGGGACCATCTGTGCCGTTGGAACCACCACTATTTGAGTTGGCTTGATCTTCGACTGTAGGCACAGCTCCGGACTTTTGTTTGCGGGAAGGATTTTGGTCTGCAGATTGATCGATGTCCACGGCTGAAGTGGTCGATGGTCATCATTAGTGTATGCGGCTCTGGTTCGATTTGGCTCTTACCGTCAGGCTCCTTGCGGCCATGCTGGGGTGTTTCCTCGGTCACCGCATTGGCATCAACATCGGTGCTTGGCTCTTGAGCTGTCTTACCCGTTCCGCGCTTTGGATTCTAGATATAGAGGCAGTCGAGAGTGAATCAGAAAATTTTGACCAGAAGCTATATCAACAAACAAATACATACCGAAGTTTTGGTATTCTAGATACCAAGGCAATAAAGAAAACGGTGCGTGATCAGTAAGCTGTAAGCTAAGATTGATGAATAAAACACGTACCGAGGAAGTCTTTGAGTTCTAGATACAGAGGCAGTCGAGAGCAGCCGACGCGCAATCAGTAAACGTTAACCAGAAGCTATATCAACAAACAAATACATACCGAAGTTTTGGTATTCTAGATACCAAGGCAATAAAGAAAACGGTGCGCGATCAGTGAGCTGGAAGCTGAGGTATCGATTGAATAAATACGTACAGAAGCGGAAGTCTTCGTGTTCTAGATACAGAGGCAGTCAAGAGAGAACAGCACACGATCAGTAAGCCGGAAGCTAAGATATTGACGAATAAACACGTACCGAAGAGGAAGTCTTCGCGTTCTAGATACAGAGGCAGTCAAGTGCGACCGATGCGCAATCAGTAAATGTAACTAGAAACTTTATCAACAAACAAATACATACGGAGATTTTTGCTTTCTAGATACCCAGGCAATAAAGAGAGAACGGTGCATGATCAGTAAGCCGGAAGCTACGATATCGACGAATAAATACGTACCGAAGATGAAGTATTCTAGTACAGAGGCAGTCAAGAGCGACCGGCGCGCAATCAGTAAATGTAACTAGAAGCTATATCAACAAACAAACGCGTACCGAAGTTTTGGCTTTCTAGATACCAAGGCAATAAAGAAAACGGTGCGCGATCAGTGAACTGGAAGCTGAGGTATTGAATGAATAAATACCTACAGAAGCGGAAGTCTTCGCGTTCTAGATACAGAGGCAGTCAAGAGAGAACGGTACACGATAGTAAGCCGGAAGCTACGATATCGATGAATAAACACGTACCAAAGATGAAGTCTTTGTGTTCTAGATACAGAGGCAGTCAAGAGAGAATGGCATATGATCAGTAAGCCGGAAGCTAAGATGTCGACGAGTAAACACGTACCGAAGAGGAAGTCTTCGTGTTCTAGTACAGAGGCAGTCAAGAGCGACCGACGCGCAATCAGTAAATGTAACTAGAAGCTATATCAACAAACGAACACGTACTGAAGTTTTGGCTTTCTAGATACCAAGGCAATAAAGAGAGAACGGCACACAATCGGTAAACTGGAAGCTAAGATATCAGTGAATCAACACGTACCGAAGAGGAAGTCTTCGCGTTCTAGATGCCAAGGTAATGAGCACGCAATTAGTAAGCAAGACGTTAAGTCATTGGGACTGAAGAACACGCATCAAATGAGGTACGCACCGGTTGACCTGTGGCCTTTGATTTTGAAGCCCGTGTAGCACGACTTGGGGGGTCACCGTCACCTATATCAGGCTCCAACGTGGAATCCGCTTGATTGGGTGCTGTCGGATTCCGCATTAAAATTGTTAGAGAGCGGACTTTTGAAAGGTGGGAGACGAATGAGTGGGGTACATATCCACACGCGGCACAAGACGGCGGTGAGTCGGCCGCGATTATAAGCTGGAGGTCCATAGCATCTGCTGGAGCAGAAACTTGGAGTCGGTGATCCGCCGCAGGTGAAACAACGAGTCCATTAGCCCCCGGGCTTGTGATCGGCGGACTTCGGGGCAAATCAAGTTGGTCTGATGGCGAAGCAGCGGGAATTTCATCAAGTCTAGAAGTTTCGCGAGCCGAACTCCTTGAGGTCTGCAGCCTGAACGTGGCGTCAAATTGGGAAGATGAGAGAGTGAGTGCAGGTGATTCGATTTCCTGGCCAATACCCTGAATGGCGGATTCGAGGGTCGATTTCTGGAGTTTGCCGTGCCTTGTGGACGCAAGATTCAGCCGCTGAGCTGCAGGCGGGTGTCTTGGAGATGTGAAGGGAGAAGAATAAACAAACTGGGAGTTTGAGGCCTCAATGCCGTTAAAGCCACGGGCTGGGGATCGAGGGGAAAGATGAAATTCTGATTTTGATGAGGAGTACTGATCTTCGCAAGCCATTTCCGTCCTTGGTGAGCTGATTGATGGTGATTGAAAGGGTGGGACGGAGATGATGGGACCCGGTGGCGTTTTGAGTTGGTGTTGGAAAACATCAGAGCTACGAAATCGTGCGCCCTCTGGATCATGACGCATAGTGTCATCCAAATCGTCTGGCAGTGGAAATAACTCCGATAACATGTCAGAACGAAGTGCTCCTGATCGAAAATGCTGCTTGCTGGGCGGTTGCGACTCCATTGGGTTTGATGTGATTGTGGAAAGCCTAGGGTTACGGAGGATATGAGAGGAGCTTGAGGATGCGTCAAAGCAGCCACGGGTACTCACTCGAATTCGGGGATTGAACCTCCTGTGCAAAAACCTGGAATAGAGCGACCCAAGGTTTAATTTTGCAGGGCAAAAAACTCGAGGTTAGGTAGGGGTCAGATCCGGGGTTCGCCGTTGATGTCGGTGAGTGGCCAGACGTGGCAGGGGTGTGTTGGGCAGTGTAGTCAGCAGCCTTAAATAGGGTAGAAACATGCTGTACGGACCTTCAAATCGCAAATAGACTTGCAGGGTATACTTTTGCAGTGTGGTGAGATAATAAAGCAATTTCCAATGAATAATGCCCGCTTGCTGTTGGACGTAATGCGGTTGAAGTTCAAACTGTGTCTCACGCCAGTTCAACTGTTCGTTTGAACTTGACGAACTTCTTTCACTCTCTCTACGCGACGGTGTATAAGACCTCTTCTCACTATGACTGAACTCGCCGCCACTCACCTACCCTCTAGGCCTCTCTGCAATTATTTCCATGAAGCTCCCTACTACGTCTGATGGAGGGGGTTCTGGTGATGGTGTCAACTTGCGTAAGTGTTGCTGAGTGTCGCCCTGTGTCGCCGGGACTTTCTGTCAATGGCGATTGGGACTGACCACTGCCCCTTGATTATTTTAGCTCCGCTTGCACAATCAACTCCTCAGCCTTCAAGAGCCACTAGACACAGGATTGTCGCTGACATAGATGTGCCACCTGCAGCAGGCAGTGAAGGTATGAGAGTCGAATTCTATTCTTGACCGCTCAGTTAATGAGACTTACGCCAACCAGGTCCCCCGGCCTCCATCCCTAATGATAGCCTGCCCCACTGGGAGCTTGGCTATCATGTCTCCGAGCGCTGTGCTGCCTGCCAGCGTAAGGCACTTGCACCTCTTGTTCTGGTCTGCCCGTGTTCGCTTAAGCACGTGTTGTGCGCAAGCCACCTTGACCTGTTTGGGCATACTTTCTTGCGCTTCAATTCAAATGAACACAATTATCGCAATGAGACGAATCCACCTCAAGGAAGACTCAAAAGAAGACGGCAATACTCCGACGGAGGTAGGTTGTTTTGTCCCCTTCACTCGCTGGGACGGCCATTTTCTCATTGTTGCATTGTGGCAGTAAACCCCACAAATATCGACGACGAAAACCCAGACCCGCCTGGACCAAGTCTTGGGCAAGGCAGCCAGCTGGAAATCAATCCCTTTGGGCCAACTTTGAGCCAAGGTCAAGTGCAGTACCAGAGTGTTGGCATTCAAGCAGGAGACCCAGAATCTACCACTCATGAAGGTAAGAATACGTATATTTTGATCTATTTCGAACAATGTGTTGACAATCGTACCGGCGATGTACAGACTACTTGGAGGCCGAAACGTCTATTTACTACACAGCCATCAACGACTCAACAGTAGTACCAAATGCAGCTGGCGCTTCGTTTGGCGGACAACCTTCTTTGCAAGTTACTCCTCCGAACTCACCACGTGCACGTGTATGTGGCTCAAGCAGTATCCGAGCAGCTACCATCCTTGCCATTCCCCACCGTCGCCCTTCAAGCTACCAAAGTTCACATTCCCCTTTGCATGTTCCGGGTACTATTCCCGTATCCCTGGCGACTGAACAGGCTCCGAATTCGGGTAACACAAGGTTTTTGTCGCCGTCTCACAGTATTTCAACTTCCGACATATCCGACCTCTCAACCTTTCCGTCATCTCAACCTTGCGATGGCTACAGCAGCGAGGAGGATGATCCGTTGGAGAATCAACAAACCGAGGGATCGCAACCTCAAGATGTGCTTCAAGTAGGGGATCACGGACAAGGCCTTCGTTCTACGACGGGTAATGACTCGGAGGGTGGGGCAGGAGTGAGCGGAAATTCATTGGAAGGAACTCAAGCTGCAGATGAAGATAGCGATGTATCCGACATATCTATGTCCTCATCTTAGCTTAGCAACAATATATGGGTTGATCTTCAGTTCAACTTCCGTCTTGTCTTCTAAGTTCGTTGTTTATGTGTGTTTGTTTCAAACGTTAACGAAACCAATCCCCCTACCCAACCACCCACTGCATCTCTCCGATTAACGGCCCTCGAATAACAACTTGGCAACAAATGCACGGCGAAAATCCCCTAGCTGTTGCTGCAAGACCGCATGTAGTCTCCCAAGTGGATTGTACCAGGCTCAAGAGGTTACTCAAGGTGATTTGAATTCCGTCCACTACTATAAATCACATCGTACTGATCATTCACTACCCTCTCCCCAGTCCCAAATCCTCCGTTACCCCTAAACCACCTTGACACAACCATGGTAGCTCCCTCCTTATCTGTTCGCAAAAAGTCCTCTGTCAAACCGCAGCCAAAACGGGTCATTTGCCCGCACTGTGGAGCAAGCGTACACCCCTCAACTGTGTCGAGACATATAAGACAAGCTAAAGCACCTCAAGATCCATCTCAGCTGGCGATCCCAAACCTATCTCCACCGGTGACCCCAAACCCACTCCAGCCAGCGACTCCAAGCCCCTCCCAGTCGGCGGTTTCAAGCCCTTCCCAGTCAGCGATTCCAAGCCCCTCCCAGTCAGCGATTCCAAGCCCCTCCCAGTCGGCGGTCTCAAGCTCACTCCAGTCAGCGGTTCCAAGTCCGTCCCAGCCAGTGACCCCAAGCCATTCTCGGGAAGCGATCCCAAGCCCGACCCCCAGCTCATCTCATTCAGCAACCCCAAGCCCATCTCATCCACCATCACAACCCCAACCACCAGATCCCTCCGCTCTACCTGCAGGTCCCAGTGTAGATCTCAACGAGGAGAGCGAAGAGAACCAGGAGAACCAGGAATGGATTGACATACTGGGGGATGATAACCGCATGTTGCCAGTCATCGAGCGGACAGGGCTCATGGACGAGCCGACCACACCCCCACTTTATCGCCAACCAACTCTGGAGGAATTTGATGCAGATACAATGCTCAAAGAGATTGCAGACCTGCAAGCCGCTCGTATCCGTAAGTGGGCATCACCGGGCTTAATGATCATCTCTGACCAAAAGTTTCATTGTAGGTCTCTCTGCAATAACACCTGAGTCGCCAGAGTTCACCAGCATCAAAGCCTACAAGTTACAGATGGAAATCAATCTCGGCCACAACGCGTTCCACAAGCTCCGGCGCACCTTCCCCGAACTTCCCCTACCGTCTCTCAAAGTCCTTCATTGTGAAATGAAGCAACTTAGCGGTGGCTTATCGTTCGTACGCTACGACATGTGCCTTGCCTCGTGCATGGCATTCACTGGCAAATACGCAAGGCTCTCTCGCTGCATGTACTGCCGCCATCCTCGACGTTGCCCAAATGGAAAACCGTACAAACAGTTTCATTACCTCCCTTTCCTCCCCCAGATCCAATCCCTCTACGCCAATACCACTTCGGCACACATGATGCGGTACCGTGCAGAGCACCAAGATGACAACTTGCACCGGAGTGACGAGAGGATTTCGGACGTCTACGACTCGAAGCTTTACCGCAGACTTCGCCAGTCATATGTTACGGTGGACGGCAAGCAGCTCGACCGCAAGTATTTCTCAGATCCACGGGATGTCTTTGTTGGATGCATGACGGATGGGTTCCAAGTGTTCAAGCGGGCGAAGCACACGGCATGGCCGATTATACTTCTCAACATGAACCTCGACCCCGCAATCCGCTATCAATGGGAGAATGTTATCTGTATTGGCCTTATCCCTGGACCTAAAAAGCCGAAGAGCTTTAATAGTTTCATGTGGGTGTATGCTGAAGAGATGGTTCAAGCTGCTCAGGGTGTCCCGACATACGACGCCGAGGCGGATGGCATGTTCGATCTTCATGTCTATGGTCCTCTTGGATCGGGCGACATGCCAGCTGTTGCCTCCGCCCTCACCTGCACCAAAAACCACAATGCCAAGCACCCTTGCCGCTTTTGCCGGATCGAAGGAGTTCCGATTGTAAACTCAAGCAACCGGATCCACTATGTACCGATGAAACGCCCAGCTGGCTATCCTGCCAACCCGCTGACAACCAACAATCTCGCAACGATCCCCCATGACGAGTTTATCACCCGTGCAAAGCTTGTCGATGCCGCACCAACTGTCAAGGATCGGCAAGAGCTTCAACAGCAGTTCGGTATCAATTGCACCCCAGTCCTATCCCGCCTTCCCGGTATCTGCTTCCCCTATTCCTTTCCCCTTGATTTCATGCACCTCCTCGAGAATCTCCTCAAGAACTACACCAAACTCCTTTCTGGCGACTTTAAAGGGATCAAGAACGGTCGCGAAACCTACATCTTTTCCGACAAGGTCTGGAAGGAGATTGGCACTGCCACCGTCACCGCAAATGCGACTATACCATCCTCGTTTGGGCGTCGGATTCCTAACATCGCTGAGGACCGCACCTTCTTCACAGCGGAAGCCTATGTGGTGTGGTTCACTCTCTATGCGCCAATCCTTCTCCGCAATCGGTTCTCCAGGCCAAAATATTACAAGCACTTTTCTCTCTTGATCAACATCATCAATCGCCTCCTTTCGTTTGTCAGTACCCGTGCCGAGCGCGACATCCTACGGGCAGATATAGTCAAGTGGTATGAGGAATATGAAGAGTAAGTCTGTCTTCTTGTACGTTATGTGGCTGATTTACTGACCAGCTGTCTGCAGTATCTTCTACCAATATGATCCTGCTCGACTACCGACATGCTTGATCACCGTGCATACCTGGCTCCACCTCGTTGACCTTATGGAACAGTCAGGACCATTGTGGGGGTATTGGTGTTGGGTCATGGAGAGATATTGTAGCCGGTTACTCCGAGCAGTAACTTCAAGAAAACACCCATACACCTCCCTCAACCGGCGCATTCTCGAAACCCAAACCCTCCTTGCCATCCGCAACACGTTCAACCTCCATGATGCCCTGCCCCGCTACACACTCGCCTACGATCCTCATACAACAACCGGCTGGGAGGCAGAGGAGGATGGTCCGTATTCGGATATTAAGCTCCATGGGCCTCGCCGAGTTATCCGGCTTGATCCGAGCGAGTTCGCTTCACTCCGAAATCGCATCGCCGTGTACCTCATGACACGTAACCACCTATCAAACCGTGCATCAGTCCTTTCCCACCTCCCCAAGAAGATCTCGCAGTACACAAAGATCCAACTCAAGGATGGCGACACTGTGTCATCGGTCCATGGAAGCAATCGCCTTGAGGAAAACCAGCGGCTTGCCACGTTTTGCCAGTACGAGCTTCTGGTAGATGCACTTGCTCGAAACAGGACTGTAAGGCCTGTATTGGATGGACGGACCTTTTTCGGTGAACTCGAAAGAGTTTTTGTCCTCCGTCTGCGTCAAAATCCGGCCATCAAGCAGAATCAGGACGAGACACTCGTCCTTCTCGATATCCACTCATGCGACACATCCGTCGATACCTACAACTTTTTCGAATATGAACGGCACGGCGCACGGGAGATTGTTGATGCCTCGGCGCTTCGCGCTGTGGTGGGGCGGATCCGAAATGGATCAAAGTGGACCTTTGTACGGCGTCCCGGTGTGTTTGAGCACGCTACTTATATCTATGATGATGAGGATGAGCTCGAGGATGATTAGTGTAGGCATATGTATTATTTTATTTTTTCACTCTAACACAGACATCTCGTCACACACCTCACGCCTTTCCCTCTCACCTCAAATCTGCTCTTGTTCCTTGGGTGCCCAAAAGAGACAAAGAATGATGGAACCAAGAGTTTCAATGACAAAACCGGTCAATCGGGTTGCCGGGTCTCACTTCAGGCGCATTTTCTCGCTTCAATGTTTACTTGTGTTTGGTCTTTTTTTCTTTTTTCCATTCGTTTTTGAACCATAACCCCCTACATGTCCATCCTACCCCCTCCCGCCTCCCGGGCCTTGCCTTCCAGGTCTTTGACCTCTCGACCGAGTGTATTAAAGCCCCAAAAGTCCTCGCTGTCCGACCAGACCGCTTGAGGACCTCTTTGGGTCAACTTGTAGACGTCCCGGTAGCGCTTGACCGCTGCTACCCTGTCGATGCGCTTTGATTTCATGCTGCACGGCTGGAAAGCTACCCCGTGTTAGTATTGCAATCGTTGGTTTAGGCCGTCCGGATTTTGCCTTTTATTTACTCGACTCTTGCAACTTGCGCGGAGATCTGGCCTTTGGCCGAACTCCCCTTCCCCCATTTTTCCGTTCATGGTGCCGATCCCTCCCCCTTCCCTGTCTTTCTCTTCTTTCCTGTCCTTTCCGAAAGCTCGGATTGCTGGTCATTGTGAGTATCGCGCCTCTCGAATGCCTTGCAGTTCACGTCAAAATCTCACTTTTGCCTACCACATCTCCTCATGACAGACGGTTCACCTCGCCACTCACACTCTTGATTCTCTCTACAACCCCTGTCGATCCTGATGCACGGGCCACCCACACTCGACATGCTGTCTGCAAGAACACGACTACTACGGAGGCCGCTACTACAACTCCAGCAAATGTCAAAGCTATGAAGACCACTAGGACCTCTAGCGACTTCAAGACTGTAGCCAAGACCACGACTTCCCCAAGACTACCAGCACTTCCAACAGTGATAACAACAACTCCACTGGCACCGGCTCCCTCTCGAAATCCGTGTCTACAAGCGCTTTGTTCCACGTCGCTGGCGGCTGGTTGGTCGCCAAGGCTTCGATCTCGCTAGTACCCGAGCACATCTCATGGAGCCGGTTTCTCGTTCTACCCTCGTGGTGCCACTCTCAACGGCAACTCTCCCATAAGGAACCGTCGGTGCGAAGAAGTCTACTCCCGTCCGGACTTTGTCGAGGAAGTCATTTCAGGACCTTGCGTCGGACGGTAAAGGATGGGTTTTGGTCAACGTCAAACCGAGTCGGAAGACGAGCATCGATGCGGCTGTAGCTGCGATGGATGCCGCCGCTACCAACGCGAGGACGCGGAACCGTTCAACGTCGAGCAGCCCTGCGGCGTTGAACAACACCGGGATGGCGACGGAAGGGACGATGACGGAGTCGCCGATGGAGTCGTTCTCCCGCCGCGGGCACATTCAAGACAGCACGATCGATACGCTCGACTCGCCTGTGGATCAGCATGCTGGAACGGAAGAATCCGCGGCGATATCGTCTTTGAGGAGGGGTAAAGGGAGTTTGAAGAAGAAGCTATATTCTAGATCGAGCGGCGACAGTCAGAAGAAGCGGTTCCTGGGCCTCTTGTCGGGGAGCGAGTCGTCCAAGTCGAAAGGCGGGCATAAGAGTCTCTCCTCCATGGTGTCCTCCTCAGCACTGCTCTCCGCAAGATCAAGGCTCCCGCTGGTTCAGACCAGAGCAAGATTCCATTCTCGCAGCGCAAGGCCGTTTTCTCGATGCGGTTTTTGGCCGTCAACGTTCCGTACCATAGTCACTATCTCGAGAGTGCGGCTAAGAAGCTATGCGAGGATGACCTCAAGGGCAACGAGCTTTGGACATCCAAGGAACTCGAAATTGCAGTCTTCAATACCGAAAACGGTGAGTATTTTTCGTGTTTGCGGTGTTTGAATTTGACGCGTTTCTCATCATTTCCCTTTCAGGCGAGGACATTCGGCAACAATCCGAGCCTATCGCCAAATCCCTCTGCGACCATATCTTCACCCTCCCCATTCACTGGGCAAAGGCAACCGGTTTCCCAGATACCGCTACCCATGCCATCGACTTTGGTCCAGGCGGTTTGAGCGGAATTGGTGGTCTCACGGCTCGAAATCTCGAAGGTCGTGGCGTCCGCGTCCTCATCATTGGCGAAAAAGGGAGGAACGGTGCTGAAGTTTACGACGCTGCCAACGTCAAGCGCGAAAAGTGGTAGGAGAAGTCATTCCAACCTGCCTTGGTCAAGAGTAGGTGCGAATCCGTTGATTAATATACCCTGTTCATCAAATAACCGAACCCACTCTTTAGCGACGGCAAAGTTCATATCGACTCGCCTTTCTCTCGCCTGCTCGGCAAGCCTCCGATCATGGTCGCTGGTATGACTCCTACTACTGTCAAAGCCGGTTTCGTCTCGGCCGTTCTTTCCGCTGGCTATCACGTCGAATTCGCTGGTGGCGGACACTACAACGCCAAGGCTCTTCGTGCAAAGGTCGCGGAAATCTAAGCCTAGATCCCCGCCGGTGTCGGTATCACCCTCAACGCTCTATACATCAACCAACGTCAATTCGGCTTCCAATTCCCACTCTGGCAAGAGCTCAAGCGCGAGGGTCTCCCAATCGAAGGCTTCTGCGTCGCCGCTGGCATCCCGAGTACCGAAAAGGCAGCTGAAATCATCGACGCTCTTCGCGCCGCTGGTATCAAGCACGTCGCTTTCAAGCCCGGCTCCATCGACGGCATTCGCCAAGTCGTTACCATCGCAGCAGCAAACCCCGATTTCCCCATCATCTGCCAGTGGACCGGCGGCCGTGCCGGTGCTCACCACTCCTACGAAGACTTCCATCAACCTATTGTCGCCACATACGGCTCCATTCGTCAACAATCCAACATCCCTCTCTCGCTGGCTCCGGTTTCGGTGGCTCAGAGGGCGTTTGGCCTTACATCACCGGTGACTGGTCCCAAGCTTATGGCGTTCAGCCGATGCCCTTCGACGGAGTTCTCTACGCATCCCGCGCCATGGTCGCGAAGGAGGCTCATACCTCTCTCAGCGTCAAGAAGCTTATCTGCGCCGCTCCTGGTGTCGATGACAGCAAATGGGAAGGTACCTATGCGAAGGAGACTGGAGGCATCCTTACAGTCCGCTCGGAACTTGGCGAACCCATCCACAAGGTCGCCACTCGCGGCGTCAAGCTTTGGAAGGAATTCGACAACACCGTCTTCAACATGCCCAAGGAGAAGCGCGCTGCGTGGTTGACCCAGAACCGCGACTCGGTCATCGAGAAGCTCAACAAGGACTTCTCCAAGCCGTGGTTCGGGTGGAAGAAGGGTGACGTCGTCGTAGCTGACATTGACGACATGACTTATGAGGAGGTCGCTCTCCGCATGATCCGCCTCATGTACGTCTCGCACGAAAACCGATGGGTCGACATCTCCCTCCGAAACCTCACTGGAGATTGGCTCCGTCGGGTCGAGGAACGATTCGCTGGCGTTGACGGCACCAAGTCCAAAGCCTCCGTTCTTCAATCCTACACCAGCCTCGACTCTCCTGCGGACGTCGTCAAGTCGTTCTTCGAGACCTATCCAGCCGCCGCCTCTCAACTCGTCGCATACGAAGACAAGGCTGGTCCGCACCGCCATGTTTGTTGAGAAGATCGGAAGGAGGAAGTTTACCATCCGCGCCAAGGGATTCGCCGTCCTGAGTTTCACCATTAGCTTGACCCTCATCTAGTGTAGGCATATGTATTATATCTTTCTTTATTTGTATGATTATATTCCCGTTTTCCCGGTTTGGTCAACACCCTGCTCTCAGCGCGGGGTGCTGACCCAGGACTTTTGGACCTGGTCGGCGAGACAAAGTCAAATCCGGGGTCGAACCCTGTGAAATCGAGCAACCGGGTCGTAACTGGGACCTACCCCCGGGTCCTGGGCACACAGTGTCTCTTGCAGGTTGTCGTTCGCTTACGGGACAGAAGGAAACCTATCCACGATGGGATTACAGCCGAGTTTAGGGAACAATAGGTGGGTTTCATACCTCCGTGGCTCAAGAATTCAGACTGAACCGAGACGTAATTGGAAACCTCTTCTTCAAGTTGTTCTACGACCGGGGGATTCCTCTCGTTATCTCGAGAACTTGCTGCACCAAGAGAACTGCGACAAGCTCAAACATTCGACTTTTATTTCAAGAGCGTTGAGCAGCAGTACGAGAGCTATCAGGATATTAATGTCAAGCTAAGGTCACCCCCTTTTGCTCGAGTTCACATCACATTGAAGCGGCAAAGATTGAACTAGAAACTAACAGCCTTCTATGCCACAAGTACTTTATCTAGGTGACGATCGCTTGTCACTTAGCCGACGTGGTGAAAGAGAGGGATCTCTGGGCCCATTCGTACCGCATGCCACTGGACAGCAATAACTCCATGGAAATGGAGGTCGGTATTGCTTGCACATCGAGTTCGCGTATAAGTACGTTGCCTATTTTCCGTTCCCTTGTCGAGAAGGTCTAAGGCGATTCATCCACCTAGATACCACCTCAAAGACGCGACCGTCGGCAAAATCAACTTCTTCCTCGTCCGGATCAAGAAGCACATGAAACTATCCATTCTCCGACGAGAAACGGTTGGAGCTGCACCGAATCAGTATCATGAAATCGATACGGTAACCAAGTTCGAGATTATGGTTTGTGCACCAGTGTGAGCGGAAATATGGATTATGTATGAAACAAGACTTGGGTGCGTGGTTCCTAAATCGGTATCTTGTTCCATGGTCGGCCATCAGTTCTGCGGTGCTTGGACATTTGGGAAGCTTGAAAGAATTCGATGTTTGTGACGGAGGTAGAGGAAGCAACGGTTCGCTAACCAGCTTGGCAAACGGGGTCGGCGAACCCGTCCGCTTAGCCGTGTCCGGTCGCCCAGGCATCGACGGTCGAGAAAAGACCTTGGCAAAGGCTGATCGAACTCCACCAGCCTTTAGCTTTGCAAGAGTAGCCTATTTGGTGCTCAGAGTTTCGAGCCCCTGGCTTGGTGTGTGGGGGACGAGCTGTGCGGGTGTGTGATGTCGAGGGCTCGAGGTAAAAGGGGAGGTCGTGTGCACGTGACTTGAGGTGAAGCTTGGAAGAGGATACTTGGGATGTGATGCTCTTCTTGAAAACCTGCAACGCACGACTAGCACGACTAGCACGAAAATTCGATGGACGGATCGTTTTTTGTTACCAGACGGTCGAGAGTTCTTGGTAATATATTCGTCCTTCACGCAGTTGGTCGCCATCTTGCGCCTTCCCTTATCTTGTGGCGCGTGACTGTGCGAGATACGCATCGCCAACTACTTGCGACGATAACTCAACTTCATTGTACGGACACATTCTGCAGAGGCTTCAAACGCCTAGCTACAGGACCAAATGCGGTGTGGCCACGGTTAGCTTTGCGATGCAAGCTGTTCCTAGTGGCAGCGCAAGTGCCCTCGTAAGCAGCCCCACCCTGTGCCCGACGCCTAGCTGCGCTCACTCCTGCGGACACTTCTTCGAACCACACGAGCATTCAAGAACGTATAATATTCCAATTTCAACCTTCCACACCACACCGCAGGTCTCGAACTAGCACCTCCGAGAAGACTCATCCGTCTCCCTTGCACGATCCACTACTCACTCCCCCGTAAACACTCCACCAGCTTCCCCCTCCCTTCCCCTCTCCACTAAGTCGATCCAAAACCGGCGACTCTTATATGGAAAAAGACGACAATCGAGATGCCCGGCCTTCCGCGTTGCCCGGCTCACCGTCCGATTCGGACCACGATACCTTCTCCGGTGCATTCTCGCCGAGTGCTAAGCTGGTACGCCCTTCCCGAGCGGCAAGGAGAATTTCAATTACTAACCAAAAGCACTTTTCCTCATAGAGGGATAAACTCAACAAGCTTGCGAATCGGAGACTTGATCTCTCCTCTATTGAATTTCTCAACGGCGCCCCTGAGTTGCACGGTGGTTATGCAACAGTCTCACGAGCCTTTTTGGTCTCTCCATCCAGTGGTCGAGACGGAACGAGCCAATCCAATTCGACCAAAAAGGCCGGCCTCGACTTACCTGGAGAAGCGTCTCGGCAGCGGAAGGTCGGTGCCCCTCTGCCTTCCTGGCCATTGAAAGTGACGATGAACGGCTCATCAATTCAATCTTACAGGATGTAGCAGTGAAGAAAATGCACGTGCTAGATAGCCTAGCAGATGGCCCAGCGCGGATATTAGGGGTAAGAAGACTCCGACCAATCCGGCCGTAGTGGTTTCAGCGCTAAGGTCTTTCGGTTCAGTTGGCACTGAGGGAAGCAGAATTTTTGGTCGGACTTTGCCACGAAAATGTCATTAAGCTGGAAGGATTCGTCGAGGACTTGTCCAAGGATGTAGTCTGGCTGGTCTTTCCCTGGGCGGAGAATGGAAACTTGAAGAACTTTATCGCGTCAGCAGAATGGGAGATTCCCGAACGAGTTTGGCTGGTAAGATCGAACGAGTTTGGCTGGTAAGATCGAACTACGTTTCTTCGACCCACGTCTGACACTCTGCATTCCAGATTAATGACGTGGCTCGCGGAGTCGAATATCTCCATAGTCGACAACCCCCAATCCGCCACGGCGACCTCAAATCTGTAGGTTCTGAGAGCAGCCAATTGAGCCACTGACAAACATCGCTCCGATTCTGCAGATAAAGATACTGGTCAACTCCGAGTACCGCGCGGTAATTACCGACTTCGGATCCGCTCGCTATCAAAAAACGGAGGATCTAGACGAAGAAGTGAGTGCTGAAAACAGTCCACCAGCCGTGTCGCTTGAACCAGCGTTCAGCGGTGCGACCAATACCATGACCTTGACACTGAAGGGTGATGATTTCACTCTTCGCTGGGCTGCTCCGGAGCTGTTGTACAAAAGGAAAGCTACCCTTGCGAGCGATATCTGGGCATTGGGATGTGTAGTATACGAGGTAAAGTTCAGATCCTACCTTATGATCACGATCGAGTCTCAAACATGAGCTCCGGAATAGGTGATGGCGAATTCAATTCCGTTCCACGACGTTGACTTGAGCAACGTCGTCGCAATACGGATCGTTACGGGAAATCTCCCTTCCATCACGAATGACGATCGCATGACATTGATGAAAGCGCTGTGTTCCCTCGCACTTCCCCTGGAAGCGACCGACTGCTGAGGACTGCCGAAAGTCAATCAATTGGATGGCAAGTGATGCTAATTATGGGTCAAACGACTGCAATTGACCAAAGTTTGATATAGCCTACGATTAGGCCCGACCCTATACGAACCGCGGATGCAACCGTTTCTCAAGCTCATCAACCTGAGCTTCTAATGCAATTGGGATGGATGCACGTACAGCAGGGTAACTACACTAAAGCGTTAGGCTTCTTCAACGACGCCTCGAGTAGCTACGAAGATGTCGGCGACAGCGAAAGAAAGGCGGCGGCGCTGCATCAGGCGGCCCAGGTGCTTCGGCTTCGAAACGAGTACAGCCAAGCCGTTACATTCTACTACGAAGCCCTCCAAATCTTCACCGGCGTCGGCAACATGCAAGGGAGAGCTCCGTTCTTTTGGGTCTCGCTGAGATATATCGGTTTCGAACCGAGTATAGCCAGGCCGTGACACTCTACTCCGATGCCCTCCAAACCTACACCGACATCGGCGACAGGTTAGGGAGAGTTACCGCTCTTTTGGGTCTCGCCGAGGTGCATTAGTGTCGAATGGAGAACAGCCAGGCCATTACGTTCTACTCCGAGGTCCTAAAAGCCTCCACGGATATTGGCAACAGGCACGCGAGAGCTAAGGCGCTGCAGGGCCTCGCTGCGGAGCATTTGGCTCGAAGGGAGTACAGCCAGGCTCTTCCATTCCTCTCCGAGGCTCGTCAAATCCGCACCGACATTAGGGACAATTACGGGAGAGCTACTAGTTTGCAGAGAATTGCCCGCGTGCATGAGTCTCAAGAGGAGTATAGCCAAGCCGTCGCTCTCTTTTCGGAGGCCCTGGAAATCTGTACCAATATCGGGGACTAATACGGCAGAGCTCATTCTCTGGTGGGCCTTGGTGACTTGTATTGCGATCAGGGCAACTACGGGGACGCAATTGGCCCTTATATAGAGGCTGTAGAGGTCTTTGGACAAGTCGGAGATGCTCAGAATGCCGCTGTCGCTTCCAACCAAGTTGCTAAAATCCGTCAATTATCCATGCGAGGAGAAGCTACATGATAGTTATTGGGGACATTCGAGCTTCAGAGAGGTCGATAACTTGAATTGATTCGAGGAGAAGTTCAAGTCACGCACGTGGCGCCCGAATCTCATTCCGATATGCTCTGTTGACCGAACAGCCCACTTTCCGTCTCCACCATCTGTATTCCACCGGTCAATAGAAGTATTCTAGCATGCTTTCGTCTCGATCCCAACTCCCTTGTGTTTCCGTTATGTCATGAACGTCACGTATATCCTAACCGTTCCATATAGTATTATGATTCTGAACAGCGAGAGCAGAAAGCTGATTCCACGGCAGCACCGTCGCAACTCCTTGATCTGGAAAATGAGTCTCATCGTCAACGACTCTACGTCACCCCTCTATTTTTCGTCGCCAAAGTCTCGGAGAACTGATGTCGCCGGAATGGTCCGGGGACCGGTTCATACAGCGTGACGGCGCGATACACCGTCGCAGCGAACAGGGCCGTTGAAGCAGCGTCGGAGCCGGTTGAGGAGTCGTTGGCATAGTTGTAAGATATGCCAGAAGAGGGCAAGTTGCCCTTCATCCCGTTGTGGATATCTCCAATCCAGTCTTCCAAATCGCCTTGCTCGTTGCCGAAGTGCTTCGAATAGGGGGAGTTTTTGATCGTCCCAAGCACGCGAAGCATCCCCGCTGCTGCCCATCCGTTTCCGGTGCTCCAGTAGCCGGTGTCATTGAAGTTGAACGCGTCGCCGCCGGTACCTTGCGGGCCGGTGGGGTCGGTGCAGTGGTGATTTAGCGCTAGAGTTTGGCGTCCGAGTCGTAAGTGGCATTTGGGTTGCAATGTGGACTGACGGTCCCCATGCAGGTAGGAGTTTCCTCGTGCTCTCCGGAGAGGTATGTAGGGGCAACTGAAGTCGTCTTCGGGGGATTTTGCACGCTATCCGGCCGACAGGGATCGGGGGGGGAGGTGGTGGCAGGGATCGGGGAGGGGTAATGGGGGGTAATGGTAGTGGTCCGCTCGCACTTAGGCACTTAGGGGTTAACCGCGTGTGCTCAACCTTTTCAACACATACCCACCATCACTCCTCGCCGCGCTTTCCCTCACCGAACCCAAGTAACCCTACTATCTACAGTGACTACCACCCTCTCACATAACTCTAGCAACGACTCTTTACATCATTATCGAACGTTTAGCGACCCTTCGGCGAACATTCATTTTTCAACCCTGAGTCGGTCCATCTCAATATGGACCGATCGGATTCCACTGCCGCCCCCCCTCGCGCCTCCAATTCCGGCACTTTCGGGTACCATGACCGTGTGCTAGCGAGGACGCAGTCCATGTCTAGGACGATGGCGCTGGCGAGGGGTGGAAGTGCCTCAGGAGCAACAGCCGGACTAGGAGGAGGAGGAGGGATGGGAACGGCCGGCATACTTTCAGCAACAGCAACGCGCCGATGGACGCCCTCGCACCGCATAGGAGCGAGCGTTGGGAAGATTGAGGAAAAACTTAGGCAGATGAACACGGGAGACAGCGAAGCTAGTGTGACAAGTAGCGCGGCACCGTTGAGTCCCACTTGGTCGAGGTCAACAGTGGGCAGCGCAGCCGCCGCTGGCGTGACGAGCGCGTCGAGTTCGGGGCTTAGTGACAGCGAAGGCTCACCCTCCGCGGTTGTCTCTCCTCGAGTGCCGCGGTATCGACTGTGGGACCAGCCGATCCCTTCGTCCACGTCAAGCGCGACTCAAAGCCCATCTTCACTCCGTCAGGAAGGGGAGCATCCGTCACCGAAAGCGGTACTGTCATCTCCTCCGGTCATTCATAAACGACACACACTCCCTTTCTTCTTCCCCCCGCCCTCTCTCCCTTCTGAATCCACGACTGCGGCTTCCCCTCCACAACGATCACCTTCACCAACTCGACGAACAACACCAATAGTCACAGCTCCGTCGGTCGAGCAAGATGCGGCACTCCCTCCACGATCACCTTCACCTGCGACAACGCCCCAATCCGCAACGCCAGCATATCGCAGTTCTTATATGGCGGCGAAAAGGTCGGGTGGGGCTTATCCCGATTCCCTTGGAGCGGCGGGAGGCAGGAGGAAGCTTGGGCGGCATTTACCGAGGATTGCGAGTGGAGATGGGAATGAGGACTTTGAGGAGGA
>WSUB01000292.1:0-28641 GCA_019633425.1 Tulasnella sp. 424 | reverse complement strand
GGGCTCACCTCATAGACATTGACCAGACGGTCCCAGCAGTATAAAGGCGCTCCATCACGTAGGTGCTAGACAGAGATGGCGTTAGCAGTGCCGCGATCGCTGCGAGGACTCAACAATAGCTCACATCCAAAAGACATTCCTGCAGTGATTATTCGAGACGTTGTAATTTTCAGTACAAACTGGCATAGAAAGGACGGCATAGGAAGGACCTTCAATGACCTACCGGACTGTTTCGGCCTCGGTCGCAGACCTCGGTTTCCCAAGAAGGAACAACATTTGAGGTGGGAGGCGCGAGAGAGGTTCAAATCCTTCGGAGACGTTCAGGCCTACGAGTCACGATATAAGTGTCGTGTATCGTTCGGGAGTGGGCGAGAAACCACTACCAAGAGGCACGACAAACTTAAATACGTTGCCAAGCCAAGCATAGACCTAGATGAGGGGAATAAGCGCTCCTTACCACCGGGTCAAGCTACGTACAACTTTACTTACCCCAACTACGAGGCCGCTACTATAATGATACCAAGTGACGATGACAGCGGCTGGTCAAAAGGCATCGTCAATCCTCCGTATCTCCGAGGAACTCAGCAGATCTACGCACCTTGTAAAAGTTGTAAAAGTCGATCGCCAACTCTCATAGCCAGCCTCATGGTTTGTTCAGCCCACCGAATATGCGCCGTACCAAAACTATTTGGTTTAGGACCTATGACATCCTCCACCCTTCTTGGGTAATACTGTTGCCCCTGCACTCCTTTCTCGGCGCCAGGACGGATTACGACACCGGAATTAAACGGGGGTGTCGTATTGGAGTATTCAGCTGCTTCGCGGGCCCATTCTTGAATTATTGGACTGTAAAGTGATGCGATACCACATATGGCATGTAGTAAAGAAACGTGCCTAAATTGAAAATCCCAATGAAAAGTCGTCAAAGTGCCAAGGTAGAAGGGAACCCACGGGAAACTGGCTGATGTCGGAACTAGCCGCAAACTTGCCATGAATGTGGGCTTGTGAATCAAGCGACTTGCTAGCGGAACGCTGGAAAAGAAAGTGTTGACAAGGTGATGCAATGTATCCGGTGGCGGTATATTGAGAGGCCAGATGTCCGTCGTGAGCTCAAATCTGCCCGGCGCCTCCGACATAGGCAGAGTGAGAGGCGTAGACCCGATGCTCGGTGCTTCCCATAGTGGAGGAACCAATAGAGAGCCGATGGACATCTCATTAAAAGGTGGAATTAAAGTGGATGCGACGCTCAACGTCGACAGCGGTTGGATGGGTTGCAGCTCACACGCTGCGAGCGTTGTGCCGACGGTTGACCCAAGGTCTGGAGGCGACGCGGAGTTCACATCCCGCTCAATCTCGGGGGGCGGTCCTGAATTGGAGGCCCCGCACGAGCATTTTGCAAGTTTCGCGTTAGCGCTCTGAAGCAACTCCCGCAGTTCGGCTATATATAGGTCGCATTCCGAAGCCGACCAACAAATATTAGCGCCCAGTGGTTCAACGCGGCGACAGGCCCACTCGCCGTTCTCAGACTCAAGAGTCGCAATTCGAGCTTTAGGTCCGATTGATATCAGGTCGGGGTCATCATAAGAGCAAGGCGGCTCAGAAGGAGGGGTGAAAGGACGGATTTTGACCGCATATGCATGAGCTTTCTGGCAGTTGGCACAAGGGGTTTCTCCGTCACTGAACATTCCGATTGTATCAGTTTTATCCATACGACTCGGCGAGGATAGACATGCCATTTCTGATAGGATATGTCGGTCCTTTAGCATTGCATTGTCAGCGCGCATTCCGTCAGCGACATACGAGTTTTCGTTTGCGACACTGGTCCGAGGCCAATGTCAGCTATATCCTCTTTGTTATGATCTATACCCACTCTGTGACAAGCCTGGAAGGAGGATGTCGTCAAAAAAGAGTATGCAGGGAGATGCAAGCTAGGGAGAGGTAGCAAATCCTAACCTGGTACCGTTTGAGTATAGAACTACTCGACACCGATTGACCGGCACGAGGCATAGAAATTACAATGGTATTACTCGAGTAGTGTTGGTTGGAGAGATGGATTAGGTAGACGAGATTGAGCGAGCTCCAGCGCCAAGCAAGGGTGGTTAGGTGAGGAAGCGCGTAGCTCGTGTTCGACGTGAGAAGTTCGATTTCACTGGAAAGTGAACCCGAACGCTCTCAAGATCTGCAGCAAGGGCTGCTATCGAACTACCTTCTCAGACACTACCGTCTTCAGAGGTTTGTTCAGAATTTACACCGTCTGCAAATGAAACTTAAAACTGCATGCGAAGGAAATGGCATTACTCCCCTTCATGCACGGACCCAAGGCCAGCGTATATCCTGTACCTGGACGAGAGGAGTACGGGACGCGCAGAACCAATTAATCCACAAATTCTATAGCTGTACGGGATATCTTGTAGTATCAAAGTGAGGCATTGAGCTCTACTGCAACAAAGAAATGCCGTCCGTCCGAGCTGACTTCACGGCGAAGGACGTTGAGAACTCCACTCCAGTGATTCAAAGACAAATGCTTCAGAGATAGAGGCTAAGTCTCTGGTCGTAAGATGTGGTTTCCGGCAAGTTGGCCTGCTTTACGCTTGCTCGCCGCGGTTACCTCGTCATCGTACAAATCGTTTAAGAGCTTGATCTGACGAACTGAGTGATCAGAGCAGACTCCTCGGAACGCATACGGTATCTGCTGGATAAGGTCATGGATTGTGCGGTCCAAGCGCCAGAAGTCTTCGCTCTTCAGCGGCCCAGAAGGGGCCCCCGAAACTTGCCCCTTTGATCTCTTACTTAGGACATGGGCATCGTTGCTTTGATGTAGAGTATCCAAGAATCGGCAGTCAGGGATGGGCGATGAAGAAGCACATTTTCGGAGAAAATTGCCTGTCGTCCTTGGGTAGGGGCGAACGTATGAATGACGAAAACCTGCTCAGGTGAGATGATCCCCAGTGAAGGTGTAAGAAGATGCTTACACCGGGTACAAAGTGCGAGAGCCTGCACGTCATCAACTGGGAGGCATCTTCATCGCTGCACTGAGCCGTAAGTAAGCGTCTCCCATTGTTAATTTTCAAGTCCTCTCACCTTAATTGCAAGGGCCAGACTGTCCCTCCCGTAAAAATTCGGTCCATAACATATGCTCTAGAAATCAAAGTGCTCCGTCAAAACGCCGTGGCGTTGGAATGTAGGAATTGTTCCGGGTCATCCATCCAGAAAACATTTCTATCGAATGAAAGGTGTAACGTGTCGCGATTTGCTATTTCTCTGTATCGGGTTGTCCAGGGTTTATCTTACCTAGCCTTCTCAGCTTCAGTTTGCTTCTTCGGGGATCCCAAAAGAAATACCATTTTGGCCGGGAATCGGGAAAAGTGGTTCGAACACTTCCGAGACTCTTCGAGAGGGCGCGCAGCCCCGCCTTGCGAGAGTAGAGTCTGGTTCCGCCTGACTATTCCGAGACGTGGAGTCCTAGGTGAGCGGGTTGAGAGTCAAGGAGAAGAGAAGGAGAGAGCGAAAAATCATGGTACCGAGCAACGCCACAAAGTTGATTACGGTACCGATCCAAGCGTAGCGCTGTGGTCGGAACGTCATCTTAACCTTCGGGTCCTTGAGTATACAAGGTGCTCTTGGCTCACCTGACTATCACATCCGGACTATAACAATACCACGTGACGATTATCGATGCTAGTGCAGAGAGACACGTTGTTAGTGATATGCTATAGCAATTCACTACGCAACCCAGGTTGGGGCTTTTCTCAATTTGGCCATAAAAGTAGGCTTGTGAATGAGTCAAGTTGCCAATGGAACGCTAGAAAAGAAAGTCTCGACTAGGTGGTAGAGCGTCTCAGGAGGAGGTATGTTGAGTGGCTAAATGTTAGTTGTGAGGATACATGTGTGCGGCCCCGCTTGTCGTTGGCGAGTTGAAGGAGGGCGTGGAGCTCGGCTATTTAGTGTGGGTTGTTTTGAACGCCGGATTTACACTTTAGACGCGTGTGCTGGCAGAATCGAGGACTGAGAGGGGTTTTCCTCACTATTCTCGGATTCTAGGGTTGTTATACGAGCCTTGGGACCGACACTTTGGACGTCTGGATCGTCAGATGTGCAGCTCGGTTTCGGTGGAGTGTTCAGGGTCGACCTTGATGGCTAAGCATGGGACTTTTGACATGAGAGGCACGGTGTTTCCCGTCTGAGGCCGAAGAGACGAAAAGGGAGACTTATATATATTCACCGACCTCGGCTTCGATTGAGTCGAAGGAATGTTTGACTTACCATATATGGTTGAATGGTGTTTGGCCTTTCTGGCTTCAGTCCTGGGACTACGGGGTTAGTATTTGCGGATGGAGGGGAAGGTTTTAAGGATGCGTAGGTGGGGTGAAGTATAAGATAGAGATGAGAGGTTGGAGGGGAGGGGGTAGAATGATGCCTGTGCCCAAGCCGAAGTGCGGGCGTACTGCGTTTTCGGGGCTTGCCGGGGGTTTTCACCGTTTATCTCCGGAGCTTCAGGCCCAATTGATGAGGGCAGTGAGGGAAATTTGTGACTTCCTGAATTCCCTACTCACAGACTTCTACCCGTGTCGCCGGCGCTTGCTTCAGTGTTGCACCTTTCGTCTCGGATCATCGTGCGCCAAGTACCATGACCGTCACTCTATCAAAACCCCGTGCCAAACTTGGACGAGTCCAACTGTGAATATGACAGCGACGCAGTTGACTAGCAGGAAAATAAGCTCAAGGAGGCACAAATATCTTAGTTATGGACACCTGCATCTGGGTGATGTTGAGCTCATAGAGAGTCGCCTACTATTGCTGCTTGGACCTCCGCATCCGCAGAGCGTCTCGGCGTATAAATATAATCTGCACGATCGAAGTTGGAGTTTATCTCGGCTTCATACAACTCGTTCAGCAGCTGGATCTGACGAACTAAAGAACGTCGTCAGCCCAAGTTTATGAGACTGAAACCTAAACAACACAAAACTTACGGCCAATCGTCGTCCTATCCCCGAGATTCCCCAGGACGAATCTACGAGATACATTGACGTGATTTAGCGAATGAGAATTTGTGATCGCAGGATTACCAGCAGCCCAAGGCACATACTTGACGACGTTCAGATCCTGGGTCAGTCGCTCCACTCCGGCTTCATCTTTAAGGTTCATCTTTACTTTGAGCAAACGGATAATTGCGGCTCCGGCGACGAACCAGCAGAAACTGCAAGCATGATCCAGATAAATCAAGTCGAATGAAGTCGCACAAATGGCGTAAATAAGCTCGAGAATTGACTGAACGGCTGAAGCCATTCGGATGGCCGACCGGTCGTTTGGATCAGAGAAATTAGCATGCGGGTCGTGCAGTTGAATCATCGCACTTTCCGAGGAAAGGACCGGAAGTCAGTTTTGGCTAGTCGACCAGCTTTCAAAGACACGGACTCACACATGCGGTAGCAGATGAGCCATGTAGAGGAGAGGATCGACTGTGGTATCGACTGGCGTTCGGAATGCTGGAGGTATATGTTGAGGAAACGCGGCGATCGTTTGGTCCAGAAGGAGGAACACCTCGGTTTGAGTCGGTGTTGTTTCCGCATTTGATGACCGGGCGTTCGGTGTAAGATGGTAACGGCCATTGAAAGTCCGCACCTTTGAAACGAGAATCGTGGCCTTGATATACAGTGTCCAGGCGTCGGTTGTCAAAGAATGGTGATGAAGGAGCATGTTATTCGTAAACAAGCGTTGGCGTCCTCGGGTTGGAACGGAAACCTATTGAGCAAGAAACGACAAGCATGAGTCCGGGTTGTGAAAGATCTCGGCCTAAAGGAACATACACCGGACATAAAGTCGGACGACCTGCATGGCATCATTTGGGAGACGTCCTCGTCACTGAGGTGCTCAGTCAGCGAAAGTATATACAAGGCCTCTCGGGAGGGCTCACCTCATAGACATTGACCAGACGGTCCCAGCAGTATAAAGGCGCTCCATCACGTAGGTGCTAGACAGAGATGGCGTTAGCAGTGCCGCGATCGCTGCGAGGACTCAACAACAGCTCACATCCAAAAGACATTCCTGTATTGATTATGACATTCTAAGTTTCAGTACAAACTGGCATATGAAGGTCCTTCGTTGACCTACCGGACTGTCTCGGCCTCGATCGCAGTTTTTGGTTTCCCAAAAAGGAACAACATTTGGGGTGGTAGGCGCGAAAGAGGTTCAAATCCTTCGGAGACATTCAGGCCTACGAGTCACGATAAGCGTCGTGTATCGTTCGGGAGTGGACGACAAACCCCCACCAAGAGGCACAACAAACTTAGATACGCTGGCAAGCCAAGCATAGACCTAGATGAGGGAAATAAGCGCTCCTTGGGACCAGGTCAAGTTACGTACAACTTTACTTACCCCAAGTACCAGGCCGCTACTATAATGATACCAAGTGACGATGACAGCGGCTAGTCAGAAGACATCGTAAATCCTCTGTATCTCCAAGGAACTCAACAGATTTACGCACCTTGTAAAAGTTGTAGAAGTCGATCGCCATGTCTCGTAGCCAGCTTCATGGTTTCTCCAGCCCACTGAATATGCGCCGCACCAAAACTATTTGGTTTAGGACCTAAGACATCCTCCACCTTTCTTGGGTAATAACGGTCTCCCTGCACTCCTTCCTCGGCGTCAGGACGGAATACGATACCGGAATTAAACGGGCGTGTCGTATCGGAGTCTTCAGCTGCTTCGCGGGCCCATTCTTGGATGATGGGACTGTAAAGTGATGCTATACCACATATTGCATGTAGTAAAGAAACGGGCCTAAATTGAAGATCCCAAATGAAAAGTCGTCAAAGTGCCAAGGTAGAAGCGAACCCACGGGAAACTGGCTGATGTCGGAACTAGCCGCAAACTTGCCATGAATGTTGGCTTATGAATCAAACGACTTGCTAGCGGAACGCTGGAAAAGAAAGTCTCGACAAGGTGATGCAATGTAGCTGGTGGCGGTATGTTGAGAGGCCAGATGTCCGTCGTGAGCTCAAATGTGGCCGACCCTTCTGACATAGGCGGACTGAGAGGGGTGGACCCGATGCTCGGTGCGTCCCATGACGACTGAGGAACCAATAGAGAGCCGATGGACATATCATTAAAAGGTGGGATTAAAGTGGATGTGACGCTAAAGGTCGACACCGGTTGGACGGGTTGCAGATCCCACGCTGCGGGCGTTGTGCTGGTGCTGAAGGTTGAACCAACGTCTGGAGGCGACGCGGGGCTCATGTCTTGTTCGATCTCGGAGGACGGCCCTGAGATGGAAGCCCCGCAGGAGCATTTTGCAAGCTTCGCGTTCGCGATCCGAAGTAACTCCCGCAGTTCGGCTATAAATAGGTCGCAGTCCGAAGCCGGCCAACGTTAGCGTTAGCGCCAGTGTTTCATCCGCGGCGATAAGTCCACTCGCCGTTCTCAGACTCAAGAGTCGCAATTCGAGCTTTAGGTCCGATTGATTTCAGGTCGGGGTCATCATAAGTGCAAGACGGTTCAGAAGGGGCGGTGACAGCATCGATTTTGACAGCATGTGCGTGAGCTTTTTGGCAGTTGGCACAAGGGTCTTCTCCATCACTGAAGATTCGAATTGAGTTAGTTTTAGCCATATTTTTGACAAGGACTTTCATGCCATTTCTGATAAGGTATGCATGTCCTTTAGTAATGCTTTGTCAGCGCGCACTTCCGTCAGTGACGACATACGAGTTTTCGTCTGCGACACTGGTCCGAGGTCCATGTCAGCTATATCTCCATTATTACGGATCTATTCAAATACCCACTCTGTGGCAAGCCTAGAAGGAGGAAGTTGTCAATAGAGAGTAGTGGGAAGTGCAAGCTAGGTGATAGGGCAGCAAGTCCTAACCTGGTACCGTTTGAGCATAGCAGTACTCGACGTTGATTGACCGACACGAGGCATAAAAGTTACAATGATATGACTACAGTAGTGTTGATCGGATAGGTGAGCTAGGTGAACAAGATTGAGCGAGCTGCGGCGTCAGACAAAGGTGGTTTCGGTAAGGAAGGGTGTAGCTCGTGTTCGACGTGAGAAGTTCAACTTCACTGGAAGCACAACGACGCTCTCAAGATCTGCAACAAGCTAAGGGCTGGCACCGTCTCACACGAACGTATTATAACCTTTGTTCAGAACTTACACTTTCAGCAAATGAAACTTAAAGCTGCATGCAAAGGAGATAGCATGACTCCCCTTCATGCACAGACGCAATACATCCTGTACCCCGACGAGAGTCGTACGGGACACGTAGACCTAATTAATCCACAAGTTCTATAGCTGCACGGGACATATTTTAGTATCAACGTGAGGCATTGGGCCCTACTGCAACCCCAAAAAGCCACCCGTGCGAGCTGACTTCACTGCGAGGCCCATTGAGAACTCCACTCCAGTGATTCAAAAGACAAATGCTTCAGAGATAGAGGCTGAAGTCTCTGATCGTAAGCCGTGGCTTTGGACAAGTTGGCCTGCGTTATGCTTGTTCACCGGGGTAATCTCGTCGTCGTACAAATCGTTTAAAAGCTTGATCTGACGAACTGAGTAATCAGAGCAGAGTCAGCGAAACCGACCACGGGATGGGGAAATAAAGATGTCGTGGTCACTCACGGCCTACGGTTGTTCTCTCGCCTAGGTTTCCTAAGACAAACCTGGAATACAGGCGCTAAGTATCACGGAGGCACGTAATTCAAGTTCATACCAATCACGTACTTCACGGTCTGTAGGTTCCGTGTTAACGTCAAGATCAAATCCTGATTGTCCCGTTCCGTTGCCACTTTCAGGCACCGAATAATCGTCGCTCCCCCCACGAACCAGCAAAAGCTGGTTGCATGGTCCAAGTAAATGAGATCATACGACGTAGCGAGGATCTTGTGGATGAGGTCTAGAATCCCATCGACGGAGTTGACGAGCCGCACAGTAGAAACACTGCCTGGGTCGTAAAAGTCGGCGTGTGGGTCATGAAGCTGGATCATCGCCCTGCGCGTCGATTCTGTTAGCCAAAGCGCCGTAGTTCCTATAACTAGGGTTGGGTGCCTGAAGGAACGTACACGTGCGGGAGAAGATGCGCCATATACAAAAGTGGGTCCACCTTCGTATCCACGGGTTCTCGGAATGCGGACGGTATCTGCTCGGTAAAGTCATGGATTGTGCGGTCCAAGCGCCAGAAGTCTTCGCTCTCCAGTGGCTCAGAAGAGGTCCCCGAAACTTGCCCCTTCGATTTTATGCGATAACGGCCGTTAAAGTTTCTTACTTGGGACATGAGTATCGTTGCTTTGACGTAGAGCGTCCAAGAATCGGTAGTCAAGGACGGGTGATGGAGAAGCATGTTTTCGGAGAAAATTGTCTGTCGTCCATGGGTCGGGACGAAAGTCTGAATGATGAAAACATGCCCAGGTGAGATGACCCCCCCCCCCCCCCAGTGAGGATACAAGGAGATGCGTACGCCGGGTACAAAGTCCGAGAGCCTGCACGGCATCAACTGGGAGACATCTTCATCGCTGCACTGAGCCGTAAGTAAGCGTCGTTGTTAATCTTCAAGTCCTCTCACCTTAATTGCAAGGGCCAGACTGTCCCTGCCGTAAAAATTCGTTCCATAACGTATGCTCTGGAAATCAAAAGGCTCAGTCAAAACGCCGCGGCGCTGGAATGTAGGAACTGCTCTTGTCATACATCCAGAAAACATTTCTGTAGAATGAAAGGTGGAACGTGTCACGACTTTCTCTTTCTCTGTATCGGGTTTTACTGGACTTATCTTACCTAGCCGTCTCAGCCGCGATATGATTCTTCGGAGATCCCAAAAGAAATAGCATTTTGGCTGAGAATCGGGAAAGCGGTTCGAACCCTTCCGAGACATGGAGTCCTAAATGAGACTTGTCAGGCTCGGTTGGACAGGGGGAGGGAACGAACAATCGTGGTACCGAGCAGCCCCACAAAATTGGTTACGGTACCGATCCAAGCGTAGCACTAAGGTCCGGGACGCCATCTTAACCTTCAAATCCGTGAGCATACGAGGTCTCTTGGCTCACCCTGACTATCACGCCCGTACTATAATAATACCACGTGACGATTATCGATGCTAGTGGAGAGGTTCGCTGTTAGCGATATGTTATAGGCATTCACCACGCAACCCACCCTGAACTTGCTGGAGCAGGCGGTCTCCAATCCTCGATGCGGCCTTCAACAAATCTCCAGCCCACTGAATATGTGTTGCTCCGAATCCTTGCGGTATTGGTGCAAGAAAAGCTTGTCTTCGTGGGCAAATTGGTTCGCCTTGCACTCCATCTGCGCCTCTGGGACGAGAAATTATTCCAGAGGCGAAGGGCCGTGCTGGGTGTCCTTCCGAGGGCTCGTCGCGCCGTGCCTCTCTGATAATGGGACTGTAAAGCGATGCTATGCCACATATTGCGTGCAGGAGAGATACATGACTTTTTCGTAGAGACGACATATTAGTCCATTGACCGAGGACGACAAAGAAGGAGGAACATACGGAAAGTCGGGACAGGTTGGAGCTTTTCTCAACTTAGCCATGAAAGTGGGCTTGTGAATGAGTCGAGTTGCCAATGGAACGCTAGAGAAGAATGTCTCGATTAGGTGGTAGAGCGTCTCAGGAGGAGGTATATTGAGTGGCCAAATCTCGGTTGAGAGTTCATACGACCCGGGGCTCCCCGCTGGTGCAGGTGTAGATGCCGCCGTGAAAGAGTTTGTGCCCGGCAAGTCCCATTGTTCAGGTGGTACAAGTAAGGTTGCAATCGATATAGATTCTGACATTGGATCTGAGATGGAACTTGTATTTGGCGTAGCTATAGCTGGAGTGGGTTGCAGAGGTATTGCCTGGGTTTGATATCCAGCCAGCGACGCCGAGTCCGAGGGTGCAATGTAGTTCACGTCTCCTACAGAGCTGGGCGAATGATACATGTGTGCGGCCCCACAAGTGCACTGTGCGAGCTTGTCGTTGGCGAGTTGAAGGAGGGCACGGAGCTCGGCTATTTCGTGTGGGTTGTTTTAGTCGCCGGATGTCCACGTTAGACGTGTGTGCTGGCAGAATCGAGGACTTGGGGAGGTTTTCCTCACCAATTTCGGACTCTAGTGCTGTTATACGAGCCTTGGGACCGACGCTTTTGACGTCTGGATCGTCATATGTGCAGCTCGGTTCGGGTGGAGCGTTCAGAGGGTCGACCTTGATGGCATAAGCATGGGACTTTTGACAAGCGAGGCATGGTGTCTCCCCGTCACTAGAATTTTGGTATAAGGCATCTCATATCTTTGAAAGAATGAACCTGGACCTGCCATTTCTAGTGGGCTCAAATTATTAGCTAGACTTCGCTAGTGAACGGTGTTCCAACGGGACGCACAAGCTTTTGTTTGCGACACTGATCGAAAGAGCAATATTGCAACGTCAGTGAAAGTTTCTCGCATGGACGTGGTCACACTGATTCTCATCGACTAACTCGGTGGCAAGCCTGATGTGGGGAGACGACTGATTAGTAAGTGAGATGTTCAACTCTTGATGGGGATACTGTTACAGACTTGGTATCGTTTAAGTGTTCCGATGCTGGAACCAGAAGAGACAGCGCGAGGCATCGAGGCCAACCTTGGTTTGGAAACCGCCTGGATAGTGAGTGACTGTAGACAGATCGGGACGTC
The DNA here is from genome assembly GCA_019633425.1 of Tulasnella sp. 424. Classification (NCBI taxonomy): domain Eukaryota; kingdom Fungi; phylum Basidiomycota; class Agaricomycetes; order Cantharellales; family Tulasnellaceae; genus Tulasnella; species Tulasnella sp. 424. The sequence goes on along the minus strand of WSUB01000292.1, from coordinate 16,991 downwards.
CGAACAGTGGCTGGGAGTGGTTGAATCTCCGGCGACGCGGCAACCTGTCGAGATATCACGGCTTGACCGCGTCGCACTTCCCAAAGAGGATTTCTGGACACCATAGCGAATCTAGAAATGCAACCGGCTTCAAGGCAACACCCTTCCATGATGTACCGAGCTCTTAAGGAGAATCTCCGCTTTCAAACCGTCAAGGCGCGTTGGGTCCATCGATTTGCCCGCGGGAGCTTTGGGAGCTTGTTAATATTCTCATAGCCCATCGCCGACCGGGCACCGTTTACCGATACGCATCAGCTAAAAACTTGGCAGTTCCCACTCCTGTGGCAGTTAGTGTCGGCGAGGCCGGCTGAATGTCGCGTAAAGGGGCGCGCACGTTGTTCCCCAATGCTCTCCCCATGGAGAGCCAGAGGCATCAGATAATCGGCCCCAGAGTAATCCCATCGCATTTGCGATAACGGCGTGCATTAGCCACACACAAGGAACTGACTTGGTGTCCGTATGGTTCACGTACGGTTCGTTCGGGGCGGATACTTTCTCGGGCTTCGGCGGACGAAAGGGAGACGCGCGATTACGGTCGAAATTGAAATCTCAGATTTGACCCGCACCCCCTCTCAGACTCATCAACATCTCCCCCTACCCCCCACAGAGCCACTATATAGAGCTCATACTACAACGTGTTGACGACCTTCACTGACCTTCCCCACCTCTTCTTCCTCCTACCCTTTCGTTGTCGATCTCCATTCCATTCACAATGTCCGCCATCAACACCGATGCTGTCAAGTCCCGAGTGCAGTGGCTGTCGTCTCTGACAACATTCCCAGAGGCAACCGCAGAGACAAAGCATATGAGAAAGGTGATAAGACGCGTGGTCTCCTGGTCTCGCTCGTCACTGACTGGGCTGCCTTGCCAAACCTGCAGACCGCCATCATTGCGACCATCGGTTCGTTGAGCTCGCGACCAGCGCAGACCATACCTTATTGATCGTCAAACATTGCCTTTCATAGGTCCCAAGACAAACAATGTTGCCATGCTCGGCCAGCTACGCGATGCTGGAATGAACATCGGTGCGCTTGACCTGGTGCTATCCCTTCACTCCCCTGGACGTTTACTAACAGACGGACACTCTTCACCATTTGCCTACAGTCCGCATGAACTTCTCCCATGGTTCGTACGAGTATCACCAAAGTGTCATCGACAACACCCGCCAGATGATCAGGGGTGAGTCGACCCGAGGGCGTCTCTTATCACTCACCGAGAAAGGCCTTTACCAATGACGTTGTTATCTCCGCAGAGACCAAGGGACGACCGGTGGCTATCGCCCTCGACACCGTGCGTTGCACCTGCAACTCTCCATTCACTATAGCCGCAACCTAACCCCTAACTTGACTTGACTTGACTTTGCCAGAAAGGACCGGAGATTCGGACCGGTTTGATGAAGGATGGCGCAGACGTGAGTTGTCTATTGTTGCTTACACTGGCGGGCGCCTAACGCAGTGACTGCGCCTGGCTAGATCAAAATCTCCGCGGGTCATGAGTTTATCGTCACAACGAACGCCCAATATGCGGAGGCTTGCGATGACAAGTACATGTATGTTGACTACGTACGTGGATTTGGGGCTCATTCCGGAGGCCCCTACCCCGTGCTAAATATTTTCGCGGGGTTATACAGGCCAACCTTCCTAAAGTCACCGATGTCGGCAAGATCATCTACGTCGATGACGGTATCCTTTCCCTTCTCGTCGCTGCCATCGACCAGGAGAAGGGTGAAGTCCACGTCAAAGCTGTGAACAACGGCGTCCTCTCTTCCAGGAAGGGTGTCAACCTTCCCAAGACCGCAGTCGATCTCCCCGCTCTTTCCGAAAAGGACAAGAAGGATCTCCAGTTCGGCGTCAAGAACGGTGTTGACATGATCTTTGCCTCTTTCATCCGCCGCGCTCAGGACGTCATCGATATCCGCGAGACTCTGGGCCCCGACGGAGCCACGATCAAGATCATCGTCAAAATCGAAAACGAGCAGGGTGTCGCCAACTTTGACGAAATCCTGAAAGAGACCGACGGTGTGATGGTTGCTCGTGGTGACTTGGGTATCGAAATCCCTGCCAGTCAAGTCTTCTTGGCTCAGAAGATGATGATCGCCAAGTGCAATATGGCTGGCAAGCCTGTCATTTGCGCTACTCAAATGCTCGAGGTCCGCTCGCCGACGTCTTCCCTTGCACTGCTGTGGGTGGATACTAACGAGAGTCTGATTCCAGTCCATGACCTACAACCCTCGCCCAACTCGTGCCGAGGTCAGCGATGTCGCTAACGCGGTTCTCGACGGTGCCGACTGCGTCATGTTGTCCGGTGAAACTGCGAAGGGCTCATACCCCATTCAATCCGTCCTCATGATGGCCGAAACCTGCCAGCTCGCCGAATCCGCCATCTGCTACCCACCCCTCTACGACGAGCTTCGTGAAGCCACTCCAAGACCCACCGGAACTACCGAGACCATTGCTATGGCTGCTGTCGCTTCCGCTATGGAGCAAAAGGCCGGTGCAATTGTGGTCCTCAGTACCAGCGGTAACACCTCTCGGTTGATCTCCAAGTACAGGCCGAGCGTGCCGATTATCACCGGTGCGATCTGCTTTACTTGGCGACTTCGAATCTGCGCGTAGTGCATGAATACTGATTCCAAACGGAATATGCAGTGACTCGAAACGAACAAACGTCAAGGCAGACCCACCTTCACCGTGGCGTTTACCCGGTGTGGTACCCTGAGCCGAGAGGCATTCAAGCTTCTCAGTGGCAGACCGACGTAAGTCCTCTACAGCACTTCCCCGGTCCCCGTACTTTTCTAATCACCCTTATATAGGTCGACAACCGTATTCGCTATGGTCTCAAGGAAGCTCTGGGCCTGAGGATCATCAAGCCCGGAGACACCATCATTGCCGTTCAAGGCTGGAAGGGAGGATTGGGCCACACAAACACCATCCGTATTCTCAGCGTGCCCACCGAGGAAGCGGATCTGGCACACGTTCCTCTCACTTCGGTTTAAGCGAACTGTGTTAAGACTTCGCGGTGTTGGGCGGAGTCGAGAGTTTCGGAAGCGGCTTTGGGGGACGCTAACGTCACGGTTGAAACCAAAAAAGCTACCTTTGTTTTTGTCTCCCTTATCACTTTTTCTTTTGTATTACCTGAAGTCATTCAAATATAGATTCTGTTGTCTATCGTCAAAGTTACCCGAGGAAACTATGAGGTGACGGAGAATCGCTCAGGTGACGCAAAATGAGCCAGAGGTCACGTGCAATCATGAAACGCGCCTCTATCTATGACCGGGAAGGATTGAGCTCAGCAGATCAAAGGCCCCGGTAGCTGGGTCCGCTATAAAGATACTAAGTGGAGCGCAGCCAGATGCTCTACGCAACGTGGGTCAAGGAGACTCGAAATACGTTCTGAGCAATCTAAAGAATAATACCTAGTGTTGCACAGGATAAAAAGTACGATCGGGGACCGGCGAAGACTGGACGAAAGGTATGCGAGTTATCCCTACTCTGAATTTCTCTCTAAACGACATTGTATATATGTACGAGGCCGCCGGATTCCCTTAGCCTTTACCTTTTCATTCAACTACACTCAGCACTAGATTTTGATTCAGCTGTGTGCTCATCATCTTCACGCGGATGAAAATGACCGTTTAAGGATGATGATTCAGCAAGTGATAGACGAACACTATCAAGACAAAGCGGCACGTTGCTTAGGGATTCCAGTCCGACTCGGCATCCAAGAGGCTCCCCATAAAATAGCGCCAAGGGCGAAACTCTAGTATCTGATGAATCTAGACACACCAGTAAATGCTCCAGCAAGAGACCGAATTCTGAGTCCCATCGGGAACAGGAGGGGTCCATATGAAGAGAGGACGACTATTATCCTATTTTCCAAGGTTATCATGATTAGAACTACCGCACTCTGAACTTTCGAACTCGGAACGTACCTTGTAGCAATTGAAGACCTTCCAACCGGATGTCCGTTGGGCCCACCCAGCCCACGCTGTAAAGCCTCGGCTTCCTGCGTCCGCATCGATGTGCGTCTGAACTGTAACCCCAGAGTCCTTGAAGTGGATGTTTTGCTGTTGCCCTTCCCAGTGAAGAGAAGCTCCGTCTTGCAAGGTGGTCAGGTCAAGATCAATCAGCCCCAGCCGTTCCCTACGTGTCACTATCACCGGAGCTCACCTCCGTGGGACCAGTCACGATATTCGTTCGACAACGAATTGGGAATCTGTGGATAACATGGACCGTATCAGTTGGACGGGTCGACGATGATGAGATGTCCCATCACCCTTACATCATGCCCACTCAGGGAGTTGTCAACGTTCGCGTACCACGCTATGTACGAAGCCGCGTAGTCCACATCATCCTCGTCATTGTAGCGCTTACAGTTAGCCAGATAATTCACTTCACCGCCTCGCTTGACGAGAGTTTCATTACGAGGAGCAACGGTGGGGACAGCAGCAGCGCTGATAAATGAAGGAATAATTGTGAGGGTTGTGATAAAAAGAGTGAATAGTCTCATTTTGAGAGGCGGTTTCCAGTAAGGACGGATTGGCGAGTGATAGAATCTGATGAAGACTGGGAAGGCACCTGCTAAGCACGCTGTCAATTTATACCCAGACACGGTTCTAATATCTGGTCTGTAGGTAGTTTGGCAGGGATGCGGGAGTGGCATCGAAATTCTATGCCTTGTTTGTCTGAGGAATAGCACATGCCACCTGATCGCTCTCAGTATAGCCGACAGGATGCACTGCAGGCATCACTCCTGCGAAAAAATACCAGAATTGCTACTCAATGTTCATTTGGGCATGGATGGCATGCTCTAATGCCGCCGTAGCGCGCGGAAACCCATTGGTCATGGGGGTACGAACCTTCGGATGTCGGTGCCGTGCATAAGGGGATCGAAGTCCCCTAGAAGAAAACTGCCATCACGTATGGGGTGCCTCGCATCACTTTCTCAGTGGCAACCGTGGCTATAGCTAAGCCGAACAAGCATCAGGTATCGGTATCGAGTACACTGATCTTGGAACTCTCTTGGTGAATATCGGAAAACGTCACAGAAGATATCCTTCAGAGGGGGCCCAAAGGGACTACCTCGGGACTACCAATCGCGGTCGACATTCTATGCCGTTAACGTCAGAATAGTGCGTGGGACATTGCCAAGGAGTACTTTGAATGAGGAAGTCCCTACCTTACTGGAAGCGTCAACTGTTATAGCAGGGTGAAGTGGCTTGGCACCGGGGTTCTCAGGAAGAAGTGAGGGGACTCTGGGGCGACAGGGCAACCGACAGGACTCCACGACATTTGCACACAATCGAAGTTATCCCACTGTGTGACGGCGGGCGTTTATAACCCCTATAATACACAAATGCCGTCTTTGGTGGACCTGCAAAAAATCGACTACTGTCATGGCATGGGCTCGAGCTCCGTCAGCCATCGAGGTATCATGTTGACTATACTGGCTAAGGTTACATACGCTCGATACAAAAAGAAAGGAGAGGAAAAAAGCTCGACAGCTGGTGCCAGGAGCCAAAGGGTAGTTACCTCGTTATCAGCATGCGATACAATCATCGGTACACCAACCTGTTATAGATGAACACCATCAAAAGACGAGTGGTCCTATCCCAAATGATTTTCCAGTCCGAACACTTATCCGAAAGCATTTCCCTTGAAATGGCGCCACAGTCGACACTTGGATATCCGAGGGGCCTAGACACACCAGTAAACGGCGTTGCACCAGATCTCATTCTGAGTCCCATCTGGAACCGGAGGGACCCATATGAAAAGCACACGGTTGTCATCCTATCGCCAAGATTATTAGAATTAGAATTTTCGTCCTTTGGTTCTCCGAACTCGGGGCGTACCTTGTAGCAATTGAAGACCTTCCAATCAGAAGTCCGCTGAGCCCAGCCAGCCCAGTCACTGAAGGCTCGGCTTTGAGCATCGTCATCTATGTAAATCTGGACGATAACCTCGGAGTCCTTGAAGTGGATATTTTGCTGTGTCCCCTCCCATATAAGCCAAGTTCCTGAGAAGTCGGTAGAAGCAATGACCCATCAGCTTTGCGATATGTGTCACTGCCACCAGAGCTCACCTCCGTTGGACTAGTCACGATATTCGTTCGACAATAAACCGGGAATCTGTGGATGGGCTGAACGGTATCAGCTATACGGATCGACGATGATGACGACCGCGGTGTCCCTTACATCATTCCCGCTCAGGGAGTTGTCAACGTTCGCGGAACCACGCGTGCTGAAAACAATTCGCTGGCATCTTTGTGGACGGGACGCGTAGGACGCCTATGCCGTCAATGTGTGTGTTGAAGCCTCAGCGACGAAAATTCTGTTAATTCTAATAAAATCGTAACTGAGGCACCGCACCATATATATAGTGGCAACCGTCGCTAAGGGTAAGGAGGTCTGACATCGGGCATGGTGTCTCACTCGGATGTGGTGGTGAGCCATTGCGATCAAACCTGAGACCACAGGGCTCGGAACGACCGGTCTCGCCTAACTCCACGAGATTCTATACAGCAAATATACACTGCTTTATACTGTTTTCGCTGGTTCTTAGAACGCTTAAAGTGAGAAATGCCTCTGCTGACGGAACATTCAATTCTGTTTGTATTTTCAGCCATTCACATTCGAACGAAACACAGATATCGAATTACATTAAATAGACCGAAAGCGAAAAGATCTATAGCTTAGAACTGCGGGTGGTATCGGGCGCCAAAGGTATACGGATGGTCGTTCATAGGCTTGCGAGTTGCCGAAGTACTTTGCAGGCATGGATCCAGCCTCACATCACTTGATGTGACTGGTACAAGTATATACGTGGCGTTAAACACACCAATAAATAGCCTGACAGGATATGACACGATCGGTTCCATCTGGAACCGGAGGATTCCAATAGAACAGCTGACGGCCATTATCCTATGTGTACCCCATCAGAACGACCCAACGCTGAACGTTCCAGCTCGACACTACCTTGTAGCAGTTGAAGACCTTCCAATCGGATGTCCGCTGGGCCCATCCAGCCCACGCCGTAAAGTCTCGGCTTGATGCATCCGCGTCGATGTGCGTCTGGACTGTAACCCCAGAGTCGGAGAAGTAGATGTTTTGCTGTTGCCCCTCCCACTGGAGGTACTCGCCTAGAAGAGCCAATACTGGTTAATCAATATGCGCGGAGCAATATGCGGCTCGAAATTTGCGTACCTCCTCTAGACCAGTCCCTGTATTCGTTCGACATCGAGTCTGGAAGCCTCTGAAAAGTAGAATATTCGTTGCATAGGTCGACGGTGCAGGATACGCCTTCAACCTACATTCGGTCCGTGTAAAGATCTATCCACATCTGCATACCACGTCATGTATGAAGCATGGTAGTCCCGTCCAGTGCTCAGACTGATGCGTTGGCAGTTGGCGAGATAATTGACTTCTCCGCCCCGCTTCACATGAATTTCATTTCGTGGGGTGGCTTCCGGAACAGCGGCAGCAGAAGTGAAGGAAGGAAGCGGAGCCAGTAATGTGATGTAAAGAACGGAGATCTTCATGCTTGCGGAGGAGGTTCAGACGAAGGAATGTGAAGAAACGAAGGATGCTCCGTTATGTACACGGAGCAGCCTGCCATTGACCGGCTTATAAAGCGGGGCCTCTCAATTAATGCACATTTGTCCGGTTGGTATTCCTCGGAAGGTCGTCTCTCGTGTCTCGACAGCCAACCAAATTCGAAATTCTATGCCGCTGTGCCTTATGAGAACTGTGACACACGAAGACCCCTGTCACCCCCCAAAAAGGAAACTTGAGTCTTGGCATTCACACGCACCAATTCGGAGGATCCTGCTGCTCGGAACTCATATCGCGCTAATAGCTATTGATAGATCTTCCCGCCCCGAACCTCCTGCACGCGGGAATGAGGCGCTCGCCCCGCATGGGTCCATACACGTACGCGTGGTCAAGCGACGCGGTCAGGAACCGCAGATAACGGAATGTAATGAGAGAAAGCTACACGTTAGAGAAGGCGCGGAGCTCCACAGAAAGACCGATAACAAATACGGCAGCTAATTGTCCAGGAGCGGCCCATTTGTTTATAGTAGAAAACAATTCCCAAGGAGATCCGCCGCTTAGACTCAAAGGCCACAACGCCATCCTTGGCGTCGGATCGGACCGGGTATTGATTCATTTGAGCGTCAGGTTCTTATGCCTGATTTTCTAAATGTTAAGCAGATCGCTGATAGTGAAATAAATATGGAGTAAGATAGGATTTAAGTGGTCCGAGACTCGGGATGGCCGGACTTGGTACCATTTGTCGGGGAGATCATCTCATCAGCAAACGAGTTACTCATTTAGCCCAAAATCAGTGGCTGTTTAAAGTTATCTCATTGGGTGGAGAGCATTGGACCTCAGCGGAGGATCCCACTCTATCCTGGACCATAAATCGATCCCTCCGAGATTTACAGTGGTGTCTGCCAGATTTAGATCGTATTCTAATCCCACACGGGAGGCCCGGGCCATGCTTTAATAAACCCCGCAATGAGCTATGAACGTGACTAAGATAGCAGCTGGTACAAGTACGGGGATCGTTGGAGTTGTCGCAGCTGCATGTGCCGCGACGTTATCCTCACGCGTCCCAGTTGGAATATGTGGATTAGACGCCTCGCTTGGCTGGTAAATACTAATCGCAGGACAGTGAACAAGTGGCGCGACCAGATTGGTATATCATCTACAGGCCACCAATAACTCGGAAGATCCTCACAACTCTAGATTACGACAGTGCCAAACCACGTTTTGATGCCCAGTGAGATTAATTAGACACACCAGTAAATAGACCAACAAGATATGACACGATTAGTACCATCTGGAACCGGGGGGTTCCAGAAGAAGAGCTCCCGGCTATTGTCCTATCGAAGATACTCGCTTCATTAGCATGGAGCACGATTCGTACGGGTACTCGGCCCTCACCTTGTAGCAATTGAATGTCTTCCCGTCAGAGGTTCGTTGAGCCCATCCAGCCCAGTCACCAAAATTTCGGCTTTGAGCATCAGAGTCTATGTGAGTCTGGACAGTAACCCCAGAGTCGGGAAAGTAGATGTTTTGTTGCTGCCCCTCCCAGATGAGGTATTCGCCTGGGTGATTGGTAGAAGAAGGTCAGGTCGGGAAGTGTGTGGCTTGGAAGACAGCTGTTTGCTCACCTCCTCTAGACCAGTCTCTGTATTCACTGGAAAGAGAGTCGGGGAGCTGTTCGCTCTGGGAGTTGTCGACATTCGAGTACCAAGCAATGTATGAAGCTTGGTAGGAATCGCCGGAGCTCAATAGAAGACGAGAGCAGTCGGCTAGATAGTTAACTTCACCCCCTCGCTTGGCGATGGTCTCGTTCCGAGGGACGAAATCGGGAAGAGCGGCAGCGACAATGAATGATGGTAGGAGGGAGAGTGAAGTGAGGCAAAGAACGGATAGTTTCATCGAGTGCGATAGAATTTCTGAAGGACAGACAAAGGGTTGGGTTAAACGTAGGGGAGAATGAGAAACCGGGGTGCAGAGGCTCCCATCTTATAAAGTGCTCGAAGACTGCAGCAGTAGCTTAAAAAGGCTCGATATCAATGTCTCTCGGAAGAACCTCTCATGTTTCTTAAGATCCCTCAAGTCATTATGGGCGGGATTATTGGAGTTCAGGGAAGAGGGTGGAGTATCCTGCGTGAGGACCGGTATGCCCACCGAACGGACATTCTACCACCATCAAGAGACGATAATTATAGCATTTTCAAAGCCCGTGGGCATCTTGCTCGGCTTAATGAAAGACTCTTCAAGGGGTGACGGGGGGCCGGGGCGTGTGGGATACGAAGCCCAACTTCACGGCATTTGCAGGCTCATGCTGGTCCATACATGAGCAACCCAACGACTCGTATACGGGGCGACACATCTCGTGAGAGTGTGTCGTAACCATACAGTAGAATGTGGCCACCACTATAATTTATGCGATAATTTTCTATACCCACCAATAAATAGAATTGCATATGATATTCTGAGGGATATTATTCACGGGTGGTAGAAAGGTATTGAAGAGCTGGCGCCCGTTATCCTATCATAGACACTCACTCCATCAGGACCAGTCATTCTAATCGTCCCAAAGAGACAAATGATCACCTTGTAGCACTTAAAGACCTTCCAATCCGAGGTGCGTTGTGCCCATCCAGCCCACGCGGCAAAGCCTCGACTTTGAGCATCCGCATCAATGTGTGTCTGAACCGTAACACCTGACTCAGCGAAGTATATGTCTTGCTGCTGTCCTTCCCAATAGAGGTAATCGTCTGTAATTTTAATGAGTGGTGAGCGAAGACATAAGTGATATTCTTGGATCCAAACCAGCCTACCTCCCTTGGACCAGTCCCTGTATTCATTTGACAGCGAATCAGGGTCCTTTTATCGGAACGAACATGTTTACTTTAATGAATGGACCAAGGCGGCAGTAGATCCGACGTACTGCCCCGCTTTGAGACTTGTCTCCATCAGCGTACCATGCCATGTGAGACACCTTATACGTTGCGTGTGTCCACATGTCCATATGTATGCAGTTGGCGAGATAATTCACCTCGCCGCCCCGCTTAGCGAGGGTCTTACTAGGAGAGGCAACGTCTCCAATAGCAACAGCAGCGATGCAGGGGGGGAAGTAAGGTGAGTGGCGCGACAAGAAGAGACGAGAGTTTCGTGGCGCACGTGCTGGCGAGAAAGAGTGGGAATTGAGAGCTCGAGGGAAGGGCAGAGAATAAACAAAGCAGGCCGTGTTGGATACTGAGATAGTCATCGTCAATTTACCAACCAAGTTATATATGGCGACATTCACCGTTCACTAGGCTCGGTGGATGGACGAGTATCCTCAAATCGCGTGCTTTGGATTGTTGTTCTCATCGGTATATTTTCGTACCGACGACGCTGTTTCCGTCTTCTATGCCGATTAATGCGTGCACGTGCCAATATTGGATAAAAGACCCGAGGAATAACGCCGCCAGTGGGAACGTCTCCTCCCCCCTCAATTTAATCATCAAAAGAGTTGCTAGAGCTTAGCCTCAATAATCGTATTGATAGCGTTATTGGATGCCTTTGTTTGCTAGGCTTTGCCGCCCTGCCATCGTCTGTGGCAGCATAACTCCAAGTAAAATCCTAGTGACTGCCTACCCATGAGCTTGTAGAGTCCCCATTGTGCGCACGTCGTGCGCCTCGAGATCTGTTCTGCCCGCTGAATTCCTCGAAATCTTACGCCGCTAACGGATGTAAGATCGGATATAATAGAACACTCCACCTCCTCTTCGATGCTTGTCCCATCTACCTCTTGAACTCCGGAAACCCTTGAAGGGATCTAGCTCTCGATGTGGATTCTGAGATTCTACCAGTTTTAGGCCACCTATTATTTACTGGAGGCGGCATTTCACCTGCGTACTGGTTGATTCGGACGAGAAGTTCCACACGCCCTCATATCGCATCTCACGAGCTTCAGGGAAGGCCAGAGTTCGGGATTTCTTAATGTGGACTTCTAAATACCAGAAGTGTATGATGAGTGATTCACTTTGCCCAACGAACCTTTTTAGATCGCGTTCACGGGCCGTGCCCTATTTCGAAAGACTACGAGGTCTTCTTGCCAAGCCACAACAACCACAGTTCGCCCTTTCACGTGCAAAATACGATCGCTACTATCGAATATATGGATGAATAAATATGTCTTAGACCAGCAGAGGGGACGTGTTCCTGGGCTTCTTGGCACTTTGTCTAGGGTCGTGGAGGCTCATTTGCCGATCACCCCTGTTCTTACCTTATACCGCCAACCTAAATCGCACAGATCAATGCCAAATATATTGCCCCGAAGCAAGGATAGATCTGTTTACGCAGTCCTTTCAGGCTTACACATAGGCAACCACGTTCGTCGTCGCAAGACCACCTGAGAGGACAACAATTTCTTCCGCATTCCACACCGATAGATTCGGGCCGATCACGAAGCCCATTTGCTCAATATGGTCGAGTGGCAGATACAAAATGGAAGCAAAGTCTAGATAACAATCTTTGGCAGCGAGCCACTTAGACGCACCAGTAAATCGCATTGCAGACGAGGCTCTGCGGAAACGGGAGAGTCTTCACGAAGAGCTGGCGACCGTTGTCCTATTTCCGACATAAATCCATCAGACTAGCATATTATGAAGGTTTGCCAGATCATAGTACGTTACCTTATAGCAATTGTATGTTTTCCAGTCAGACGTGCGTTGCGCCCACCCAGCCCAGTCTGTAAAGGCTCGGCTTTGAGCGTCGGCATCGATGTGGGTTTGAACGGTCACACCGGAGTCGGCGAAGTATAGATTTTGCTGGCTGCCTTCCCAGATAAGGTAGTCGCCTTTCCGAGTAAAACAGGTTATTAGGAGGCACGCTTCCACCCAGATATTTGGCTCACCATTTCGAGACCAGTCCCTGTATTCGTTCGAAAGCGAGTCCGGTTGCTGTGGCCAGAAGAATTATATATCTCAGTTTCCCATGACAACAATGACATGTGACGCGTGTACCTGTCCATTCAATGAGTTGTCGCTGTTTGAGTACCATGCCATATGGGAAACGTGGTAGCTGTCCCCGGGAATCCACGTGGTCTGATAGTGTAGGCAGTTGGCCAGGTAGTTCACCTCGCCACCTCGTTTGGCGAGAGTCTCGTTGCGAGCAGCCACGTCGGGAATAGCAGTAGCAAAAATAAAGGAAGGGAGGAAAGCGAGTGAAGTGAAGTAAAGAGTGGATAGCTTCATGGCGAGAGAGAGAGGGGAGTTCTGACCGAGGGATGGGTGGGAGGAAGTGTCGTGACCTTGTAATCCCGACACGGTCACCCCCGCAGGAATGCGCGCTTTATAAAGAGATAGCATCAGGGAGTATTTTGGCTCGGCAAGCGTGTGACTATCGTAAACTGCGCCAAGAGGTGCCCATGGAAATGGGGCGTCTGTCAGGGAACCGCAGTTTCGGTCATCTGCCACCTTACGCTATTCAGTTGCTGTACGGTTAACAGTCCGCGTCAATGTGTGTCTGGACTGTAGCCCCGGAATCCTTGACGTGGATGTCTTGCTGTCGACCTTCCCAATCCAGAAAGCCGCCCGTACATTGAACGTTAGCGCCCAAAACACGAATGAAGCTATTTTTTATGGACAGGCGTACCGCCAGCTGCCCAGTTTCTATATCCGTTGGAAAGCGAATCGGGCGCTGCCTGTTCAAGGAATTTTTCACATTTGGGTACCACGCCATATACTATGCAGGATAATCAGAACTGCCATCGTCCCAGTTCAAGCGTCGGCAGTTTACAAGATAGTTCACTTCCCCACCTTGCTTATTCAGAGTCCCTTTGACATTAGCGTCACTGGGGACCGCGGCAGCAGAGATTAAAGTATGGATGAAAGTCGGTGATGTGAGTGTAGGGCTTCATGTGCAGAATGTAAAAGTTCGATACAACTTTGGCAAATTTCGCTGAGAGAGGCTCAATGGACTCGCTAGGCAATGGTCGTCTCTTTGAATTTATCATGTGAATGAGCAGACGAAAACGGCATTTCCCGTCAAGGAAACGGCTTGGGTTTCGTCGGAGAAACTGCCCATGCCCACGACTGACTTCGAAATCTTATGCCGCTCATCGGGATAACATTGAAGAATCCAGCCACCTTCCGTATGAGCGTGAGGACCCCTACTACCCTTACCTGAGTCATGCAATAAATGTAATCGAGGTTCAAAATGAAGCACCTAAGTTGCGGTGTTATCTTGGAGGCCTCGGAGCGGAACTTTTAGCTCGGATTGGGACGGGCACCAGAGGAAGCCACTTCGAACCCTGTCTCACACGGTTTGGGGACTAAATAGGTGTCGCACGTGCACAGCATTAGAGCGTAGGCGTTCATAGAAGTCATGAAGATCTGAAGCCCAACTGCACGGTGTTGGCAGGTTCGCTCATTCTAGAGCCGGAGATATCATACTGCAGTACCTTATACACACCAGTAATAAGAAGAGCAATTGATGGTCACAACAGTCTCAATATCTGGATTGCCAGGAGAAGGCCCGGAGATGTACTCCGTGAATAGTTGGCGTTGATTATCCTAATGCAGCCCACCCGCTCTGTCAGAATCCGTCACTGTGAGAGTTCGATCAAGCTTTATAGAATACCTTGTAGCAGTTGAACACCTTCCAGTCAGAGGTGCGCTGGGCCCATCCAGCCCATGCGGTAAAGGCTCGGCTTTGAGCGTCGGCGTCAATATGCGTTTGGACAGTAACCCCGGAGTCGGAGAAGTAAATGTTTTGCTGTTGCCCTTCCCACTGAACGTAGTTGACTGTCATTTGCAAGGAGAAACGGTCAGAAATAAGCAAGATCGGCGAAGAGAGGGACCTGACCTCCATTCGAATACTCGTTGGACAGTGAGTTGGGGTTCTGTTATTAGAAACGTGGGTGTGAGTGGGAGTGGGAGACAGCAACGACAGCGGGCTGTATATCTGCTTACTTGTTGGTTTAACGAGTTGTCGACGTTCGAATACCATCCCATGTATGAGGCGAAATGAGAGTTGCCAAAGGCCCCGTCCAGAACTTCACAATTGGCAAGATAGTTCACTTCGCCACCTCGCTTGACAAGAGTCCCATTACGAGGAGGGGGCTGGGGAATGGTGGCTGCAAAGATAAATGAAGGGAGGAAGACGAATGGGATGAGGAAAAGAGTGGATAGCTTCATCTTAGAAGAGCAGAGTTGTGAGGGAAGGAGCGTTGGGTAGGCGAGGAAAGCACAATGACTGCCAAGCGACAAGAGAATGTCCGCTAGATTTATACACCAGCGAAGTGTCCTGAGTCCTCTGGTCGTCATACAACAACAGGTAGGCAAAATAAAACGAGAGACATTCGTCCGATATCCGTACTGCTACTCGAATACATTTCAAGGGCCTAACAATCAACCTGTCTAAATTTATTGACATTTCATATATTGGAATCCCCGAAAACCAAGGGTTCGAGCCTGCAAATGCCGCGGGCAAGGGGTTCACGTCGCATTTCCCAAGGTCGTCCCTCTAATATTTAGATAGGGCCCGACAGAAGCAAAAGGTCTCATTTACAGCAACGTAATTGAGGTCCTTTTCCCATGGCGGAAAATGTCCCGCCAAGCGCTCAAGCAGTGGAGCGGTGGTTAGAGATTTACGAACAAGAGTAGTACGTCGGGTTCGTCCAAGCACAGTGCACTAATCATGTACCCAAAGCAAGCTTTCTCATCTTGAAAGAGCCCAATAGCGAGAACGGGAGAGCTCCTATTAATCTAGACACGACGGTAAATTGTGTTCTATACAGAGGTATCTGGAGCATCTTTGCCTTGTACCGATTCGAAGAGCTGACCGGCCATTGTCCGATTACGTGTAATATTCGCTGGCTCGGAACAGGCCATCCAAACGTTCATCTGAGCTTAAATGCGTACCTTGTGGCAATTGAATGTCTTCCAATCGCATGGTCGCTGAGCCCACCCAGCGTAGGAAGCGAAGGCTCGGTCTTGAGAGCATCGGCATCGATGCGAGTTCCCATGGACTATCACTCCAGAATCGCTGAAGAAGATATTCTGCAGTTGGCCCTCCCAGTGGATGCACATGCCTTCCTTAAAGTACGTCTGGTGGGCAAGCTAACCCGAGTGGCACGGTAACTGTTGGCGCTTCCACAAAATGCGAACCACCCATTCCAGTCAGCTTGCGGTATTTGACGGAAAGCGCCTTGGGAGAGGTACGACTTGGTAGGCCAGAAAAAGAAAATCGGTTGCACGTTCGACAAGGGTGGCGTTTGTAGCGTATTTAAGTCGATTCAGATCATGCCCGCTTGGGGTTTTTGTCAACGTGTGGTCACCACGCTATTGGCTCGTAGAACGTTGCATCCACAGGTTCTCGTTTATTGCAGTTGACGATGTGGTTTATTGCTTCACCTATTTTAGTGAGAGTTTCACTGTGAGGAGCGACTTGGGAAACAGCCGAAGCTAGCAGGGGGCGGAGGGGTTACATAACGAGCCTGAGAGCTTCAGTATGAACGAGCGGAGCTAGGGGATTGCTTGAGGAAAACGAGAGTGGGGAAGATGTCAAAATACGTAGACCTACGCTAAACAGACGGCGGTCAAAGTAGCCAGCGTATCATGCTATAAATAGGTAGTTCGTTGGTAAGGCGACGGGTCGGTGGCTCTGAACGGCACCAAAAGCGTTTGGGTTTCTCGGAGGAGTGTCGTTTTCAACGCTTTTTGTCAACAGAGCAGAGTATTCCGGATCGATATGCCTAGCCGGCGGTCCAGCTGGTCTCGGCACAGTTTTAGTGGAGCAGAGAAGGATCTCCGGAAGGTTGGCACGTGACGCTCTGTCCAGCGCAAGTAGGAATAGACCAAAATGTGAAGCTTTGTTTTGTTCTAACTAGTAAATGCTACATGGTTGTTTGGGATGAGGGCTATTCTGGAGGAGAGGGTGGTGATTGTGCAGAAAGACGGGGAGGCAGAACGACCGTGACAGGATATGGGGGACAAAATTAGCAGGTGGATGTAACAGTAGAAAGATGGAAAGAAAAGAAAAGATGACTGCGGACGTCAAATCGTTATGTAAGATAAGTTATAAAACCGAAAAAAAAAAAAGAAAAGGTCCATCTTCGTCGTTGAAGTGCAAGGGGAGAGAGAGAGAAAGTTCCCAATCTTTAATCAAACGTAGGCGCATACCGACTAGTCCTCCTGATCTTGGCGCCATACCGGTACAACACGAACGGGATGGGCAACATCAAAAGCGCAAGACCCGCCAAAAGCGTCGACGCCCATCTCGAGTTCAACTTCTCGTACATCTGGGTCGAGAACAATGGGAACCCAGCACCGAACGCGGAACGGACGACGGTGCTCGAAGCGAGTGCCGAGGCAGCGACCATCAAGTACGCGTCGATGATGTAGTTGAACAGCGCGAGGAAGATGAACACGACGCTGATGCCCATGGG